>PVHY01000022.1:0-138870 GCA_004024945.1 Uropsilus gracilis
TCAAGTTAATGAAAATGGAATTACCATTTGACCCAGCAATTGCTCTCTTGGGAATCTACCCAAAAGAGACCTATATGTGGGTACAAAGGGACACCTGCGCTCGGATGTTTACTGCAGCACAATTTATAATTGCAAGGACATGGAAGCAACCTAAATGCCCCAAAACAGATGACTGGATGAAAAAAATGTGGTACATATATACAATGGAATATTACTTACTTATCAATTAAAAATGACAAATTTGATGAATTTATGGAAACCTGGATGTACCTAGAAGAAATCATTCTAGCAGAAACGAGCCAGATAGAAAGGGACAGAAACCAAATGGTTTCACTAATATATGGTCAATCAAATGAAACTGCACAAGTGGAGAATGGGGACCAGCTGGAGCGGGTGGGAAGAGGAGGTGGTGGGTGACTGAAATGATGTGAAATATATATAAATAAATAAATTTAAAAAAAATCTTCTTCCATTGATTTTAAAATGCACTTTCCTTCCAGGTATGAACATGATTGATTTCAGGTCATTTGGTAACAATTCCTACCCAGAATCTCTGGTGTTATGTTGTGGCAAATTTATGTATATATCCTGGAATAAACAAGCTTAGAAAAGGAAAAGTGATTCCTACAAATAGACTCTGAGGTGCTCTTATACATTCTACTTTTAAGAGTGGACCCTAAGTCAAAGACTTTCCCTAAAGGTCCAATAAGCACCACTTGGTAGAGAGGCTTAGAGGTGATTCTGATTCCATAAGAGGAGGAAAGGATCCTTGTGTATGAAGGAAGCCAAGGACTTGACTTGAGGACTGGGTACACTGGACTGGGAGCTTGGCACACATGATTTTCTTTCCTGCGTTTTTGAAGGTCAAAAGAATGAGACACTTGATATTGGATCATGGGCTCCTCTCCCCTCTTTCCAGATGGCAGAAAACATTCAAAGACGGAAGCAAAAAATTTTAATAAGGTCATAATACATGTTGGTACAAGACAATAATATAGCGTATGGAATGTATCCAGTCAATGCTGACTTCAACTTTAAAGACATAATCTGACAGCAGATCAAGCTTACTAGAAATCAACCCAATTGGGCAAATAAGGTATTTCCCTCTGCCTCCTTGACTAAAAGCTAGCAATACACAGAAATCATGTTTCTGTTTTTAAAGTGCTTCCCCTAACTGACTTCTTATCATGATACATTACTTCATGATATTTAAATATAATTAGCACAGTGCATTATTTATCTTCATATCACTAGTATTTAGACACATGGTTTACAACAAAACATTGCTTTCATTATTGAGTAATTACATATATATAGATGATTTATAATATATCTCTGATGCCTATCTGTGAGTTATATATATGTATATATACATATATATACATATATATATATATATAGCATGATGGATAGAGAGATGGATAGTTGGATAGATAGCTAGATATTTGATAAATGCCAGATACATAGAAGATAGAGCTAGATAAACTGATCAAATAGCGTTCCTAAAGACACAGAATTCTTAAAAAAAAATCATGACCACAATGAGCAAAAAAAAAAAAAAAAAAAAAAAAAAAAAAAAAAAAAAAAAAAAAAAAAAAAAAAAAAAAAAAAAAAAAAAAAAAAAAAAAAAAAAAAAAAAAAAAAAAAAAAAAAAAAAAAAAAAACCACAAAATGGATAATATCTATAAAAATTATTCACCTTATAGAGAAAAAAAAAAAGAAGCCTAGATTATCAAGTTTTGAAAGCCAGCCAGAAGAGAGCAACGCTCTGAAGCACTCTTTTTCAAATCTTATTACAAGATAAATTCTTCCTCAGCCACAAAACACTGGTAAATTCTGACAATGGACAACTTTATATTCTCACATGGGCAAAAAAGTTCACCTATATCTTTTTACTAGTTCAAGAACAGGTCAATTTAAACCAGCTGGTTAGCTGCATAATTCTGAAGCAGAGAATTGACTGTGGTTTAGTCTGTGGGTTTGCTGTTCCTCTTTACGACCAAGTTGTTCTTAAGCCACTCACTGCAATTTCACTCCATTCTGTCTCATCCAGTCTTTAGTGGGACAGGAAACAGCTGTTCTCCATCATTCATAGAATATCTCTCATATTCTTGGAGACTACTACTAAGCCCCCCTCTAATCTCTCCCCCTCTAAGCTGAATAAAACCTAGGTTCTATACTCCACGTTTAGAAGGTAGTTTCCCACTTGGGTCTCTAACAAGGATGAAAGGATTGGATTGGAGAGGATGGCCTGCAGCAGAAAACATGGACAGATCACAAACGAATATAACCTGGCCACCCAACGCAAACTTAAGGCTGAAAATCTAACAGCAAGCTTCGCCTGGACCCAACAACACAGTCCCTCACCCAGAGAGAAAACTACCATAGGAAAGAGACTAATGGACTCAGCACAACTAATAAACAACAGAGTGGGGTGTGAGAGAATGGAAGGAGCACCAGAGGGAGGGGGAAAAATATATAACAAAGAGGTTGTAACCTAAAGAACAAAATAAAATTGTATATATAAATAAATATATATATATATATATTTATGAAAGATGCTACATGAAAGTATTCCTTCCACAGCTTCATGCTTTACTTCAGAACTGCTAGAAAATCTAATCACATTTCAGAGTCTCAAGCCTCAATTTGAAAGGTATCTTCTTTCTAAGAATAGGTACAAGCCCATTGTACCCTCAACTTGAAAGGGCACATTGTACCTCTTCTTAGAAAGAAGATACCTTTCAAGTTGAGGGTACAATGGGCTTGTACCTATTCTTAGAAAGAAGATACCTTTCAAGTATGTATTCACACTAAGTTTGTACTATTCACAATAAGTCTAACTGCAAGGAAAGAAAAACAACCTGTTAAATACTATCAATTACTACATTCTCAAATTCAGGAGTTTATACAAAAATGAACTGCTCAGTCAGCTTCCCATTCTGATTAAGCCTCTGCTATCTGCCTTGCTTCAATCCAGTGAGTGCATGAATCTTAGCAGTAATGGGTATGCAGCCGTGGTTTTTCTAGACCCATCAACATTTTTAAAGTCCTTTGTGCATATCATCATGACAAAGATAATCTTGTTGAGTAGAAGCTTTCTTAACTGAATTCTACTTAACTGGCCATTGACCAGTGGTCCTTGTCTATTCTGTAGTAAAAATTGGCTGATGCTCACAGCTTGCTGACTTCACTGTCAGTAAGCTGTTTTCCAGTACATTAATGCACTCCTGATCTTTCCAGTTGAGTTGTACATTAACCAGTACCAGTTGTATATGTTTCTAAACCTGCAATAATACTAGACAGGTTTGATCTGGAATAAATAACTTGACTAAATGGTCCAGAAACATATGAAATACAAGGTCAAAAGTAGAAAGAGTTACTGATTGTGTGAAAACCCTCCTGAAAGCCATAGAAAGTCTTCAAAATATGAGTTGCCTATTTATTTTCTGTCCTGGGAAAAGAGTTTTATGGTTCCACCAAAAGGTATATAGAGATACCATATGATCTTCCAATTCTACTCCTGAATATATACCCCCAAAGAATTGAAATCAGGGAGTCAACTAGATACTTGCATATAAATATGCATCACTGTGGGACTATAAAACAACCTAGTGTCCATCAGAAGATATATGAGATTTTTAAAAAATGTGGCACGCCGGTATGACGGAATTGACTTCATCCAGATAAAGGAATGAAATTCTGGTGCAACACCATGTTCTTATGCATCGTCTCCCTTGCCAAGAGCAAGCCAAAGAGTCATGCTAGTGAACATGATGAGTGAAACTGGGACAGGTTATGCCTTCAATAGAAGAGCAACTGACCATGGAAGAAATTGACTCCCAGTGTAAGGAACTAAAAGCTCTTCTTTGTGGAAGAGATGCAAATAAACTCCCTCAAACCAATGGATTAGAAACCAATTTGATTTATAAGTGAGAGGACTGAGAGTGGTTACTGATTCAGCGTTTCTACAGCATGTAGTAAAAGAAGAGGGAATGACAAGCTGTCACTGCCTCCTGTGATTTGAAGGTCATTGTGAAGGGAAAAGGGAAACAATATGGTATAAGAGAGTTCTTCATACTAGGCTATCTATCAAGGCATCACAGGCATTCACCTTTCCAGATATTTTCACAATGCTTAATTAAAAAAAAATATTAACATAGAAAAGGGAATGAAATTTTTATGTATATTACAACATGGCTAAATCTTGAAAACATTTTATTAAGTGAAATAACTCAGATACAAAAGGACAAATCTAGCATGGTTTTGCTGATTGATGTACAGGCACAGACAAATTCACTGGGTGGAAACAAAATAGAGTCTATCAAGGTCTGGGGACACATGGATTGGGGCACTATTGTGTCATGGGTGCAGTATCTATTTGGGATGATAGAACGGGTCTGGAAATGGATGGTGACAAAGGTGGTACAAGAAATGCATATATTTAATGCCACTGAATTGCAGACTTTTTAAAATGGTTAAAAGGTCAATTTTATGTTACACGTACATCACCACAGTAAAAAAATATATAATTTTCCTAACTTTTTATATGGGATACTTTCTATCAAAGAAATAATGACAGGAGTAATATGAGAAAAACCCAGGATCCTGTACTGAAGTTGCTCAATTATCATCTTGTCTCTCTTCAAAGAAACTGGAAACTATAAATTGCAGAGTATGTACTGTGGATGTGGTTTATGCAAACAAAATAAGACACAGATTGATAAGAGGCAGAAAGTAAAGTCCCTGATCTTGTATTACAAATAACAGGTATATTGTGTGCAATATTTACACATACATGGTTCAGTTAAAATATACATTTGCAGCTCACTCTTGTGTTGTTATAATTCCCTGCCTTAACTGACATTTTTCTTTAAGATAACAACTGCTTCTGATTGAATTAGGAAAGAGGGCCACTTAGATACTGAAAATGAGATATAGCTGCTCTCTCTTAGCTACCGCCCACAGGGATGTCTGAATGTCACTTTCATCACATTACTGATATAGACATAGCATCTAAAATATACACAATAAAAATATACAGCCTTTGGCAAGGCTCTCAGTTCTTCACTGAATTACAGAACTTCCTACACAAAAGGATCCATTCATCTCTCTGATATTGGAAAGTAGCCAATCAGGGAGTGGGGAAAAGGCAAATCACTGATGTTACCCAATAATGGGAGGGAAGGATGGAACAGGGATGAGAATTAGGAGTCTAGAAACAAAATTACAGACAAAGGAAATCCTAATCTTAAGGAAGAACCTGTTAAATTTTTCAGGATTTGGCTTAACCTCCAGGGAGACCCTCAAGAGACCCTCAAGAGACATTAGAATTCTAAGCCAGCACTGGGGATTCCATTTTACTTTCCAATCCAGACATCAAGTGAACTACTGGAGAACTAATGGGACAAATCACCCGGACATATAAAGGGAAGGAAAGTTGAATGATAGGGCATAGAGAAAACCCCATATTGGGTTAACTAGCTGTGGGCTCATCTGACTGTTTTTAAATATACTTAATGCTTTTAATATTTAAATGTAGTTGAATGTTTGTGGTGCCTGGCATGGATTCAACAAATGCTGAATTAAACATTTATTCTGTTGACTGCACCATTCTCTCAAGTCACGAACTTCACAAAATACTAATGCCACAGAGAGAGCAGAGACCATTTACTTTCTTCAATTCATCTCATATCTCTGTCTTAGAAGAGTTCTCATAGCAGTGAGATCACTACTTTTTGAGAATATTCATCCCACTTTCAGGCAGTTTACCTCTTAGCATCCTTCTCTACATTGGACACAAAATTTCCATCAACTAATATTAGTTGATCATGGTGTCAATGCCTCATTTATAGAATTACTTCAGTCCTTCCAGTATTGGAGCACTTTCACATTCTTTAGCTTCCATAAAAACCCTATGAGGTAGACATCATGCTTCTTGCTCGTGGCCTTCCACCTTTGAAGGAAAGGAAGCCTGAATACCCTAACTGGGCCACCTAGGTTCTGTAGGAAAACATCTTAAAGTCAGCAGTGAGGGCTTTCCAATGCTGAATTTTGCTCTCTAGAATGAGATGTAGAATTCTCCTTCTCCATGGCAAATCCCAATCACAGGAGGTGACTTCTCACCACAGCTTCCTTTAGCAAAAGGTTTGAGGTGCTCAATATACTAATTTTTCAGGCCCTTAGTAATGTCCTCTTAAAATCAGTTGTTCAATATAGTCCAGATAAAATCTAGTAGAACATGGACTATGGACAGAATATGCCAAATCTGGATGGGAGTGCCCATGGCTTTTTTTGTTCTGGTCACTATTCTCCATGCAAAGTATTTACTTTTGGCGGCAACCACATCACACCATTGAGTCATAGTAAACTTTTTAGTAAAATAAAACCTTTGTTCTTACACAAACTGTTACATCAGATTTTCCACCCCAGATCCTGCCTGGCATGACATGGAGTAAAAAGGAAGAAATATAGGAAGGCAAAGAGAGAAGAGAGCTAGGTTTTTATAGCCTGA
This sequence comes from Uropsilus gracilis, assembly GCA_004024945.1. Classification (NCBI taxonomy): domain Eukaryota; kingdom Metazoa; phylum Chordata; class Mammalia; order Eulipotyphla; family Talpidae; genus Uropsilus; species Uropsilus gracilis. The sequence goes on from PVHY01000022.1 coordinate 6,515, forward strand.
GTTTCTTCAGCTTTAGTTTAAAAAGTCTGCAGAGCTTATCACAGCATAGGTTGCTGAGTCTCAGGCCTGAGGCTTCTGAATTAATATGGCTAAGTTGGGGGTGCAGGAATTTGCATTTCTAAAAGGCTCATAGGTCATGTCCTAGACATTGGGTCAGGGACTACTAAGATTTACTGCACTAGTTGATATTTATGCAATTCATTTCTTGAAGCTAAAGACAATTCATTTCTTGAACCTAGGTAAATTAGGTATACGTGTGTGTGTACATGTGTGCATGTGTGTAATTTTTGGTTTAGTTTTGAACTTGTTTGACCTTGGTTTTCTACATTTTGGAATGTCTCTAAGTTTCAAAACAAAAGCTTTCCCCTCTGTCCACATAGTATCACCAGGTACATATACAAAATCTTCATCAGGTTGTTGATAACAATGTTAAATCGCAGAGGGTCCAAACCATCGTCTGTTGATGAATCTTGAGGTATTTCTCTCTCTCAGTTGCCCAGTTTCCCTAACATTGCATACCACAGGTAAAAATAGTCGAACTTGACTAAAATTAGTGGGGCACAGCTTAGCCAGGAACCTTGCCCATTCTGTCAACTGGCAATCTAATCCATTGCACCTGGGCTACTTAAAGAAAACACCAAGCGTGCTTAAGGCCTTGAGACCTCAGGAGTGCAGTGGAACAGCTCTCAGATTTTTAAATCAAGCAAGCGTGTAATGCCCCTGGTGGGATCACAATTTTCTTACTGATGAAAGCGGTGAATAAACCCTACCCTATATGTTTTCTGAGAAAAGTAAAGCTACAGAGTAGACAAAGGGACTATCACATTGTCCACAATTCAGTAATGTGAATTACTATTGCAATCCTGTTCCTTACCTCATCAGAATCTTCCTGAGGCACCTGCTCTCTAGGGAATAAACTACAGATCCCTTAGACTGGAATTCCAGGCACAAATTGCCACCATCCTTTCACATTCAGCCCTGGAACCTAATCTAAACACTCTTCCTAAAACACATGTTATCTGTGCCCCGTTCTGTGCTTGGACTCTGGTCACTATCAGAACGCTTTCCCCTCTCCCCCAGGGAGCACCTCAAAAGAAAGACACACCAAAAGCAAGAGCTCTCTCTACCCTTCAATCCCTTTTCAGCAACATGTTTATTTTCACTCTGAAGTCAGTTTTGTTTTCCTAGCTCCCCAATCAATTGCTGGGCACCCCCAGTCCTTGCATTCACTGGCCTCAGGGAGCAGCCTGCAGATTCTGCATGTCAGTCTCTTCCAGTGGGTTGTCAAGCTTCTAAATGGTAAAGGAAACACTTACATTGAAGTCTCCACCAACCTTATACTCACTAACAGCTTCTAAAATACACATGCATTAACTTAATTTGCAAGGCATCAACTCCCTGGGTTGAAATCTTGATATTATCAGCATTTAATCTAGACAGAGCACACTCAGGAAAGAATTTCTTGACTAAACCACAAGAAGAATCACTGAATCTCCAACAACAACAAAAATATCAAGTCTTCTACTCTGGAAGATTTTCAATGGCTATGAAACAGTTACAGGCCCTTCATGACGAAAGATAATAAACCTACATGTAATAAAACATTTGATATGGTCAGTTAACTTGTTTAGTTATTCATTCATTCATTCATTCATAGAAAAATTGCTGAGCATCTTTTATATGCCTACGTGCTCATGTGCTTGTTTGTTTGAATTTGTTTTGTAGTTCACTTTCTCCCCACTTTAACTCAAAAATAATGTCTTGACTGTGAGCAAGGCAGTACTCTAGTATCCCCGGACTATAAATGATTCCTGTTCTTTGCGGGAGCTCATGCTATGCTAAGGGAATATAGACACACCAAAAAAGGCTGAAAACAATGTAGGTGACCGAGGCAGAACAATTACTCTGTGCCTATGAGGTCTGGGGAGGATTCCAGAGCAAGTAGAGGATATTAGCGCCAGGACACTGGGTTCGAACCTAAGGGAAGACCACCCACTGGATCCTAAGAAAAGACACCCAATGAATGCATCTTCCTTCTCCCTGGGTCTTTTATCCTTACTAAGTACTGTGTGCTGGGTCTTCTAGAAAGTGCTTGACAGGTATTTTAGACTCACAGGGCTGCCTTAGAGACGCAGACAAAGTGGCTTACCACAATAGAAAACTGTTCTCTTTGTTCAGAGGCTAAGCCAGAAATCACGCTGTTTGCCAGCTTGTGGTCCTTGTGAAGCCCCCAGGAGCAAGTCCTCCCTTCTTCCTTTGGTATCTGGTGGTTTGATGTCCCAGGCACACAGCTACATGACCAACATTTGCTTTTTCCTGGCATTATACTCTCCCTGGTGTCTCTGTTTCCACACACAGCCATCTTCTCATAAAGACACTGGTTGTGAAATCGAGGGTCTACCTTACTACAGCGGGACTTCCCTTCATGGCCACTACTTACATCTGCAATGGCCCTGTTTACAAATAAGGCCACATCCCGAAGTTCTAGGGCTGAGAATTCAACACCCCTCTTTTGAGGGGATACAATTCAACCTTTAGCAGTGAGTGTTCTTACACTGCACTGAATTGAATATGCACTAAATGTTCCATCTACCTGTGAAGCCCTTCAAAGGAAAGAACACTCTGGCTCTTTATTTTTTTTCCACAAAACATTTTTGCCACAGTTTACACGAACTCCTGGGCAAAGTATTATTGACCAACAGATTTCATTAGAAAGTCACAGGTAATGAAGTGACAAAGAAGTCCCTGAGCTGTCAGTGTTGCAGCAGAAAATAGAAAGCACTTCTTGGAATTTTATAAAAACACACCATAGAGATTAAACAGATATGATGCAGATATAGAGACAGAGATAAAGGTTTGGGGAGGGTGAACAAGGAGCGTTCAAAAGTCTAAGTAATTTTGTTATATATTACCCATCTATACTTCACAGTGGGAAAGAAAATAAAGGAGAAAAAAGCAAAACTGTGAAATTCTAAGCAATAGAAAGTGGGCAGAGATCCATGTGTAATTACAATACAATGTGACAGATACAGATCTTTCACCCCCACCCCCACCACACACACACAAAGAGAGAGAGAGAGAGAGAGAGAGAGAGAGAGAGAGAGAGAGGAAGAGAGAAACCTCTCTTCTATGATGAAAACAGCTTTTAATTCCCTTTTGTTTCCTTCATCCTTTTTCATTCTCTACAGTTGGGCTTTTGTGCTGAGTCCACATGTGTCTAAACAAGTAAATTGTAAATTCATTTCTACAGATCCCAGGGATGAAGGAGCCCTTTGTGTGAGGGAAAGCCTCTCTGAGGCTCCTGCTCAACAGCATCCACGAGATCGTCCTCCTAAGCTGTCCTCAGCAGGACAAATGCTGCTGGACAAAGTCAATCAACAGGCAGGAAGGAACTGTGTGAAGACAGCATTCAGGGAAAGAATTCGAAGGGAAACTTAGTTAAGACCTTCAGTCTAGGTCATCCTTCAGGCTGAAACACACAACTCAGTACATTGGATTTCAAGAACTATCCTGTGGTTTTCTGCTTGTCCTAGGGGTAGGGGTGGGGGGTAAGTCTCTCAAGACTGCTGACTTTCTGGAGTTACAACTGATTTCCTTATATTGATCTCCCTTCAAATCCCACCTGACTAGACACTAACTCACACCGCTTTCCACTCTTTTCCTTCTTCCTGGCCACCCATAATATACATGGCAGTAATATCATCATAGTCCCTGTTTACATTCAGCTGAGCACTTTGATTTGGAGGTATGATTAGAATGTAGTGAGGCTAAATATAAAATAAAGTTATGAGCCTTTTTTTTACAAGCACACAGAGCTTAAGATTTACCCAAGAATATCAGTTTCTTTAATTTATTATATAATTGTTTTACTACATGCTTATTATCCACTTAACCAGTATTAGTGTTGAATAACAGAAAATGGGTAAAGATGTATGTTTCTCCATAAGTGGTTAAGATAGGTATCTTTAAAATAAATGTAGTCAAATTTCCAAATCCACAGAAATGAAGGCTGTTTCTCATAAATACCAATTTCCACAATGTTCCTAGTGCTTGGCTCTTATTTGGTAATTTTTCTTCAGTTCAAAGACACTGACTGGGTACCCTCTATGCAGTAGGCTCTGTTCTGAGAGTTTATCTCTAGAGGAGAGATGAGATGATAAACAAAATGAAGACAAAGGAGTAGGCCAAGGGCACCAAAGAATGGCAAACTCACTGTGGTGAGGAACAATGGTGGGAAGCATTGGTGGGAGGCTCTGAAAGGTGAGGGTGGCCAGGAAGCTTCCCAGGTGACTTCTGAGGAAGGGGCAGGAAGGAGCTTTGTGGGGAAAGAGAAGACCAATCCAAGAACTTAGGAGGGAGTGAATGCAGGCAGGGAGTTTGAGACCAATATGGGCAGGTCACTTGAGGAGAGGAAATCATGGCTGTGGGGCAGAAGGAGTTACAGGCCTCATAAAGCCTTTGGCTCCTATGCACAGCAGGGTAAGAAACCCTGCAAGGCTTTGAGGTGGGACTTTGATTTGATTTGACTAGTTATCTTCGCACACAGACAATCTATATTGGAGCAGAGTAGAGCAGAGACAAATCACAAGGCCACTACAGTGACCCAGGTGACAAACATGGAGCCTTGAAACAAGGTAGTCACAAACAGGGATGTGAGAAGTGACTGAATTTCACATTTGTCTTCTGAAATCTGCACAGAGGAAAAGCACCTTAATGTCTTATCCTTTTTCTCCTCACTAGAACTTTGGTGGTTTTTCCAAAGTCAAGACTACTTTTCCAAAATCCAAATTCATTCCCACTGGAGAATTTCTTATTGTGTATTTGGTCTTATATCAGATATAAGACACTGAAGCAGGTAAGGATCAGGTAAAAGGATCATGGGTCAGTCACCCTATAATTGTTCTTCAAGAAGTAAAGCAAGAACTATTACAGTCCCCGGCCTATCAGGGCTGCCCGTAGCATCTTGGTAAAAGCAAGCCCACAAAGTTCTAACACTGTGCCTGGTCCTGGTAACCCTGTCTTATCCCTGTAACTCTGTCTTGTCCCCATGATCCTACCTGACCGCTATGCAATCAGCAAAAGCCTAATAACAGTCCCCTCCCTGAGCACACAATGGGTCATTTTCTCCATTGGTTCCCCTAATGCTCACTGATTGGACAAGAATAGTCATCTGCCTTTTATGATAGCAAATGGCAGCAAAAACAGAAAATTAATCAATTAAAACAGAGGTTTCTGAATCCAGGCTGCTAAGTACAAATCTCCTCTTCTTTTCTGCTCTGAGCTGTTCATCAGCCAGTGCAGAAGACAAGCACATCCTAATGGGGTGAAAATACTATTAAAAGAGGTGCTGAGGCAAACTCTGGGGAGACAGGAACTGAGAAGCCAGAACTTGCAGAAACAAGGGCTAAGGTGTTGTCATTTTTTTCTTAGATTTTGAACTGATTAGAAATGTAAGAGACTTCTAATAAAAGTTCTGTGCCTACAGTGACAGAACTACTAGTAACTGCGGAGAAGTCAGATCTGTGCCACAGGTTCCCACGCCTTCCCTTTATGCCTACGAACGACGAGCCAAATAGGTGCTTTTATCTACATTTTACTGATGTGGAAATGATCTTGGGGATGTGACTTCTTTGGCATTTCCAACAGGGTGAAACCACACCTTGCGCTTCCATTGGCCCAATTCCAAATCAATACTCTTCCAATCGTAATGGTACCATGGCCAGCAGCATACGTTCCGGAATCAGGAATCAGTGTTCAAATTCTGATCCTGCCTCCCTACAGCTACTTGATCTGGGCAAGTTCCTTAAATCCTCTGTGCCTCCATTTCCTCAACTGTCAAATGGAAAGAATAATAGTACCCACCTTGCAGGATTTCTGTAAGAATTAAACAAATCAATCTATAAAAAACTTAACAATGGTACCCTGCACATAGTAAGCATTCTGTTACATTAGGTATTAATGTTACCATTGAGTCATGTGACACAAAAAGAACATAGAATTATCAGTTACCATTCAGCATGCCCAACATGTGTCTGAACACAGTGGGGAAGGATTAGCGTTTCCACTAGTTTTTTGTGGGGGACAGAATTTGGTCTGCTCACAAAGTTAAATGGACTCCATATAACACACATCATAACCCAATGCAAATGATAAAGATCCCATTAACTGGAGAGGCAAGCAGGCCAATCAGTTGGAGAAACTCTGAGATTATTAATAGTCTTGTACAAACACAGTGTTTATTATACCTCATTTTTTTTTAAGCAAGTTACTATACTCTGTGTGTCTCCAATGTGGCGCCAGAGCCAGAATCATTTCTAAGGGGATTGTATGCTGTCAAGCTCTGCACAACAGGAGCACAGTATAACTATTTTTTTCAGTAGCACTTTTTGCAAGTCTAATTTAACAGTCAGTTTTTTTGGCTGACCTCTTTTTTTTATACACCCTTGGGCAATATGCAAAATGAAAGCTGAACTGAGTGTGTGCTTGTATGTGTGTGTTCGCACACATGCACATGCATGTGTTTGGGATTAGAAAAAGGGGGTAATTTTCATTGACCCCATTCGTGCTGTGGTCCCACATTGATAGGAATCTTGCCTTCAATTTGCAGCATTAGACACCCTTCCAAAAAAAGCCCTACTTCATCCACCTTGAATTTTCACTGAAATGTCTTTTGCAGGGATTTCATATACATATATGTTTGTATTTGCAGATATAGGCTGATATGAAATAGATTGTGATTTTAAACTATTGTGATTTCAAAGTACTTAGATTAGTATATGATATCTATTAGCGTGAATACTAATATACTCATCCTGCACAAAAATCTGTTTACTTATTTTGCTCCATAAACATTTATTCACCCTCTCATCCTCAAAGCTGAAAATTTATTTGATATGTATTCTTCAGCTTGAAGTCAAAGTAAATAAATGTGTATGATTTAGGTTTCAGCCACTGTTTTGTACAGCTGTGGAAAAGATCTCTGAAAATGAGATTTTATCATATTTGACAAAATGGTTACTGACTAAATGCAAATTCAAGCGAACGTTAAAATCCAAGCATTAAGGAAAGAGGTCAGAGCAAACAAGAGGACAGATTTTGTTTTATTCCCATTCACTGAAGTTCCCAAAGCAATTCTGCAGAGGGTATGTTCCCTTTCAAGGCAAAGGTGACTTCAACTCTAGCTGCTATGGTTTCTCTTTGTATGGTGAATGCTACATTTTCATAATAGACACAAAGAAACTTATTAACCAAATTATCAAACATTCCAGAAGTTTAGAATTCAGAAGCTTCCACATACTAATGTCAATTCCATTCTTTTCCTCATGGAAACCTCCTTCTGAGCTATGTCTTTATACACACCAACACCTCACATCAGGGACCTCAGGGTCTGCTCTTGATCCTCTTTATTTTCCCTTTTCACATTCTTTGGAAGCAGCCTTCTGTCTGTCTGTCTGCCTGTACCTCCTCAATGCCAGATATCGAGCACCTGTGTTCTACCTGATACTATTTATAGGTCCCTTCAAGACCCTGCTCCTGAACATTCTGCTACTTCCACCAAGGATGACCAGCTCTCCTTCCATCATAACAGACATTCAACCAGGGCTCTGCTCCCATGTCTGCTTTCTTGTGAAGTCTTTCCGACCCTGCCCTCTGTGCTTGGGCACACTTTTGCAAGACACTGACATATTCACAAAAATATTTGTTTACTTATTTTGCCCCAAAAACATCTACTCACCCTCTCATTTTCAAAGTTAAAAATTCATTTAATGTGTATTCTTCAGCTTGAAGTCAAAAGTAAGTGAATATGTATGATTACAAGCCAGCCTTCCTCATCAGACAGGCCTTTCAGAGTGCATAAAATCACCTAGAGAGCTTATCAAAAGTACAGATTCTGATTTGGCAAGTTAAGCGTAAGACATGAAATGTTGCCCCTTCCCAGGTGATGCTGGTGCTGCTACCTGGTAAATTCTACCAAAGTAGTACTCTTGTAAAAGCATCTCTAACATCTCAGTAACTTGGCATGTCCCCATTGCTATCATCACCATCACCACGACCTTTGACTCAGATACCCAGCAACCTATACTTACAGGGATGAGTGATCAGGACTACTGAAATAAAAGAGGTTGGAGAGAGTAGGTAGAATCAGAGAGGAGAAGGAGGTAAGATGAAGTTAATAAAGAGACAGGACTTAGTTTCGAATGGCAAGGGTAGATATTGCAAAAAGACAGAGTCAAAAAATTATAGGAAGATGAGTGAAAAGTTAAGAAAGGCAGCTGACTTTTCTCCATAGGCTGGAGTCCTGCATTTTATGACTTTCAGAACAAAGGACAAAATCCCAAGTTGGATAGCACGGTCATTCATGCCACTGAGCTTTATCCCTTCATCCTAAAGTGTCTTCCCTCCTGAGTGATGGAAGAGTGGACTCTCTGGGGAGCAGTAACAGAAAGCCTGGATCCTGTCCTGGTTGAGTAAAGAGAATGGTTTACATCAGCTTAGAAAATCCTAAGATAGCAGAAAACCTTTTCCCCTAAGACTTTAAAATGATTATCCATTAAAACAACTCAAACAGAAGTTACCTGATACAGTTCGATCCGCTGCTCGGGCACCCTGGCTTTTGGGTTTTGTAAACGGAAGACTCTGAACTCTGCTTTCACCAAATTAGAAGCATTCTTCTCCATTGCTGAGACGTCAAATCGGACAATTCTGAAGTAGGGTCTGTAGAAAGTGGGCGGGATGGCATCTGTAAAAAGTTAGGGCAATCATTGAAATGATCAAATCCATTGTGTTCTCAAAAAAAGGCTGCACAGCATGAGATAGGCTCAGGAAACCATAAGGGAAATATCTACAGAACAATTTTGTTTCCAATGGCCAATTTAATACCATTAACAATTTAACCAGAAAAGAAAAATAAGCATGTGCATTTGGTTATAGGAGCAGCAGATTAATAGAGATTAACAAACCACTTCCAACTCCACGGAGGGCATGCAGCTAACCCTATCCTTTGAAAGCTGACAGAGTGGTGGAAAATCCTAGATGGTTATGAATTGAAACAAGTTCATGACAGTTGATGCCTGAGAGAGCTGTCGGGCTTGTATACACTTTAATCAGTTGTGCCAAGAAAATAGCTCCTAATGGCAAGCAGTTTGCCCATGTATTTTTTTCCCCTGAAATATTGGCGTCCAGATACTTTATGCTGTCCAGGTTCACATACTACATCCTTTTTGGCTTTGATATCTTGGGTTTTTTACACAGTAAGACCAAAAAATGTACCCTCTCTAGCTAAGCTAGGCTGAGGAAAATTGAATTAAAAATAAATATCCAGGTAATGGTTAAAACAAGTCCATCTTAAATGTCTCTATTCTGAATAAATGCCCACTGGGGGAGGGAATGCTAACTAATAAAGAGAATGTGTCAGTCCAAACATCCTCTATTTGAATCATGTGGAATACAGAAATTCAGGCAAAATACAACAATAACATGTGTGTGTCTTGCTGGAGTTTGACTGTTATTTCTTAGTAAGCTGTCACTGTCTTTGAATGTGCAACCGAGGCTGCATCAAAGCAAAACAGGTGCTGTCCTCACTCCCTCACTTCACATACAACACTGACTCACTGAACAATGTGTCTCCAATTCACACCCCAAATCTCCTGCAACTGCCTCTCCTAATTCCACAATACCCCATCCAGTTGCACTGCCTCCACTCCTCTCTTCCCTTTCTTCAGTTCCATAGCCTCCTGGCAATCATTCACAGCTGCTGATTTCTACTACTGGTTGGGTCTGTTTAGTTTGCTTTGTTCCACGATCACCCCTGTGAAATGTCAAGAACCTCGTGAGCAGAGATGTTATCAGCCAGTTGTTTCATGTTCTCCACACATTGGGATGAGGCACTGCACATCACAGTCTGTTCACTAGTCATTCACAGGAATCTTCAGACTCAGGTATCCAGTGAATGGCAAGACAGACTTACTGAATAAACAAAACCATCTTGTCAGTCTTAAAATAGAAATAAAAACCTTTCATGAGTTCTTGGGAAATTCATTCTCTGGTGATTCCACTGGAAAAAATGCTAGGAATACACTGACACTTCCTCAACTTAGAGCTCTGCACTTCTTCCCCTCTTGGGAGTTCCCTAACCCTGTTCCTCTCCCCAGGTCTCTATGGAGCTCAGAAGCCAGCACCAGGGAATGGATAAATTTCAGACCATCTTCCCCGTTCATGGCTGCTTTCTAAAATGACTGTGAATTGAGACTTTGCAGTCTGTGAGCTAAATCTCAGAAACAAACAAACAAACAAACAGAAAAACTCCCCAAAATCTAAAATATATAGATTTGAACCCAAAGAAAGTATTCATACAAATGAGGTGATTCAGACCCCCTGTACTATCATCTCAAAATGGACGGGGGTCAGTTTTCAAGAGGGTATACATTCATACCTGCAGTAAGGTTTGGAGAGCTCTCTTGCGCTCTCTCTCTCTCTCTCTCTCTCTCTCTCTCTCTCTCTCTCTCTCTCTCTCTCCACCTCCTCACCCCCCCAAACCCTCCCCCCCCACTCCCACATCCCTCCTGGAATGTGTCCACCCCAGGTGACTAGACAGGGTGGCAGACCCTGACCAGGCCAGTTGACAAAAAGATGGATACCCGATGGAAAAGCCTGGACAGGGCTGTGGCCAGACTCTCAATTTTACATACCCTCTGTTCAGCTAGAACCTTCCATAGGCCAATGGTTGGATAAATCTATGCATGGCCCTCCTACAGAGAGCAGAAATTCCCAACTTGAAAAGAACAAAGCTAAGTCAGTGAGCTTCTTCATGCTAGCAAGAGTAAACATCTCTTTCATTCCCCCGTCCCATTGAGTGGGATACACACCAACATATTACACATCCACAAACTCCCATCTTTCACACCCACCCACCCCAACCTTATCCTTTCATCAAGTTTGTAAATAATTCTTTTGAGATTTATTTTATTCCCTTTTGTGCTTAGTAAACTTGGGACTGTTTCCCCTTTCTGGTTTTCTGCCACATCCACACACACTTTTCTTTTTATGGCTATTTTAGACCACGAACTCAATCTTGTTTCTTCTTCTAAGCAATGATCCTTTCCTGGGCTTGTGAGCTTTGAGGGGGCATTTGCAAATATTTACAGGAAGAGCTGGATATTAAGTGCAATTGGTCTGCCCTACGCCTATACAGTGGCAAGCTGCCCTCCACCCCTCTGGCTGCTATAACTGTTTATATTTCAACTGCCTGATAACACAGATCTGTATTGTGGGTTCTTATTTCATAAAGCAAAGCGGTTAAAGCATGAGGTGAAGTGGCTGCCAAGTAGGCCCCGCTAACGTGAGACGCTTTTTGCATGGGGCTACAGGAAAGCACCAGGCCAGGAGGAGGTCTTTCCAAGACTGCCCCAGACACACCAGAAGAGGGATGTGATCACCAATTTCAGATTGGTCCCAACTGCCCCTGTGGGCATTGGGTATGGGTCACCAACCCCTGGCCTGACTGGGAAACTTGAGTGATCTTTAAAATGTTTCTGTATTTAGTGAAAAAAAATGCAGAAAATTGTCCCTGCCATTACCTCATGAAAGCTTTTGGAGGCAAGGTGTGGGGACTGGAAGTGATCCATTTACACCCAGGGAGGGAGCACTCAGTAGGCTGACTTCACCCCAACACTCAGTGGCCAAAGCATCAGGGCTGGTGTCTAACAGTCTGAAAAACCCTGATTCATGCATACAGCCTGGGAAGAAGGAGCTTTTACCCTGTTTCTCCCTGTTCTTGGAGAAACAGAATCTTGGAACTCTCCAAGAGTTCTTGGAGACCCCTCTGTAATAGGGTTCCCCCATAGAGACCTTTAATTCCCATCTCAACCTGGATTCCCCCGGCCAGGTGGTCAGGCCCTTGGGTTCAATTTTTGCCTGCTTACCCACACTCACATCACAGCTGGCTCTTTCTTCTCCATCTCTGATCCACTTTGGTTGGTTCAATAAAATCAATTTTCTTCAGCTTTGGGTTTCAGAACCCCAGGCAGATGCTGCTCTTTTCTATCCCCACCCCAGGCATTCCCCTGAGAAAATCTTGCACAGAGAAGATTCCAGAAAGTCATCAAGCAAGCATGTCCCACTACCTTCAATCTGACCATACATCCCTGCTGAGTCAAACTGAGGAATGGAGAGAAGGAATAAAATGAGAAAATCGAACTATTCATTTACAAGGTAACAATGTACAAAAGACCTAATTGCAGCACTTACTCATAAGCTGCTTTTATAGGTATCATGTTGACTTGATATATGTTCCAAAAAAAAAAATATTAACTTCTTGTATATTATCTTTTCCCAGTGGAAATACCTGGAGCTCAGGCAACTTATCATCTTTTGTTTCTCTACAAACTGAGCTGACTGCACAGGCATGAGACCAGTGCCTGGGACAGGGGCTGTCCAGAAGGGCCCCACATGAGTGCCATGCTCTGCTTTCACCTTCCTGAAATAGTTCACCATCCCAACCCGAATTCAAACTCTGTGAGTGAAGGCTGATGGGACAGGAGCATACTGAGAAGGCTAGAAGCCTCCACCTGTGGCTTCCAATTATCTGCTGCCTCCTCTGGATGAGTTCCTTAGATCACAGTCTTGTCTCTGGGACAACCAGCCTCCCCTGGGACGGTGGAGTCAGGCATCCTCCCACAAGGTCTCATGGAAGCACATGCAAACCCCATACCAGGCGGGAGTGTCAACTGGCATACTTGGGGCACTGGGGCAAGAGCACCATCCCCCACTAACTCCTAGGTAGGGACTTCTGACCCCACAAGAACTGACTGCTGTTCCAAAGCTGGTGGAAAGCAGAAGCACCAAGTCCCACACAGATTCTACTTAGACAGGCCCCTGCTGTTCCCTTTCTCACCTGCAGCAAAGCAACCAAGTATCCTGGGCATGTCCTTAAATGGCCACAGGCATGCCCAGGGGACCATTTCCAAGATGAGCCAGGTACAAGGCTGAAAGAGGGACTGACAGAAGCCTGGAGACGGTGGGGTCCGGAAGAGCAGGGGTTCGACTATAGTGCACGGGAGGCAGAACAGCGCGCTGTATTTTAACGAACACCTTGGAGATCCTTCTGGACCCTAAAGTCTGAGAATCTATGAAATAAGCCACAGAAGAGAAAATACTCCACGACAGCAGATAAACAAGGAACACCCATGCTGGGCTTTTTATTTTTTTAAACACTTGTCACCTAACATATACTAGTTGACTTTTTTAATTGGCTGTTCATATCAGCAAGCGTCCTAGGATGTAATCACCACAGGACAAGAGGTTTTGTTGTTTGGTTCAAGGAAGTCTCCAGGGTTTCTGGGAAAATACAGAACAGGCAGTACACGAGAAGTATTTTTGAATGAGTTGGAAATGAAAGGCCAAGGAACACTGCGTTTTTGGACCAGGCATAATGCATAGAAAAAAGAGGTAAGGCAGAAAAAAAAAAATCTCAGCAACATGAACTCTGAGGCTCTTATAGGAAAATGAACTTCCTCCATGATTTGCACACCCTGCCTGCCTTGACTGCATGTTTCAAATGGAAGAAACGGGCAATCCCTGTTGTTGGGGTCTGGCCCATAAGTCTGTTTAATCACTCTGAGTGGACTTTCCCAAGCAGCACTGGAGATCCTTGTGCCCAATCAGGGCAGAGTTCCTCAAGGAAAGGAATGGATAATTCTTCACCCAAAGCAGTGACAACTCAGAGACAGCCGATTCCCAAATATTTCAGGGTCTTGCAACTGGGAAGTTCTGAGCTTATGTCGACTCAGGAATCATATTTTGGCTCAAGATGTAAGGAATTTTCAAAGAGTTTAGAAGAGTTTAGAAGAGGCCCTTCAAGGTTGGGTGGTCTCGCTGTGTTCCAGAAGGTGAAGATGGTATCTTGTGTCCACTGGGAGCTAGAGTGACATGCCCCACTCCCACCTGGCTCACTTATAGCTGTGCCATTACATCATGCTCCTTTTGATTGAAGGAGCCTCCAAAAATGTTTCTCTCCCCAAAATCCTGCTACATTCAAAGATTGTCACTCAACACCTACCTCAGACTAATGTTGGGGAGGTTATTCTATATTCATCACCCGGCTCCATTCCAGACCTACAGAGTGATTCTGTTTCACACTCAGGTGTGATAACAGCTGCCCTTGACTGTAGTCTAACTCCAGTGAACTTGGCTGGTTTCCCTCCCCATTACTCAGTATCATGAACTGGCTAGTGAAGAATAAAATATGTCCATCCCACTGTCTGCAGCCAGGTCTCACAGTTGCCTTGAAATTTTGCTTTATAATCCTCTTTTCCCATTTTCTGATAACTCAACAAAATTCATTTCTGCAAAGTAACCATTTTTATTTCCCATTTCAAGATAAAGAGGAGTGAAGGAAGTGAAATAACTCTTGGTTAACGTTAAAAAGAGGTTGGCTTTTTGATCCCAAATTCTGACTTTTCACTCCAATGCCCAGCCTTCTGCACACAAGAGTCTCTTTAGCTGACAGTCTCAACCACCCAAAGCAGAGATGCCCACGTTGGTTTCAGAGCATTGTTTAAAAAAAAAAAAAAAGCACAAAGACAAAAGATGAGGCTCCATCTTCTTCACAGCTAGAGATCAGCTTGACTGTCCAATGATAAAGCTGGAAAAACTTAAATACCAGACCCATAATTTTCACTGATACTCCTTAAAGGAAAGGTCCTGATTTGGAGATGGGGGGCCAGGGTGCAGGCCTGAGAGTTCACCATGAGAGCACCTCACTATACCAGTATTGCCCAGAATTTTCTAGAACTCCATGGAGACCTGCCCAAGGCCCCTCACCCCAGCAGCATCTATGGGCTACTATCCCAAGCCTCTTGAATGAACAGAATAAACCCCCTTCCCTTTCCAGAAACAACTATGCTTTTTCTGCAGCTTGGCAGTAATTGGCATGGACTTTTGACATGTTTAATGAGTGCGGTGGCCCCTCATTCCTGACATCCCCAGCTTAGAGGGAAGCAGTTTGGGGTTCGTTAGACATCCCCAGAGGGCAACAAGACAAGCAACCCACGAAATGGTGGCAGGTCTGTAAATGAGCTTCTATTTGTGTGCGCACAGACACAGCCAGCAAGAAACCAAGACAATTGTGTTCTGGGGTTTTCTGAAATTTGTCTTGGCACACTGGATGTGGATTTTATTTCACGACCACATCCCATATACGGCTGACATTCAAGTCACAGCAATTTAACACAAAATGACTGAGAAATAAACAGCACATCAGCAGTTGGGTCTGACATGCCTGGGACCACTGGTCCCATTAACTGTAACAAGGCACGGAGCCTCTTGAGCTTGCAGCAGAGTCCCCAAGAGGGGCTGGGCCGACCTTGACATGCTGCTGGCAATTGAGAGTCTGCTGGTGTCAGTTCAGTCTTATGTGCCTTGGCCTTGGCATAACTGCTATTTGAGACTGGGTGGACTGTCAACATGGGTGTGTGCGCCCTGCAAACTCAGTGCAAAGTCAGAGAATACAGTCCACTGGCCTGGGGGCAGGTTTTCTTGAATTATGACAGACACTATATTTCTGGTCTCTACTCCAAAGTTCCCAAAATCCTCACAACCCTCCAGCAACATGGAGACAACACTTTAATTTCAGCCCCTCTGTATTCCCCACCTTACATAGGATGGGTGGGATATGTGCAGGGTGGTGGGGGCATTGAGTGACAAAAGGGGGCAGATCAACTGCTGAGCTGAGAAGCCAAAGCTGAGGGTAGTTTCAGAGATAGTGGACATGGAAGGGGGGTGCTTTGACCCTCTTTTTCTATCATGTGAACCACAGACACACCAGAGTCTCTTGGGGTATCAGGCTGGGCTTATGGTTGTAATAAGTCATTGAAGCAATGCTTCACTGTCACTGCCTCGTTCCTTACATCTGAAACTCTCATTCTTGGGGAGAGATTTTATTTTTCTTTCTCCTTTTTTATCATCTTTCTTTCATTTTCTCCATTTTTGTTTTGCCTTTTCTTCTTTCCAATCTGGGCATGTGTCATCTACAATAACCAGGGGGTGAAAGAGCAGTAATTGGGGTGGCAGATCCAGAGGCAAGGACCCCCAGTCAGCTTCTCTAGACTTCAGCTCCCAATTAGGTAAATAGCAGGCAGGCAACCTAGATTGCTTCCACTAGTGAATTAAACTTGAGAAATTAACCTCTTAATAACAACCTCTTAACCTCAGAAGCAGACCTTATTTCCATTCCTTTTTATAGTTTGAGAAACTGAGAATTAAAATCTCTACCGAACACTGGCAAAATACGGACTCAAGTACATGATTTTGGACATTCTTCTTCCCACCTACAAAGAGCATCCTTAAACCGCATGAACTTCAATATTCCTCTAGTTTCCAGAAACTACTGTAATAATGCCCTGTAGCTCTGCATGGATTTGTTGACATGTGTCAGAGGTGTAGTTGTTCCCTACTTGTCTGAAAATCTTTCTCTAATCGTTCTGAAATCATAGCAGTGATGCATGTAATGGCCAGTGCATGTCTGGTACAGTGAGTTGTTCTCTGTGTTTTCTGAAAGTTTCTTGCTTGTGGCCTAATTTCTTTGTCAAGCAATCACCTAATTACTTGGAGACGCTGTGCTGATTTGTACTTCTGCCCCAAAGCTAAGTTAATAAATGGTGGGGCACACCCTGCGAGTGTTGCAAGCTATTTACCAACTGAACTAAGTGATATAGGCTGTTATTACCAATGTCTTAAATCCGTGACTTGGGAATGAGTAAACACTCAGAGGAATAGATGTCTGAATTATCCAGTTAATGAGAAGAGACACGAATATAGCTGACATTAAGTGGCTGTGAATCTCCTCACTGAAGCTGAAAACAAGAGCACGTACAGGGTTCTCTCAGTGGTCTTAGCATCATATTCCTTCTAAAAATAATTGAGATAACACCACTTTACAGCACTGTTTGTGATTCTGAAGTATAAGATCCCACCCTTCGGATGGTTGCCACACCATGCCTACCACCAAGGTACCCACAATCCTCCAAAATAGTCCAGTGCCCTTTACCCCTGTAACATCCTGCTCTCCCCTTTCTGCCTTCCCTAACCCCTAGTAGCTTAAATTCTGAATTCTAGCATTTACCATTGGTTTGGTTTTATCTGACCCTTTGTTTCTCTGTAGTCCACAAGTGAGAGAAATTATCTGGTACTTATTTTTCTCCTTCTGACTTTTTTCACTTAACATCATCATCTCCAATTCCCTACCGAGGCAAGTGGCTGAGTGGACCTCCAGTATACATACACACACCACATCCTCTTAACCTACTCACCTGTCTTGGGGCACTTAGGTTGTTTCCACAACTTGATTGTTGCAAGCAGTGCTGCAATAAATACCAAGGTGTATATCCTTCTGAATTAGTTCCTCTGCATCTTTCAAGTAGATACCCTGTATCTTTCAGGAATAGAATTGCTGAGTTGTGTGGTAGATCTATTTGTAATACCTTGAGCGAGAGAGCCCCAAATCTGAGCCACTAGACCACTAATGATATTTATATTTTGAGAAACCTCCCTACTGTTTTCCACACCAACAGTGTATAAGGGCGCTTCCCCACCCCACCCCAGGCCCACTACCTTTGCCAATACTTGTAGTTTTTGATCTTTGTGATATGGAATAGTTCTTACTGCAGTTTTCTCTATAAGACAAGATAGTCTTTTCCAGAACTTCTTCAGTGTCATCTCAAGATCAGGTAAAGAGTGCACATGCAACTCCAATCCTACAAGCAGCTCCCTCTCCATCCTGGGCTAGGGTCAACTTACCCCCAAATCTACCGCATGCATCTAATCCTGCACTTCAAGATGATTTACTCCCCTTCCACTTGACACTCCCGAGGAAATTTGAAGACAGTGCCCTGTCCCACCATCTCTTCCCACTTTTCTTTTCTAAACAAACATCTCTATCTTCTCTCCCACTAAAGATTTCATGAAAATCTTTAACTGTTGTGAACATTTCTTCTTAAATCTGTCAGAATTCTCATACAGAACATGCCAGAACTATGAACTTCATTACACCAAATTTAGGTATTTATTAATGCATCCTCACAACAAATTGCTTTCTCTCTCCTCATGTCCTATTTCTGTGTAAGTTAAATACGTAATAAATTATGCATTTCAGGCCCTTTCCCCATCAACTGTCTTCAAGATGTCATTATCTTAGATTTTATACCCTGAATCCTTTTTGTGTACAAATCTTACAATATAACCTTCTTTGGTGTGTATTTGATTCCTCATTCCAAATATGTCAAAAGGGATTTAAAAATCTGAATTGGCAAATTAGTAAATTCACTTTTTAACTGATATTTCAGGTGACAGAGTCCTAAAATGATCTTCAGTGTCTTCTAAGATTTGGTTGAAGGGCAAGTAACATGCAAGAAATAGTGAGGAACAAACTCTGAGCCAGTGGGTGGTGCTGAAAACCAGCTCTGATAGAAACAGTATAGTTTCCCAGACTCTGCACACTGACTTCCTGAATGGGAGCTGCTGGGAGCTGGGGGGTTGAGAGGAGGTACCAGGTGAACTTATAAAGACTGAACACAAGCTGGCCACTCTATTTTTCAGCTACCGGTTTTACCCGGGTCTGCTCTGCAAACACTAGGTATGGGTAGGATATATAAGATATGGCCACAAGCAGACCAGTAATTGCCTTCCACTTTTCTCACTTCTTGTAAAATTAAACCTGGCATTTCTCCTTCCATGTATAAATAAATCATTATTTCTCTCTGTGTATCTACTTTTGAGTCTTTTCTTCTAATCTTAAGCATGCAGGTGAACACTCACCAGGTCACCTTCCCCCCCCCCCCCCGCAGATTTGCCCCATAACACAATGACCTGAATCCATACCAAGCTCATTCCTTCTGAGGTGTTAACACTCTCCCAGGTTCTGCCACTGTGCTGACTACCTCCAGGAAAGATAACCAAGTCCATGAGCAGGAAAGCATAGACCATACAACATTACCATGGTTTCTAGCTAGCCTGATGGTATATCAACTGTGTCCTACTGTGAATCATCAAAGAACATGGCCAGAGGTAGAGGGCTGAAGAAGATTCCAGAATTCACCTCCCCTTGGAATGCCTGTCAACTATTAATCAGCACCCAAATTCAGTTCCAAATATGCTTCCTGGAAAAACTGAATGGAAGATCTGCATCCCTCTGTATGTGAACTGCCAGCCTTGACTCTCCATTATAAAGGTGGTAAGAACTGTTGCAAAGGAATTTTTAGTTATCAGGTGTCCTTGCTGGCATTTCAGTTGATGGGCATTTAATACCTTACAAAGAATATAAGCACTTCAAAGGATGGTGCTTTCTTAAGGTCTGTAGATGTATTCATTAAGGGTGTGTACTCTTCCCCTCTCCTGTTTATATTGGCAACATAGTTATGGGCAATTAAGATATGGAACATACAGGAATTATAGGAATCCAGATGAACTGCAGAGTGAACAATTCTGGAATGGAACTGGGAGTGTTACACTTGCTTTAAGAAATCATGCTCACTTGGGTGCTAAGCAGCTCTTTTCTTCAAGATCAGGATGCTATTTGTTAAACAGTGATCTTTAAAGTAAGAACTCCTACTGCAAACCCAGACCATGGTTAAATACTTTAAAATATTTGAGATTTAAATATTCTTGGTTAATTGAATTATCTGATAACAAACCCTACAAACTGAGCTTCCATCTCATATAGAGGCTAGAGGTTATGAATCTCCTCTCAGGACACTGGGAGAAAAAAACCAAGTGAACAATAGGACACCCAACATGTACATCCAACCAGGTCCCCTTTACCCACCCCAGGGAGGATGGAGTTTTCATTCTGAGACTGGAAGAAGAGCTCTTTAAAACACGAGTGTCTTGAGGGGGAATTCCAGTTCTGTCTTATAACTCTCTATTTTCTTCAGATTAGTTTAGAAGTCTTTTCAGTAGGGTCAACAGTCAGGAGGTTTCTAAAGTGTTCCCTGTTTTCATTTCTCATTGGTAATTGTATGGACTAGATGGGCAAATACCTTTATTTAGGCCCAAGTCAAGTCTCTCCAACACTTAGAAACATTTACTAAGTCCTCTTTAAAGAAGCGTTCTTTAAATACAGCAGGTGCTTCTTAAATGTGTTAGGGTAAAGCAAACAGAATTCTCAGGACACCACGTAGTGTGTACACAGCAAAGTGTGTAGAGAACCAGGACAAAGCAAGCACTGATGTAAGGTAAAGAGATGGCAGGTTTGCACAGGCCGGCGAAGCTTCGCAGATGTACTCAAGGACCCCCGAAAGCAGGGCACTTGCATTTTTTTCAGCCTGTCAGGGGTGTAGTGATACCACTGAGGATGCCCATCTCTTGCACTGGTCTTGCTAGACTGTTTTTTAAATAACAGACAATACATCGGAAAATTTTCCTGTGTCTGAAAAGTAAGAAAACAGCTTCATGACCTCCTCTGAGTTAGTTCATTTCATTGTTTTGTGCAAGTGAATGAAAACCATAAGCACTGTTTGGGGAGCACTCCTGATGGTGTCCCAGCACTGTCACCACTAGATACTTTCTTCAGTTTCCCTCAAGTGTTCTTAAACACCTCCAAAATTCTCTTTAGCAAAAAGCTAGCAGGTTATGCTTGGCTAAGACACTGGGTTCATGTGCTAAAGGCCAGAAGAATACTATAGCTGTGTCCATTTCACTTCAACTGGGGAACTGCTTCCTCACCTTACCTGGATACTTTCAATAGCTGAGAAGTATTCCTGTGTGTGACCAGGCTGCACACAGGACCAGCATTAAGAGGATCAATACTGGGAATACCAGAAGGACTGTGAGCATCAGCTTGGAGGCACAGACACTGGGAGCACTGCAGCATGAGAGCACTGGAATCCTGACATCTGGGAGTCTGGGATCACTGGCATTTTGAGCACTAGCCCTGGGAGCACTAAGAGGAATGGCACTGGGAAGATTGGGAAGACAGGGAGCACTTAGACCCCACGAGCATAGAAACACTGGGGGAACTGGGACCAGAGACATTGAGAACCTGGGAGTACTGGAAACACCAGGAGAATTAGCATGGGAAGACTGAGCACTGGAGACCTGGGAGCTCAGACTGTCTCTGTGACAGGGGATTTTTGTAAGTTCCAGGAGTACAGGGACTGCATCTGTCATTGCACTGCAGATTGTCTAGCTCTAGACCCAAGACAGAGGCATCCTAGCATTTAACAGTTGCTTGGGATACATCGCAAAACAAGAGAAAATGAGTCCTCCTCAGCTTAGGACCCTGTGACAGCCCAGCACGATCCTGTGTCTACCTTCCATCTCACAACACACTTCAACAAGCACTATTTCATCCAAGTTAATAACATTGTAAACTAGGCCATTATACCCCAATATACTGCTGAGGAAACCCCAATTGAGAGGTCAAGAAGATTTATTTAAATTGTTCCTAGGACGATTTAAAGAAAGTGCTAATCCAATGATCACTGATAGCCAGCTATGGTCAGTAAGACCTAAGGCAGGAAGGTGGCACCACCCCACATGACAGGCGTTCTAAAGGGAAGTCCAGAGGGCTGAGAGGACCATTTCCGAGACCTTCTCATTACTCTGACTTGAAGAGATATTTCAACAATACTCTGCTGGGAGTTTGCTGCCTCCTGTTAATGTGAATCACTAGTTATGATGCCAAGAGCAGAAGCAACTTCTTCTAAATGCATATTGCCCAAGGGTGACAGTCCTAGAAGGGACCTTAACAGGGCAGTCTCTTACATGTGGGCAATCACCTTTAGGGTTGCAGCCCACCATGCCCTTCTTTTAGCTGGTCCCTTGGGCACGACCATAAATAAGAGAAAAGTGGGGGAGCATTAGGCTCCCCGTGTTGCAGGAGGATGTGAGAAGAGCAGTCTGCTCTTCCAGGTGATGGGGAATGGCATCTGGGAAGTCGTGGCAGTGGACATAGCAGAAAGACTCAGAGATGTTATTTGGTCATCAGCTTCAATGACAAATCACTCGTCAGTGTTTCTCAGCAAGTCCACAATTTCCCTAGGATTACAGCACTTTGTAAATTCCCCTTTGGATTTTGGCAGGCAGCTGTGAAATCTCTTAGGCCATCAATGCAACACAAACCTTAGCTGATTCCTTTTCTTCCTTCTTTGAAACCGTCTATTCAAATATTACTCATTTTTATTCTAAGAAGGAAGCCTGGGCTTTACGAGGTAAATATATGACTTTTCCATATATGACTCCTCCATCACTCTGCCCTAGCTATAAGCTCCCTTGAAGTCCCTTGAATGACCCTTGCTCTGTAAGTGCTCTGGGTCTTCCAATAAAGCTAAAAGCCTTGCAGAGGATACAGATACATGACCTTGCTCTCACCAAATGCTCTAGACTGCCCTCATTTCTATGAAGAATTACACTGATGGGAAGCGACTTATGTGGAGAGTACTAAACACAGGAAGTTTCCCGGGATGTTAGCACCTTAAAATATCCCAGAATCCAATACGCACTTTATGAGTCTTTCATACATACACACACACCACAGCCAACATGGAGCCTGTGGTATTTTCCTAACTTTCTTTCAGACCACCTTTTCCCAAAAGATAAGAGTGGGTAAAAGGAAATAAAAGTTCAAGTGGAAATGAGTTTTGGACTCAGATCTTAGTCTATGAAGGGATTTGGGCTGAATAGGTCTCACTAAGGATCATCAGTAAGCTCTCAGGTCCCAGAGTTCCCTCATGTTTAGAGAATATTAGGCCTGAAACAGACTCCTCTACCTCAGCTGAGGAAACCACTGCATACATCTGAGGTCACAAGGATTCAAGGTCAAACAGTATTAAAATTTTGTAGTTCCATATGCCTTTTCTAGTGATACAGACATTGTGGTATTAATCCTACTTCCATCCTAAGCTATCCTTCCCTCTCTTGCAACCTCTAAGCGGTGAAAAGTTTTTGACAACTTTCAAATTCCCCCAAAGAGACAACTTTGGGATGTTTTTCCTAGTCATCTTCCCAGCTTCAAGAGCAGCCACCCCTCTCCCCGAACTCTGCTCCACACCCCACACATGCCATGTTCCAGGTGATTTCTAGCTCCTGATCCAATGTTATCTATGACTAGTGAAGAGACGTTCGTTTTCAGCTTGATATGTGATTTTGTTAAACCATTCGGCAAAATGGTCCCAGATCTCACAGTCAAGGGATGAAGGGTTTGTGCAAAGAACCATCACTCCTTAGGGAGAATTCAAATATGACCCTGAAGCTGTGTTGCCTGGGAGAAGCCGCACCACCTCTCGGTGCCTTGTGAAGTAGTAATCTTATACCAGCAAGAGCCAGGATCACACGTGATGATGGATGGGAAAGTGCTGTGTTAAATGCAAAGAGAAAGTAGGTTCAAGGAAGGGAAGAAAATGTGACCCACACATCCCCAGAGATCATGCAAAGAAACTAGCATTTGTTTCCATTAGATTGTCTAATCATGCTCCCCTCCCCCAACAACTTTTGAGGTAGAACCTCTGCTTTCATCTAAGGATACTGAGGCTCAGAGCTTGTAGCCAGAAAGCACTAGTAAGCATATGCTCAAAACCAGATCCTGATAGGCATTCTTCCCATCTTCCACATCCCTTCAGACATGGGAAGGCTTCATGAGCATTTCAATGCAGAGAACCCCAGAAATTTGAGGTTCTTCCCTGAAGCCCTGGTATATCAGTCTATAACCCACACCTTCACCTTTAAGTGTTCTGTTAATAGGTCACCCACCAAGCATCATTTCAACCATCCTCAATGAATTTGAGGCTTGCATCAGCTCTGTTTTGGTAAGACCCTAAGGATTGTAATAGACACTAGGCAGCCCTGAGCTGGAGGAAGGATGACAGGAGGCAAATGAATGGGAAACCAACCTCTCATCTGCATGGCACCAACTGTAGCAACGATAGCAGAAAGAATTGGCTGGACTGCCCATGTAAGCCTCCTTGGACTGCAGGAGGTAGACACAGTTTTCATTTCCATTTTGCATGTGATGATGAGCAGAATAAAGTTTGGGAAGAAATTATCCAAGATCATAGAGGTAAGTGTGGACCCATCATAGAAGCAACATAGCAAGAGCTACTTCTGTAATTTTATATCAGAAGTTAAAACAGACCCATATTCTCCAAAATCTTCTTTACATCTCACAAAAGAGAATTTAACATATTTGCGGTTCTCAGCTTTACAAATATTCCACACACCTGCTAAGGCTTTTTCCAATTCAAGTTGTCCTAATTCTATACCAAGTACAGAGCTATTTAAATTATCTACATGAAAAAGATTAGAGCTTCTAATCCTATGAAACAATGAATGACAAGACACAGTCATTAAAAATCAGAAACACACCCAGAACATCCAGAACACTTAGCTACTGAATTCCTTTGCTCTTTTTTTTTTAAGTGGATCAAGATGTTCTGGAAGGAGAGGGTGGAGGAAACTCTGTGAATTATGTTATACTCTTTAAGTAAATCTTAAATATACTTTTCCTTCATTTTTATGGAATTGTCACACCACCTTAACATCATCATGTGTGACAAACTCTGATGCTAAAAGGAAGGAAAAGGTGGAGGGAAGGTATTTCGTGCCCTTTCACAATTCTAGGGGCGCTCGAGCATTGTGGTACCATTTTGTCAGCACATGTTCATGCTCTACCTTTTTAGGTGGAGAATTCCAGAGGCCACATTTCTTACTCAAAAATGTTTCCCATGGAAAGTTCTCTAGAACCTTATGGTTCATTTTGTTGCAACTTCTAACTCCACAAAACCTGACTCACAGTCAGCAAACCTTGTCAGTCCTTCTACAAGCAGCTATCTTAAAAACATCCAGTAAAAAGCCCTCCTCCATGATGGTGAAAGGGCTAAGAGGTTAATATCAAGTTAGCCACTCTTTGCTAAGAATTTCTGTTTGCCTGTAAAGTCAACAGGAGTTGCATGACATGGAAACCCTACCCCTATACCACCACCCTCCCAACAAAGAAAGAAACTCTGAAGGGTAAGTGAGCAGCTTTGTGATTGAATTTCCAAAAGTTTTTGGTTTTATTCTGACTGTAGATTCATATTTCCAACAGATGATACATATTTTGGGGGAAAAAAAGACACATGCTTCTCTGCCTTGCAAATGGGACCCTCTTAAAGAAGACTTGCAAATCCCAGAAGGATTAAACATTAACAAAACATGGGCTACTAAAAATGTCTGGATGTAGGTTCACTTGTGGTCATGGTCGTCCAATGAACCTCTGCATAAATGAAATTCCACAACTTTGTTGTAACATCCAAGAACAGACTCTAACATTTTTGTCCTCACCACCCTACCTTATATCTCCCTCAACCTCCCTTTTAGCATAAGTATTTATTCATATCCACTGGTTTTGTGCCTTGCTGTGTCATCATTCACTGTGCAAATATCCAGCATTTGTGTTTGTGGTTTTGACCTGCTTTACAACACATCATTCCCTCAAACTCCCATTCACTTTTGCTATAAAAGGCAACCTTTCCTGTTTCCTCGTGACAGAAATATTCCATGGTGTGGATGTACCACATCGCCCAATCCACACATCTATGGAGGGACAACTGGCTGCCTCCACATCCTCTGTTGTAGCTAGTGCTGCTGCAAACACTGCTAGAATCCAAGCATCTGAGATTCAATCACACAGGACACACCCCTGCGTGGGAAGTGTCTTGCCTTTTTCTTTGATATTTGGTGGAAACCTCTCCTCATCATCAAGCACTGAATCCAAAACCCAGTTATTTCCAAGTAGACTCAAAGCCATTTATAGTAGGCTGGTATCATATAACAACTTCCTTACCCCCTGAACACCCATGTTCAAAAATGAAGATGAAGAACTGAGGGGAAACTGCACATCACACCCCCATCCACCACCCATCCTGAAGGGGGGTGTCTATTAAAAGCCAGTCACCCCGGGAAAGTAGTTATGGGGACTGAAAACTGGCAGGCTCTGCGCCGGGAGCAGGCGTGGTGACTCTGACTCGTTTCCCTAGTGCCTGGCTGCTCCTCTGCTGATGTTTTACCCCTACCACCTCCTTTGGCTTTAAGATTCCAAATGATGGAAAATCCTTTCTTGGATTCAGTTTCTACGCCCAAGGTCCAACAGGACACAGAGGTGTTGCAAAGCCAGTGGAGAAAAAAAAATCTGACTTTCCATGGAGCAAAACCCTGACCGCCTACTTTAACTTGGAAGGCAAGCTAGTGTCTTCAGATGGCCCACTTATCTGTCCAGCAGGTGCCCTCAGGGAGGGGCCCTGCTTGTCTGTCTATGGTTCTCTCCCTACTCTGACAACGCTGATCAAAGGACTTCATTTCACAGGTTTGCTTTTATGATTCTCTGCCTGGGGCTAAAAATACAGCTTTTGGTGTGAGATTCAGTCAAAGCATAAGCCCTCCAAGCAAAGGGAACAGTAGCAGAACAAGGGCTCTTGAAGGGATTTCTGGAAGAAGGCTCCTGGGTCTCTATTTCCAGCCCCATCAGAAGAGTCATGAGCACTCTGGGGTAGGGAGAGAAAGCTATTTTAATGGTGCAGCTCAGTTTCATACAAACACTCCCTCTTCAAACAAAAAAAAGAAATGACAGCTGTGTTGAAGGTCCTTATGGAAGCCCCTTCTGTGAGAGCAGGGAAGATGGGATGCTGCTTTTGCCATCTCCTCTTGCTGACCAGTGGATCTTGTCATCATTTCCTCCTCAAATGAAGTGATGACTAAAGTGAAATATGGGATATTACATGTGTGCTTCTCTGGCAACTGCTGATGACTTCAGTTGGAAAATAATTCTCCCCCTCAGCCGACAGCCTCCCCACTGCACACGTGCTCTCACACACACATGCACACATACACATTCCTAATGACATTATCTCATTCACCAGCTCTGTTTACTGACATAGAGGATTCAGTACAGACTGTCTGAAGTTCCTCCTCCAGCCCCTTCTCTTTTAGTGACACCCAGAGAGCTGCTAGATCCATCTAGGTTGAATTTTAGGAGTACGTTTTATTTGTGATCTTGGCACAAGCATCTGATGAAGACTTTTGACGCACAGAGATGTAAGGTTTGGGATGCAACTGACCCAGATCCTGCATCTGGCTTTGCCACTTAACAAGCCTGTCATAGGCAAATCTTTTGGCCTCAGTTTCCTCACTTGTACGGTGTGAACTACAACCTCCAAACAGGGTCTTAGGAAACGCCAGGGGAATGAGAACCCACAGAGAATGCATGCTGGGGGCATTGCTCCTGGTCCTCACCAACCCCACAAGTCCCTTTCTCTATCCAGGTGTTAGTAATTATAAAGTCAGCCCTGGAAAGAATGAGCTACACGGCCTTGGGCTGCCCTCGTGACTCTGGGAAATGTAATGTCCCCATCTGTAAAATGGGATGACAGAGCATCTGCCTCGTCAGATGGTGAGGATAAAATCAGATAGTGAAAGCAAAAGCACTGAACACAGTGCCTGGCACACAGCAGCACCCCACTGCTAGCCTCTGTTACCTCCCAGGATGCCAAGGTGCCATCCCAACAGCTGTTTCTGGCAAGCCAGTGTTCACCTTCCCAGCTCCCTGCTAAATCAGGGCATCCTCTGAACATACACTCCCTCCTAGCAGCCCAACCCAGCCCCCTTTGCTCAGCTTTGCTCTTCATCTCCAGATGAAGCGAAAATCTGGTAAATATTACATGAACAAGGTAACAGGTCTGGAATGCTTGGCATCTCGGGCGGAGCGCAGTTGCTTCTTGGCACCCAGGCGCGTCGACACTGCAGCCCCGGGCCAAACTACATTTGGCTGCTTCATGCAACTCAAATCAAGATATTAAAAATCCTCCAACTCTATAAACATTTGTACTGTTTGCTAATCATAGGGGTTAGCTTTAAAAAAAAAAAACTAAATGGAATTCGCTTTATGGCTGCTTTTTTCATTTCAGACCTTCTGGTACACTACCTATCAAACATCTATTGGCTTCTACTAGATAAGAGATGGATATGCTTTGGGTCAGGTGAACATTGTGCTCAACTTCATGCCCTTAATCATTATACCTTCCTGCTGCTTTCATGTTATGGGATCCTGTAATGGCCTTTGAGCTTTCAGTGAATGGGAATGAGTAATTATAACTGTGGCAGGTGGGAGGGTCTGGCTCTACAACTCACAACTACTGGTCTTGGCCATGTGATCTAATACCCTGTGAAGCTTGGTTTCCTCCATGCATGAAATGGAGAATATAAGAATAACTATTATTATCAGAATCAAGTGACTCAATGTCTCGAACATGCTCAGAAGAGCTCACAAAATAGCACCCCATAAGTATCATTGTCTTTATGGTTCCTGACTGACATGTAAGTATAAAGTTGGATAAGTGAATACAGATCATCCTCAGCTCATGATGCGATCAAGTCCTGCTAAGTTCGTGGCAGGTAGAAAACACTAAGTCATAAAAGCATGTGACATACAACACCAGCTATTATGAGGGAAACACAAACCACAATCCCAGTAAGATGGCACTTCACAGTTATGAGACTGATCCAGTTCACAAAAACCCCAGAGCTAGCCAGGGTGTGGAGCCAAAGAAACTCTCTCATTGTTGGTGGGTATATTATTTGGTGCAGCCTCTGTGGAAAACAGTATGGCAATCCCTTGAAGAACTAAAAATGGAAATACCATATGGCTCAGCAATGGTACTCCTAGGCATTTATTCCAAGAAAATGAAAATGCTAATAAGAATTATGCATCTCTCTGTTCGTGGCAGCATTATCTATAACAGTCAAAACATGAACCAACCTAAGTGCCCACTGACACATGGCAGGGGAAGAGACTGTGGCATACGTAAACCATGAAATACTATTCAGTTATTTACAAAGGTGTAAAACTATTTCTTGGAATAATATGGCTAGATCTTGAGGTGATTCTGCCGAGTGAAATAAGTCAGAAATTGAAAAACAGTTACCAAATAGTTTCATGTATGTGTGGAACATAAATAACCAAAGAAAATTAAAACTGTTAAGACATAACAAAAATAGCTCTTAGACTGTGCAAAAGATGGTGGTTACCAACAGAGAGGGATGAGAAAGTAGAGGGGTGAGAGGAGGTAGAGGGGGAGGTGTGAGGACACAGGTCCTGTGCCTTGAGGGAGACCAAGTGAAACAGATACACTACACGTATTGAGGAGTGAAGTGTTACTCCCAAGATGATACGTTTTTGTAAATGAATGTAAATCAGTAAAATTTTGAAGAAAAAAAGCACTTGATACAGTTAATCTACCAAACAACCTATCTTTAAAATGCTTAGAACACATACATTAACCTGCAGAGGGCAAAACCACTTCATGGATAAGCATATTTAGAGTAAGGTGTTGACTAGCTTTTGTAATTTACTGAGCATTGTACTGAAAACATATGATCTACAGAGTTGAGGCTGTTTGTAGTGACCGCTCATTAGGATGCACTGCTCAGCATCATAAGCAAGCACACCACATATTCCGAACCCGGAAACATATCAAATTCAAATGCAAAGCTTGGTTCCCACGATATGCATACTGTTCTCATATCATCATAAAGTTGAAAAATTATAGGTGGAAACATGATAAGTTGGGGACATCTGTACTTAGAAAAGGGTAACTGGTTCCTGAAGTGAGATAGAGAAGTTCAATGCAGTTGGACCTATTTAGGGCAATCTTTTTCATTAACTCAAAGCAAGAAGGAGAAAGATGATGAAGTTACAGCCTGAGAGGAAGGACTGACTCAACTTCTCTTGTTCAGGAGACTGGGAAAAGAACCAGATTTTCCATTAGTTCCATCTTATCTTAGAATATATCTAATTTCAGAAATGTTAATAAGACCTCCTTCCAAATGGCAACCTTGGGTGAAAACATGATAGCTGAATTTGAGAATTAGGACCAAAAGCACTCAACAAAGGGCAACAGAATGTCCTGTTTCAAGCCCTACACATGACAATAAGAGCAGGAGACTCCTCCAGGTTAGCCGGCCTTGGGGGGCCAGGGAGAGGAGATGCTGCCCACATGAGTAACAGCTGCCAACCATCAAGCAGGTGAGGTAACACACACAATGAATTAAAACTAAGCATGCTGGATCCCCCGATTTGTGGATTTTACAAAGGGTACAAGAAGAGGTCAGCATTCAGATGCATGAGCGAGACTCAGTAAAGTCTGCGGAAACCTCAGCCTGTACCCCAGAGGCCTGCTAGCCTGTGTACCAATGACATCAGGCAGAGTCTCTCCCTGGCTGCAGACACCCAAGAGACAGGGCTTGGGATTGGGCTGCCCAGGGTTCAGGAGTGGGGCAAAGGATAAGCAGGCAATCAGCACAAAAGTAGAAATTCTATTCTTTGTGCTTGAAGAAGTCAAAGCACCTCTCCACATAAAAGAGATAGGGAAAGGGACACTCCATTGAATGAATCACAGAGCTGATCAGGAGGTGGAGCTGGCGGGGAGGGATGCCCTTGTGGTTAACCACATTTTACAGGGAGGTTTATTGATTGCAGTTGTATTGAGAGAGACATGACTCAGACATACTGTGCCCGAAGCCACGTAGGGCCCCGGATTTGAATGGAAATTCAGTGTATGAGAATGCCATGAACTAGAACATGTGAAAAGCTTTGCTGTTAGCACAGACATTGTCTGCCCTGGTCATTTAACAGCTGAAGAACAGACTGAGTTTTCTATCTTCCTTCTCACTGTACTGCTGTACTACTCAGTGGTTAGGTACACACAGTGGTCTATGGACATCAGGGGTTATTTCTCTGAAAAAATGGTGAGATTCACCTTCAAGCCCTTGGTGTTCCCATTGCTTTTGTTTGTAAATATCATTCAATAACTTTTTTTGTATAATTATGACAAACTTGTCTCTGCTGAAGGCAGGGATAACAGAACAATAAAGAAAAACAGTAACAATACAAAGTAACATTACACTTTTCAGAGGCATACCATCCATCTCACACCCACTGTGATTATCCCATTTGGTGGAAGATGAGAGACTGAGGCATAAAGAGAGACTGTCTCCAATGTCATGTCATGAGAAATAGTGGCATCGAAACAAGCATGGAGACACTATGATGTTAGCACCCGTCTCCAGGCTCTTTCTGTTGCCTCCTCCAAGAAGTCTCCAGCCCTGATTAGCACAGTTTACTTGCCACCATGTGCCTGAGAAAATACATGTTTAGTGATCTGTCACAGAAGTAAACCGGATTAAAGAAAATGTTTGTGCACCTAAAACTGAGATATTAAGCATAAGTTGATAATAATTATAAATAATATGATCGTTATAAAGATGATAAGTGCACTTAAAAAATTTTTTCTGCATTATTGTTTTCCAAAAAGTGCAGGTTGGATTTATTTAAGGTGAGTGATGAGTGAGTGAGAGAGTGAGAGAGAGAAAGCGAGCAAGTGAGAGAGAGAGAGAGAGAAAGCGAGCAAGTGTGAGAGAGAGAGAGAGAGAGAGAGAGAGAGAGAGAGAGAGAGAGAGAGAAAGCCCATTTAGTTTTGTCTTTGGGGATTTTTTTTTTTTTTGACATTAGGTCTCACTGTTTTTGCCTGTGGAACCACAGGCTCACGTTGCCCGGAGTACCACAGACTCAAGCAATCCCCAGCCTCAGCTTCCCAGGTAGCTGGGATTACAGGTGCACACCACCACGCCCAGCTATATTTTTTTGGAACTTGGTCTCACTACGTGCCCCCAGCAGGACTCAAACCATGATCCCTGGCCCCAGCCACCGCTCCCTAGGCTGCTGCTTACAGGCATGCATCACCATGCCCAGGCAGAGATCCCATTTAGTGATAGATCAGACACTTCTTCCACCAATTTTAAAACAATATATGAATGCTATTTCCCTCTTATGGGAATAAGTACTACTTTTTAATCTTTTGTGGAGTTTTTAAAAATATATATTACTTGCTTTTCTCCAGGTATGCCAACTTGATATTAAAAAGGTGGCACTGGGAATTTCTGGTTTTCCTAGGATTCATAGA
The DNA here is from genome assembly GCA_004024945.1 of Uropsilus gracilis. Lineage (NCBI taxonomy): Eukaryota > Metazoa > Chordata > Mammalia > Eulipotyphla > Talpidae > Uropsilus > Uropsilus gracilis. Next base: position 38,494 of record PVHY01000022.1, read on the forward strand.
AAAGGAAAGCAAGTAAGGGGAAGTGTTCATTGATCCCCTGAAAAGGAACAAATGAAAGAATGACAATCACTTCATATACAGCCAATTAAAAATTTAATTACAAAAATAAAAATAAAAACACAAAATGTAACTCTCAAAAAGGAGATTCAGAGACAGTGACTAAGGCACCAAATGCAACAAAGTCAGAACTTCACCCAAATCTTGGGGCCCCTTTATGCAAAGCCTGCATTTCCTTTCCATTCTATCATGGACTCGACGTCACCCGCCAGAGTCACCTCTGGCTCATGAGCGAGTCACTCTCTTGGCTGCTAACAGTGGGTCGGGATCAGGAAACCAAAGGTTGATGTCTTCACAAGGCTGACAGAAAGGGACCATCGTCTGCTACAAGAAAGCAAAAGAAGTAGAGAGGCCAGTGTGCGAACTCGTCTGTCTAGACAGATGACTAACCAGGGGTCTCTCCAGGGTTATACTTAAATTTCCTCCATTTGGCCTGTTGGATATTTAGCAATAAAACTTTTGAAAAAAAAAAACCTGCTTAAAGGCTGTGGTACTAATCCACCGCCTCCTACACGACCCAGAGAGCACTTTAAAAGTCATCTGGGTACAGCCTGCCTGTGTTAAGGTCTCAAGTAGAAATGAGATGGAAACAAGAGGAGCCTTCTCCACACTGTGCTGTCTGGCTGAGGACCCAGAAGTAAGTCTGGTTGCCGCTTCACAGCCCTGGCGACAGACATTTGAACTCACACAGGGAACAGGGCTAATCCTGGGTCCTCACAGGACTCTCCCTGGCAAGAAGGCGTCAACAAGGGGCTTCTCTTTCACATGAGCTGGCAAGTGGCATCCCTCCTGCTCCTTTGGTGCCCGGGGACTGAACTATTTCTAACTTTGATTATGAAAAAGGCTACTGAGAGCAAAGAAGAAAATCACTGTCCTTTCATCCAGGCTGAGAGACTGCTGATGACAGCTATTTTTCCCTAAGACTATTAATATTGTTAAGCTGTGTGAGCAAACATTCACACAGGTAGGGATTAGGAGTTAGCTCTGGGACCACATGACCCATGGAAAAGTGTCGAGAGGGTACCAATTACCAAGATCTCTCTGGTTTCCCTGGAAATCCTCAACAATGCACCAACTATTCTCCTTATTACAATCTATATTTGCAAAATTCATGTATTCTTTCATGTCACCAGTAATGACTGAGCCCCTGAGCTGGTACATTCCTTCCTATGTATGGGGACAGGAAGGACTGCCAGGAAATGGCAATGGCTTTTCTAGCACCCTGGCTGGTACCATTACTGATCTTTAAACAGGCATTAAAGGATTAATGAGGAGACTTGAGTACTCAGATTTACTAGCTTGGAAAACAAAACCAAAAAGAGGTGGCTCTTATTCAGGGAATGAGGTAGAAAAAATTCTCTATATTGCACAGGCCACTGAGCACCCAGTCTGGACAGAGGATAACTGGAGATGCACCCCCTTCACAAACTGCACACAAATTCATGTGAGAAGAAATCAAAGTGAGGGAGTGGAGATGGTGGTAGCCTTGAACTCAGAAACTCCGCCAAGATCCCAGCCCAGAAGTCAAGTGCTTGAGGTCTGCTGCCTGCATTGAACTTGTTCAAGTTTTCAAGAGAGAAATGCTGAATTGAAAAGGGATTAAAACATTTTTCCCCCTTGTTCAGAACAGAACTGAGCTAATCCACCTAGGCAGGTGTTATTCTCACTCACTGGACCTCTCTTTTTTTGTTAGCACCTTCTTTCTTTCATCTAAAATCATATTTATATTTATCATTATAGATAGGCTGAGCTTTGGAACCAGACACACTGTGTTCTGGCTCTGGATCTACCAATAACAGCTGTGTGATGGGCAGGGGTGGGGAATTGAGTCCTGTATCTCTCAGTCTCCTTATTGATGAAATAGAGACCAGTAGTAGTGTTGATCTTATTTATAAGACTAGCGTAGAGTTTAGTCCAGAGCTTAATATACATTTTCAATATTGCCTGGCTAACATCATCATTATTCATCTGATTATTATTAAAGACAGGATCCTCCCTCTTCATCTGTCAACAGCCCCACCCAAATATGTGTCTTTTCTTCATGCAGAAATCCACTCACTATCCTAGCATGGAGAGCCAGACAGAAACTTGTCATGGTAACAAAAACCACACAAACCCCCACAAGAGAGTCTCCAGTCTTGTTGCACAGTAGAATCACCTGGGGAGCTGCTGGAGCAAAAGATGTCATATTCTACCCTGGACCAATTCATCCGAATTTCTGGAGGTGAACCTGTACGACCTGTACAGTAAAGGTGAGCATCCATACCAGAGATACCAGAGCCCGAAGTCTGATGCACAGTGCCTCCCAAAAAGGACCCAGAAGTCAATATTGAAAGCCAATGCCAAATCTCTACCTCTGATCAGTGACACCAGCCTACCTGGTTGGTGACCTGCTCTTGGTGGTTGGCCTGTTTCCTTTCTGAACAAGCCTGCTCTCTCGCTAACACTAGCACAGAGACCAATAATCCCCCAAGCTCCAGGTGCCACACTCTCCCAGGGGAGCTGCACTCCTGCCTTCCTCTATAGGACCCCGGACCAGCTAAGGCCCCCTCAGGAGTGCAGGCAGCTCGGATCAGGAAGAGAGAGCAGCCACCCTTGCTGGGAGGCAAACACTATGCGCCAGCTCCACTGCAGAGCAAAGACACAATCCAACTGAATATTAGAAAAATATGGCCTGACCATTTAAATTGCAGAAGGATCCAAAACCAATTTAGACTCCAGTGGATGGACAAAGTTCACATTCAGCCAAGCTGCTCCAGCAATTGCATCATACGCACAACAGGGCAATTCAGAAATACAGATGTCCAACCATGTGCAAAACAATGCTTCCATTTTTTTTCTGTCCTTTCCCACCACTGACCCCCAGAGCAGGTTGGAAGGGCTCAGCATCTGCTCCTACTAAGAATAGGCTGTGAGGATGACCATGAACTCACAATCTTCGAGTCACCTGGCACCAGCAGGGGGATCAGGGTGGAAGCATCACAGGAATCCTGGGGAGATGCCCCAGGCTAGATGGGGTTCCCCAACACGGTGCTCAGGTAGGAACATGCCAGCTACCTGATCAGTCACTGTCAGGAGACCTAAGTTCAGATTACATGGGATTCTAGGAAATGCTGCAGTCCATGATGTTTAAATCACCATGTTGGCATGGAACTCACACAAGACATGAGAAGCAGGAAACTCAGCTTACTCTAGCAAACAGTTCAGCAATGACAGACTTATGGAAACTCAGTCTGTACCTTTCCTGCGGACACAGCTACAGACATTGCTGGGTGGTAGGACCTGAGGGGCAATCTGGGACCCTAGGGCTGAGGGGTGTTACCACATGTTTTGAAGCTAAGCTGTGTTGGCGAGTTTCCTGGATTCATAAACTTCACAGAACACATCAGGGCTTGTTTCAAAAAGCTTGTGCTCCCCTCTCTCTCTCTTTCACACCCAGATGGACTTGTGTCAGATAGAGGAGCAAATCACACCTGAGAGTAGAGAGATATGACACTCACTTGTTTTGTAAAGTCAACCTACAAATTACTCAGAAAATGTCCATTATAGGTCACTCAGAAACAGAGCAATGGTAGTGTTCCAATCGCATCATACCCACAATGTGGGAAGTTTCCAAGATGGCAGAAGTCATTTTTTTAACCCAGCTTTTTCCCATACATGGTGGTAGACTGAATCACCTGTTCAAAGAGCTGGGCCCTGGACCATCCCACAAGGGCCCTCTCTTCCACTCCCTTGCTGCCCTACTTACTGCCCCAGGTTGACCAGTGGACCACAGGTGGGGTTAATCACCACCACCTGGCTGGCATGGCCAGGGCTGGAGCTTACACCTCAAGTCCTGGTCTCAGAGTAAAGATGTCAGAACACAGTCAGTCTACAAGTTCATAAGATAGGTGACAAATCTTTACACTGTGCCATTGAGATGAGGAAGAAAGCTACAGAGAATGACTTTAAGCTGGCAAAAGAATGCTTCAGTCCAGAGACCCAATATAGCACAGCACATAGTCACATGAACTTCATAAGCAGCAGGGTGTTGGGTGTTTTGTATGCATCAACACTGACTGACCTATAGCCTTGCCCACCCCACCTTCCAACCTCCCTATTTCAGTAGGTCTCCAACAGGCACACTCCACTTTTTTAAAGGTTATACTTTTAAGCCAGGCATGGTGGCATGTATCTGTAATCCAAGCGCTGAGAGGGAAGAGGCTGGGGATTGCTTGACTTAGCGGGTTTGAAACTACCTGAGGCAACATAACAAGACCTAGTAGATGATGGATGGATAGATAGATAGATAGATAGATAGATAGATAGATAGATAGATAGATAGATAGATAGATAGATAGATAGATAGATAGATAGATAGATAGATAGATAGATAGATAGATAGATAGATAGATAGATTGATTTTTATTCTGCTATTCCATTATTCAAGACGTTCATCAAGCTCACAAAGGATGAAAATGACATGAACGTGCAAATCTTCTTCTAGTTGCTAGTCAAGACAGCTTTCTGCTTTAGCTTTCCCTGCGATAGTTTATCTGTATACCTCCCAAGGTTCCCTTCAACACCAACCCAAAGAGGACTACCTTTTCCTGGAAAGGTGTATGACAAGTGCTCTTCTGACTCCCAGGCCCCTTACTTACCATCAACCCTAGGGCACTCTGTCTCTGTCCTTGTTGCTTGGTTTAGTCTCCCTGACTTCCTCATTAAATTGGAGGCTCTTTGAACACACTGTGGAAAGTGCATGCAGCACCCTCCAGATTTAGTAGGCTCACTAACACTTCCTATACAATGAATAGAATAATACAATCAATATCCCAATATCTTGCTCTTTCAAAAGCAAATTCCGATCCAACAGAAATGCTTTTTGACTGATAAAAGACATAATTTGGTGTGTGACCTCACTTGAAGTCTCAGTCAGGGCACCAGGCATCAACAACTGATGGTAAGACCCTCTGTAGGTGGACCTTCCTCTACACACAGGGAAAAATATTCATTATCCTGGGTCGAGGTTTGGTCTCCTATGCATTCAGTTTTATGTGTCCCTAGCCACTGAGTCAAAGATGATTGTGTCTGGATGTGATAGCAAGGAAACTACAACAGCTGTCACTCTACATTTGTCAACAGGAGATAAGGAAGGAGACCTTCCCAGAAAATCGGGGGAGGGGGGAGGGGAGGGTGAGCTTCCAATAACTCATGGTTAATAATTAAAATGACATATATATATATATTTCACACACAAAACACACTGTCATCTGCGTATCAAATTTTGATAAAGAAAGAACTCCATGCCAGCAAGATTGTGACAGTCTCCTGGTGGTAGGATTCCACCCAGAAGTGCAGCTACAAAGTGCTGGTCCATGCATTGCTAGGTAACCCCCAAACCCCCTCCACAAAAAAAAGAAAAAAAAACCACAATCTGGACCTCTTGTTCCAGCGTCAATCATTATATATGCTTTTCTCAACTCAGACACAGAAACACTTTGACTAGAACCACCCCACTCCCCATTTTCAGAAGAAGTCACAAAAAATGCCCAGGAAGACCTGTCATTATCATTCAAATCTCTCCTATGGTTACTTTCCATAAAGTTTAAACACATCAGAAACAGCACCAGCTGTTCTCTCTCTGCCAAAGTTTTCCTTCCCCAGCTGGCCAGGGGTTACTCTCTGACCATCTTAAAGAAACTGTCAGTGCCCAGCTTATGGAGATTGCAACCCATCTCACAAGTCCACAACCATGCTCTACTTTCCTCCTCTCTGACATGTATCACGTGCTACCATTTTCTTTCATCCTGGCAATTAGCTGCCCATTTCCTTCCTCCCTAAGTGTAGGCTGCTGGTGCTTTATTAACTGAGAATATCCCCAGTTCCCAGACTTATCCTCACCCTAGTGGCAGATTGGTAAGCATAAGCAAGTCCTATTTTCACCTTTGTCTTCCCAGGATCTCTTTCTGCATCTGACACCTATGTTAAGGCTCTATCTGTATTTGCAGTGCATGTTGAGATTATTTCATCAAGGATTTGCTGGGGAGCGGAATGAACACAATTAAACGTTCCTTTCCTATTTCAATAGCCATGTGGTCTGTTTTCAGATACCGTCTACCTCAGAGAAAACTGGATATTGTTCAAGATAGTCTGAAGATCAAAAGCATTACAGTAGTTAAAGAATGTCCATAACTGTCTGGTTGGAAGCCAAACACCAGATCGTTCAAAAATAACATCAGAATAACAGGACAGTAAGGGAATGTGCAAAGAAAAGACCAAATAATTCATTATTAACTTGACTTCCAAATTGCTGGGTCAGATTTTGACCTGTTTCACTACCTCTGGTTGAGAAAAACACCCTTTGGAAAGGGAACTCTGCAGTTCCTCGAAGCCGAGTTTGGCTGAGATAGGAGAGTTTACATTCCAGCGGGGGCTCGCTCCTTAGCCCACGGAATGTCTCGGAACAGGATTCAGGTATGAAACGTTCAGCAGTGCATTGACCAAACACATCAGAGAATTATGCATTCTACACTAGCTTCAACCTTATATATCTTACTTATGTCTTAATTTCGAAGGCCCTTTTCTCCTCTACTTGTTGAAGGCATTGAGTGCAAGGGGCACTGCCCAGGATTCCTTCCCAGCGAGGCACCCAGTCACCCCACCTCCATGATTAATTTCTTTGCTGACATATTATTGCACGCTCTGTGGTAAACAGTGAGCAGGGGATCTGTGCAATACCCTTAACAACAGGTCTACCTGGACCTCTGCATGCAATTGGGAAAATAGAGAGCACAAGGTAAACTCTCCATCTCACTATGGAACCAGGTCCCACGGCTGCAGGACCAGCAGATCAGAGACCCTGTTGACCTGAGTTATACCAGACTGGAAGGCTCTGAGCAAGGAGAACTGCATCCATTCATTCACAGAAAGACTGCATCTGTTGGTTGCATCCATGTCCTTATACTCTTATTAATATACTCTTTGGGCAAGCTAACGCCACCTGAACTTACATTTGGGGGGGGGATATGAATTGAAAAGGAGAAGAAGCATTGGGTAGCCACGTGGGCTGCGAGGAGCAAGCATGTCTAGTTCATCCTCGGGGGGCGGGGGGCGGGTATTTTGAGCTGATGTAGCAATCAGAGCTGCCAGTCCCAATTATCAGGATCAGAATACCAGTCACCAACTACACCCAGGTTGAAGGCGGCAGAGAAGCAAGAGGCGCCACGGGCTCCCTCCAGCCGCTCCCAACCTCTCCTTGGAATGGAGAGCAGTTCATACAAGGTGACAGGGATGGCCCTCGAGCCGCTTGGCATGGGTGGCCTCCACTTAACGAGTGTTCAGAATCACACTCAGCATGGAGAAATTCACCCTGACCCTGGCCACCTGCCCCCTGGCATCTGCTCACTTACATTTTTACTCAATTACTATTTCTAAGAACAGAGACCAAAAAAAAAAAAAAAAAATGCAGAGCTCCGCTGCTCAGCAGTCTTCCAGGGAAGGCCTGAAAGGGGTCTCTGGGCTGGGGTGACAGAGCCCATTCTGGGCCTGAATCTCTGGGGTTCCCCTTCTCCCACCCTCGAAACATGCCTGATTTTCCAGACTCGCCCAGGAGCAGGGTGGGTTTCCATTGGTTTTTCACCAAAGAAAGAGGGAAGCTTGCAGCAATTAAATAACCCCAAGTGAGAGGGAGTGTCTGAGAAGAAATCCCATAAACCCATACAAAAAAGCAGGGTAGGCCTGGACACTTATTTCACTGTGGGAGGAAAAGATGAAAAGGAAAGCAATGCAAAGCCATAGGTAAGAATATTATAAATGTGTGGGTAGGACTCCCAAAGGAAGGGGGAATGTCTGGGGTCTCTGATAGGGCAAGAGAGGCCTGAATTCATATTAGGGCACTGCCACTAGTGAGTCTTTGGCAAATAACCAGACATGCATTTACCTTCCAAGCTGCAGTTTCCCACAAAGGAGGGCTCCTTCACCTGCCCCCCAAAAACTGGTCAAAGTGGAGGACTGGGTTGATGTGTCTACGTCCAAAGAAGAGGGGTTAGAGGGGGACCCACAAATCTTTTTCATCCTCACTTCTTTGCTTTTCATTTTTTAAAAACACTTCAGTGTAGAGAGTAAAATCTAATACCACTTCAGAGACTGAAAACAAAATGCTGTCTCAGTAAGCATAGATTTGCTCATTTACTCTTGAGGCAGCTTCTAGCCACTCGGGCACTCTATATTAAAATCAACGATGTTTTGACAGAATCCATTCTTTTGAAGAACCTTACCTTAGACCCTGTAAACAAGCTATACCGACTCCTAAGAAGCAAGGTTAGTCTTGGTAAATCGAAGAGAGGCATAACCCACTAAGCAGACTCCTGCAAAGTAGTGAAATTGCTTCTCTTGTCTCTATCCGGAACCACAGTTATACAGCTGTGCATTGCTGGATGACAGTTTAGTCAATGACAGGACACATATACAATGATCAACCCAACAGGCCACCTCATACAACCTAGATGTATATTCGGTTTTACCATCAGCCTTGTGTAATTACACTTTGTGGCATTCGCAGAACAACGAAATCAGTTAAAAATCAGTTAACAATGCATTTCTTAGAATGTATCCCCAAGGATAAATACATGTGATTGTAATACAAATCTTTCAGGGCTTAAAAGGATTCATCTCTTCCTGAGCACAGATCAAGGACAGGGGGGAGGGGCACTGAATTCTCAAGCATCAAGATGTTCTGCCTCCACCTCTTTACTGACCTGGACTCCTGCCCCCAGCATCCACTCACACTGCTGAAGTCCCATAGTCCAGCATGCCAAAGGCATTCCATAATGATGGGCTGAACTGGTAAATGTTCCAGATTTAAAAGGATTGAGACCTCCCACTCTGTGTCCCCCAATCTAATGTGATTCTGAGACGTCTGGTCTAAGGGGCAGGTCTGAACGGTTTGAACAAGTGGTCAGCTCCCAGGCCCAGCCAGGTGGAAGCCTGGAACAGACCAATTCATTTGCTCCTGCAACACAAGCATAACAAAAGGAAGACATCAGGAGCACACTCCCACAGGTCTCTCCTTGCTTTCCCCTTCAGTTCAGTATAGCAAACATTAATTGAGCAACTACAAGGTGCTAGGAATAACAACATTGATACAAATAAAATGCAAAGACAGGACCCTTGACTTTCTGACTGTGCTGGTCCACCCTCCAAGAGTGTAGCCTTCATGGGGGGGGGGGGGGTGTCAGAAAAACAATATTCAAAATCACTCTACAGCCCCCAGAGCACATATCTCCAACACCCACCATCCATTCTTTCCACACTCTAATCAAGTCAGCAAATTACTTCAAAGCCATTCACGAGGTCTTTCTCGTGTGAACTCTGACAAGAAAACACAGGCACCCCTGGGACTGACCAGCTTCCAGGCGCAAGTCAGAATTCTCCTTGACCCCTGACCACTTCCCCACAGGAGACAGACACGAAGGCGAACTTGCTAGCACTACGTCAAATGAGGTAGAAAGCGGTCGGTGTACTCACCAAGGTACCCACAGAGCACCTGGGACTGTCTGGAGCACAAGCTGCCCACTGAGCCAGAGGGTGTTGTAACAACTGAGCAGACAGCTAGGAGTTTTAAAAAGTCGTCATTACTATTTGACTGAGAAGAGGCCTCGCACAGAACTATACAAAGACTCAATGTAGAAGAGGACTCGCTGATATTCTTATCATTCCCCCAGGAATATAAAGTCCCTGCTACTCAAGGACAGAAACTTAGGTACTAGGAAGTGCCAGACCTTTTGGCATCCCGTAAACCAACCAACGTTCAGGTTCCTGAGTCCCGTTTCCCCTTTAACATGTTCTAGTGTTAAAATAACCCTGTACAATTGATATACTGAAATGGTAAAATAAATACCTTGATTTATATTAAAGATGAACTGGAGTGGCCCTGACCTCCTTTGACAGAAAACAGCCTACTTATTAAGAACACAACTCTGGTTTTTATTTGGCTGGCCTACATTTCAGTTTTCTTAAAACCAGCTGTCATCATTTCTTACCCGCACACAGAAATGCCTTCTCCAGTCAGAAATGCAAGTGCCTATTGGTTTGGAGCTACTGAGCCCCAGTTTGAGAAGCACGCACCTCCTGGGATGACTTCTGTGTCTCTTGCAGGTTTGTGACTGCATCTCGAAATTTTGAACTTGACTTTCTTTCAAGTAACAGCACCTACCTAGGTGTCTAGGTTACTGTCATCAGCTTCTTAAATGAGAAAATAACCCAACCCAAACCTCACACTGAAGACAAAATATTACCGAGTGTTCAAAAATCATCTGGGGTAGCCTCAAGAATACATGTGGGATCTCTGCCTGTGAAGCTGTACGGGGAACCCCCTGCGTGTTCATTGATTTTCGGCTGTCTTCATTCACCCATTCTCTCCTTCTGTGAGGTTAAGCAGATATCATCATAATACTACCCCTGAGGGTGTTTTAGGGAAATGAAAGACTATATTTAAAAAAGACTGACAAACAGAAGGTGATCAAGGTGGTTGATAACAATAGTGATCTCAGATCTCATTACGTGATAAGTGCATCCTTGAAAGCAGGACAGCCTGGCCTGAGTATCATCCTCTCCTGCTCCTCACTCAGAAGATAGCCACAGGCCTGCCAGGGACCCAGGGCAAATATTTTCCTCAGGCCTGACTGAAATCTTCCATTCACAACACATGAAGACCTGATGAAACTCCTTCCTTAGCTGCTTTTTGTTAGCTTGAGGCCTCTCATCTCCCAATTTCAAAATGGATTTTGAATACTTGTAGCATGTATTTGCAAGGTGCTGAGACAGGAGCATGGAAGCATTCTTATCATAAGAGAAGAAACTGATAATTTGATATCAGAGGGATTGGTGTAACGGTTATTTCACTGAGTATACAAGGATCATGTCAGTAATGTCACATACCTGAAACTAAAATAAAGTGATATGTCAATCCTACCTCAATGAGAAATCATAAAATGTAATCGCAGAAGATTGTGTAATGAAGATTTTGTAAAAGACCCTGTAAATTCAAACCTACCCTCACTTACAAGGTCTCAGGGACATGATTATCATACCTGTGTGGGGACCACCTCTCAGCGGGAATCTTCTTTAACTGACATACAGGATCATGGCAGGCCTGGTGGTCTGGAACCCAATGACCAGGCCTCTGTGACACAAATGATGCTGTGGCAAGCTGCTTCCAGCTGCCATCCCCTCAAATGTGCTCTCACTAAAAACCACAGTCTTATTTATTTTTAGAGCTTTCTCCTCTGCCTTAGAGGGAGAACACTCCTTCCAATAACCAGTCAGCAAAGACAGGAAGCTGCACTGGGGATAAACTACCACAGGATTAGCAAGATAAAGTCTTCTTTGTTGCTGACATCTAAACAGAGAGGCTGAAAGTTACCTGGAACAGAAACGTGGGGTCTGTCACCTGAGACAGATAAACTACACGGAGTGAACCCTCCCGCTGGGTTAGAAAACTTTTTCTTCAAACTAGGGCCCTATACACTTCTTGGGGGGATTTAACTCCTTTTCCTGGGAAACAGCACCTTCTTCAGGCCAGTAGTTGTCTTGGTACAGAAGAGGGACAGTTCTGTGACCAGAAGGGAAGCCCCAAACTGCCGAGGCCACTCAGGTGGATGGGAACAATCATCATTTGCAATTTCCCACCAACAGTCCTCAAGTATGCACCTTCGGTTTACTTTCACCCTGCTATAAAGCTGTTATATTAAAATATTTTCGTTCTTGTCTGCCTTTTCTCTTGTTACTTGATAGTTTTTTAGCTATGCCAAAAGAAATAAGCTGATACAGCATCTCAGAAGTTAAGATCAGGAGTAGGGTGGAGATAGAAGTGATGCTAATAGTTACTACTTAAAACAAAGAAAAAGTTCTTAGCTTTTTTTTTTTTTTTTTTTTTTCAAAATGAAACATCCAGAAAAGGAAGAAGAAGGAAAGGGATGACTCAGGGGAGAAAGGAACACGAGAGGGGAACAGGTCACAGGTCACAGGTTACATGGTGATGCGAGAAACATGGGGACTAAAACAATGTAAATAATTAACTTAAAAATTTTTTTTAATATTTTCAACAATTTATCTAGTTGATGGGGCACTGTACCCTGGTTATACTTTTTTAAGTCAAAGAGTCTTTAGGCACATGTGAAAATGCTTTGTAAAATGGGAAACCCTATGAAAATTCTGAGATTTACTTTTAGTCTTGGTCTTAAAGAAATTATACTATTAAAAGTACTGGGACACTCACTTAGGTCAGCGAGGGCTTTGGCTCACGAAAGCCTTGAGTTCCGGAATTATCCTTGTGTGGGTAATAACAATATAATAAAAAAAATGAAGATAACTATAAAATGGGGGTAATTTTTGTCTTTGACTAAACAGCAAAAACATAAAGCAACAGAACTAAAATGCACAATGATCCCAGGGTGTGTTTCTAAACTACCTCAAAAATCTACCTCAAAAACCTGTTCTGGCAACAGGCAGGTTTGTGGACCCCACCTGATATGCACTGAAGAATTACTTGGGGACTGGGTGGCAGACAACAGTTTAGGAATTTGTATGCATCACCAGTACTATAGCTGGTCCTCTTGTGGGACAGTATTTGAGAACCATCAGACTAGGTCATTGTGACTTGTCACTTAGAAAGAACATTTACAAAATCTCAATTGACCTAAAAGCAACCCAACCAAGTAGCTTAGGGAAAATGATTTCCTCATCATAAGTAGAAGACTTTTTAGTGTGAAAGTGTCTCTAAGAGAGATATCAAGACATTCTTGCTATCTTGCAATGATAGCTTAAGCAGAATTGTGGTTAAAAATACTTAACCAAACTTTGTGTCAAAGTCATTGGCCTAGGCTTCCATCCTTTCCAAATTCACCGCATAAAGATATAACATATCTCTCTCATGACTCTACGAGACGGTGCTACCATTTCCTCCTAATACCAAAACTGGAGTAAGTTTTTTCCTCCAAGAATCCTCATCTAAGGTCACAGAGAAGGGAGAACTCTGGTCCCAAAGATCTAAAGACCTGAGGTCATCTTGCCCTTCTTACAAACCAGATATGAGTGCCAAAGAATTAATAAAATTAGGCATGCCTCTGCATGCATGGTTTCATTATCGATAGTCATGTTTCCTGACAGTGGAACTCTACTGAGGTCCATGTTTCTCTAAGACATATGAGTACCAGTCACCTCATTCCAGGGAAGAGGGTAGCAGAGGGTATTTGGGACTAGAACACAGATGTGATTGGTGACTTCAGTCAACATACTTACCAGCTCAAGACTTCACACCAGGAGGAGGTACAGGGACTACTCCATGCTATTTATACCCATGGGGGGAGACATTAAATGGTGTATTTAAATGTGAGAAGCACAGTTTCACAACTAAGGCAGCAGCCATAATTCAGCTTTGGTTCTGCCTAGGGACCAACCTCCTCCTAGTGGAAGTCAGGAGCTCTAGAGTTCTCCTCTCCATGCAGCTTCCTGAAGTCCCCAGTCCAGGAGGCCAAGGTGTGACCTTGGATGTGGGAACATTTCCTCAAAAGAAGTCCTGACAAGACTTGAGGGATGATGGGGAGTTCCTTAACAAACATCCCCCCTTCTACTAAGAAGGTGGTCTTAGCAGGCCTTGTTTGTCTTCCTAAAGTAGAATCAGAAAGCTATCTGCCTTTTTATGCACTTTTTCAACCCACAACTTAAAAGTTAATGTTCAAAGGAGTACAAGAAACATCAGGGTGACTCGCAGTTCAAGTCCTCCTGCTGGGGGCACGTAACAAGACTAGTCCCCAAAAAAATAGCTGGGCGTGGTGGTGCACACCTGTAATCCCAGCTACCTGGGAAGCTGAGACTGGGGATTGCTTGAGTCTGTGGTACCCCGGGCAACGTTAGCCTGCAGTTCCACAGGCAAAGGTAGCAAGACCTAGTCTCAAAAAAAAAAAAAAAAAAGTTAAACAGAAGTCAAAATGGGACTAAGGACTAAGTGAATGGATGGGGGAACAGATGCTGAAAAAGAAAATAAAACTACTCAGTGGAGGGAATAAACAAGGGACCTTTGCACCTGGTATAAAAAGAATAAGCTCTGATGGATTGGTCCTGAGAAGCTTTGAATTACCAGCACGAAAATGCATCCAAAGCTGAAAAATTAAATTATGCTTCCCAGAAAATTCCCACTTATGCTTTGGCCACAGTGACTATTTCGGTGTTTTGAAAACGTCTTTACAAATATACACAGTATTCTCTCTTTGAGGTTGTTTCTTAATAGATTTGCAAATCCCAGTGGACTTATGACAAAGCAGGTCTTTTTCAAAGTCCAACTCTGCATTTTCATTCACAGGATGAAATAACAAGCAAGGATTCCTATAACACCCACGCATTCAGAACGAGGTTTAGTAGTAAGCTAGTTTGTCAGGACATATGTGGTAGGTGTTGATGAGGTGTGTTAGAGAGGAAAGCCAATGGACAGAACCAAGCTCAAGGTCATATTTTTTTCTGCCATAAGAGAATCTGGAGAGAAGCTACACTATTTCCTGAAACCCACATTCTCTCCCAAAGCAGTCTTATTCTAAATACTTGCTCCAAGACTCTTGCTCAGAAACAGTCTCCTCTTCAAGAACAACCTGCTCCCATCCCCAACATATGACTAGCTGGGAAAGTGGGGGAGAACGGCAATTCTCAAGAGAGTATTTTCTAATTGCCTTAAACTCCTCAAGTTCTTGAGGCTAACGTCCCAGCTAAACTCCACATTTCTGACTTGTAGATCCAAACACTCAGTTGGGAGAACAAAAGCAGGCCCGGCTCATAAAGACAGTTTCCTCAGCGCAGCGAAGCTGTCTCATTGTTAAACAGAAGCTAAATGCATGTACTTCCTCTTGAACAGCAGCAGCATCTCCCCTCAGTGCAGCAGATTTACTCAGCCACCCCAGAAAGCCAGGATGCAATCTGAAGGACTCTCTCATTATCACATCCCAAGTGTCATTTCCTCCCCAAACCCTAGGCAGTGACTCCCAACCACCTTCCTTTCCTCTCATCCATCTTCCTCCTCTTTTAAATGTCTACTCCTTAATTTCACCTCAGTGCTAAAGTCTGTTTAAAATGAATTCCCTGACAGCTAGGAAAGGCTGTGGCCAGTGTTTGGTTATGAAGGTGACGTGAGGCCTTGGCACTTGAACCACGGCTGCCTGACCTGGCTCAGTCTTGACCCCAAATGTCCTGGCTTCTTTCTCAGCAGAGACTGCAGCAGGGCTGTGATGAGAGACAGGAGACCAGGGCCCAGAAACATAGCTGACAAAAGCACCCTCTGCAGGGGAGTCTTTTATAAACACACCCTTTGTCCTTGACTGGGCTTGGGACTTAGTGACCCAGAAAGATTAAAAAGCAAGTTGTATAAGACCCCTATGCATCATCAGAGAGATCAGGTAAAATAATATCAGTACTTTTTTCCTCAAACTGCTTTAAAATATTTTGAGGGAAAAATGTAGAACAAAAATTGGTAATATCTCAGAGGTCAGAAAATCAAAACTGGAACTGAATGCACTGAGCCTGCACAGCATGAGGACAAGAGAATTCTGTCCCAGAGACCTCCCACCTGGGGTTCTAGAGGCAGCTGTTTCCAGTTAGCAGTTCTTAAAATTTACCAAATAGAAAAGCTTTTGGAGAGCAAACGTCATACCTCTGCTCAATTTTATTTTCTATGAGATTTGATGAATGCATCTGAACCATGCAATTCAGTGACTGAATAGACTTCACATAAGACCATTTCTAAAATACTGATTCTCACCTATCATTAAGAATATGCTGTATAAAGAAGGTTCGTGGGTGATAAGATGGTGGGAGAATACTGGGATAAACAAAGATGTAGCATTTATATATGTTTGTGTGTGTGTATACGTACAATCAAAAATATTTTTTTAAAAAAGAATATGTCATAATGCATTGACAAAACAATTTCTTTTTTTCCAGGCATATAAAATACAATGAATCTTATAGTCAGTGATACTTGAGATGCCTTGAACACCAAGCTGCCAGGCCAAATAGACTTACTAAATGCCAGAGGCAACTTTCATCTTTATACATGTCATCATCACTCATTTACAAGCCTGGGGAACAGGAATTATCTTCCTCATATTTACAAGGGAGCAACTGTAGTCAGATTCAGTGGAGGGGCTATGACCTGGCTAGTAAGTCAGTAGTGCTAGAGCCAGGATATGAATTCAGTGGGAATCAACCTCACTGCCAATGAAGCAATAAGAGAGTCAAGCATGGGAGCAAACATCATTGCCTTGAACACCTGCTACCACGGGCCTGGAGTAAGATGGCTTCTCTGCAGGTAAACTTTCTACTTTTAATTTACGAGATTCCTTTGGTACAAGACCCATTGTACAAATCATCTCTTGGTCATTTCGTTCACTTACCCCAACCACTGTATCCCAGAGTCTATGTTTATTTATTGTATGTTACCCTGCTGCCTTCTCAATAAATGGGTCCCATAAGAGACATAAGTGCAGTCCCCTCTCTCAGTCACCATTATGGAATTTTGGGTTAGGGAAATGCTTACAGTTTAAGACCAAGACCAAATGACCTGATAAATCACAATCTTGAGCTCAAACAAGAGCAAAGAAAGGCTGATTGTGTTAGAGGCAAGAAGACAGAGGGTTGTATGTCAGGCTTCAAGAGGAAGACTTCCTTTTGGAGGCAAACAATTTGGAATACATCCATGTCATTCCTGGTAGAGAAGAGAGTCATCACTCTTGGATGGATGAGCTATGTTTTGCAAGAGATGAGAAAAGCCATGGGCTCCACACATTGGTCTTTATATCAGGACCTCTGTGACACAAGAGAAAGTGTTCCTTTCAATGACACATCACTAATAGAAATGGCTATACTCATGTCTTCAGAGGTCATGAGGGAGATACTAGTATGAACCCTATTGTGTTACTTGTTAGGGCTGAATGAGCACATACATATGAAATATGTTAAACTACAGCTGGCACATACAGGAGGCTGATTTTCACCATCATCATACCCAACATTTTTATGATGGTCTGTAAAACTGGCTTGAAAGTCACATGTTGTCTGAGCATAGAGACATGTCTCAGCTTTTCCCTGATTATAAGGTGAGTGATTTCATCTCTTCTGTCTCCTGGTGCTGGTGCCACTACAGAGCCATGGATCCTTTAATAGTTTGATCTGACTCTCTGAAGGGGAATACTCATTTGTTTATTAAGTGTGTACTGAGCAAATACTGATTGCTAGTTTCTAGAAGAGTCGAGGTAAATCAGGGTTGGTTTCTGTCCTGAGTAAGCTTATAAACCAGTGAAAGAGAGAAGTCAACTGCAGTGGAGAAGGTGTTAAGCTTGAGATAAGTGTTGGGACCATAAGGTGCAAAGGGAGGGAGAAGGCAGCCTGATGAGGAAGTCAGAGAAGTCCTGACCACAGCTCACAGGACACTGGATGTGTAAAGAAGGATCTCTGAGCAGAAGAAACAGCAGAAACAAATGACCACTGGCATGACAATAAATGTCCATGCAGACAAAAAGCAAAGAGGCTGATGTGGCTGGACATGGTTGTCCTGAAGGAATTTAGTGAGACTGGGGGTAGGCAAGAAGGAGAGGCCAACCCTGAAAGGGCTTGAATTTTAACTAAGAATTTGAACTCCTAAAAAATAAAAAAGGAATTTTAACTCTTATCTAGAAGTCCAAGCCATCAAGATCATCTAATATGATGAGTAGAAAATGCTACTGTATTATCAGCCTTGACATACCTGTCCCTGTCCCCATCCATTAAGTAACAAAGTGCACCTAAGGAAGATTCTGAGTGAGCAAGGGAAGTGAATTCAGTGGTGGAATTTAGACAAAAAAGAATGAGATGGAGGTTGCAAGGCATACCTAGTTTCCAGGAATCCTTTTAGTCAAGTTTTAATATCTTTTATGATCAGTGGCACTTTATGCTTAACTGTTAGCAGTATTTATTAAAGTCATATAACATTTCCATGCATCTTAATCAGTGGTGTTTGAGATTAAATGAGTAATAACCACCATGAAAAGCAGATCTACTGTGTGCCTTTTATAGAGCTAGCCACTGCTTCAAACCTGTCAAGGTCAACTTTCTAATTCTTGGAAGTGGGGACTCATTTTCACCTTTACAAGAAAAGAAACTGAGGTCTATTTATGAGAAGTTAACCACTATCCATGTACATATTACTACTAGTAAGGGACAAGAAGGCAATTCAGAATTGGGGAAGAGGTTAAGGGGGCTTTATGTGGCATCAAGGCCACCAAGTTCATCCTGGGAAGCAAGGCAGTGGTTTCAGAGAATTGCAGTGCATTTTCATACCCACTTCCGGTGTTTGGAGATCTGAAGAGAAACCAGACAAAGGACAAAAACCCCAACCCACTGGTGGTTATATGAATGTCTCCTAACAAAAGACAGAAGCCACTTCTCAGTCTAAACAACACCAACAAGAAATCCCTAGCATGTGATTAAACTTAAAATACCTGGAGAACACTAAATTCCTAGGTTAAAAGCCACCTTTGTTTAAGAGATCTTCTGAAAACAAAAGTACACCAGATGGTTTGGAAATGACAATGGAAGTGTTTGTTTGCTCACTTCAGAGCAGTTCAGAATCTGCAAGCGGAATGCACCCTTCAGCAGAAGGACAGTCTGATGGATCAAGCACATCTGGCAAATCTAAATCCTCTCTCCAGGATCTTACAGAACCAGAAAAGCTGTGACAGGGTAAGGCAAGGCCATTTTCAGAAACTTCTCCATGCATTCTCTGTCTGGGGCTCACCTTACTACTTGAACTACAGACAGAAGGTGGCTGGCCAAAGAGGGGTATGATCAGAACCCCAACTGGGTGGGGGTTCTGTCTGCACACACATCCTACCTCCACTCTGTTTGTCCCTAATCTTGCAAAATTGCCGTTTGAAGTGTGTTAAACTCTCTGAACAAAGTCCCTGCAGTCAGTGGCCTCCTCGTTCCGAACCCAAATTGGATGTGGGTTCAACCCTGAGGTATTGTCCTTGTCCTCACATCTCAATGTCCTTTTGGGGAAAAAAAAGCATCTGTTATTCTTTCATATCTTCCTATGAAAGTCAGTGCTGCAATGAGTTACTTCTATCAGCAGCTTTTCACTTGGGAAGGCATCATCCCAACTGTGCAACCCCTTGAATAGACCCCAGGGGTCGCTGTGGAGACAAAGGGGGCTCACCGCCCCCTAGAGGTTAGGTGATACACACCTGGCCTCAAGCTTCCCACAGCTCCTTCCCCCAGGTGTACACTCCTCAGAAGGGGCTTCAGGCAAGTCAGCCTCTCTTGGAACAAAGACTAACCAACTGCTTTAGTTACAAACCTGCATTTCTGGCAGGGTTTTTTTCAGTCTTTGAAAAGGAAAAGAAGGAAAAGAAAAAATCCTGAAAGAGAATGTGGCCGAAATTATATGTAAACACAACTAGGTACTAGCATTAGCACAAGCAATGATGCAATAAAAATCGGGGAATTAAAATTTGGTCTGTTGTATATTAATAAACTAGTCACTGTGGACCTCAGGGAGTTTAGTTCTCTCTCATACAAAGAAAATCTTTAAAAATAAAATTCTTGAACATAAAGCAAACCTACTACTGTGTTCCAGCAATTGCTAATATTTTCCTCCATTGGGCAATTGGCCAAGCGCCCAGCAATCTGTATACAGAAGGTCACATCCATGAAAAATATTTAGTCGAACCCATTCTACATTCCACGATTTCACGTGGAAAATTACAGGGGAAATAGAAAAGGAGATGGCTTGGTATTAAATATTTAAGATTCATGTGAAGCAGTTACAATGAAAACCTCATTGCGATTTTCCAGGCTGTGTATTTTAGTTTATCTAATTCAATATGATAGAATAAACCAACATGATTATTTACTTTCTTCCGTTGCTAGCTTGGAAATTCTACTCTTCATTAACATGAACTGCTTTGGGGGGGGAGGGGGGCAGGGAAATCCAAGAAAATTCTTCACATCTTTCTCTTCTGACTAACATCCCATTGCTACTGACCATAGTCACTGGAAAGAGGCAACACCATTGCCAAAGCTAAATTGTATGGGAAATTTTGATGCTTTTAAGCACTTTATGATCAAAAGAAAGTATGCACTATCCAGAACAATCTAGTTCAAACTCCCATTTATTTGATATAATTTTCTGATTATCTTTCTATTCAATATTCTTGGATGAAATGTAATGCTGTTTTGATGAAAGAGAAATTTCATTTTTAGGCTGTTACTTTTAAAATGGTACACTACCAGCAAAATTCAGTAACACAAGATAAACACCAGAATTATCAGGACTTTTAAAGGGGAGAATTATGGACATTTAGGGCCAGATCACTCTAGATGGGTGTGTGTGTGTGTGTGTGTGTGTGTGTGTGTGTATGCTGCGGGGAGCTAGGGATACTTGTCCTGTGTGTTCTAGGCTGGCTATCAATGTCCCTATCCACCAAATGCCAGTAGCCATCCTCTGTTCCAAGTCTGACAACAAAAAACGTCTGCAGAAGTTGCCAAATGTTCTCGGAGGGTGGAAGCTGCATGGGGGCTATGTCATCACAGTTAGCCCCACAGTGTGTGCCTAATGTGTTACGAGACAAAAAAAGGAAAAGGAATGATAGAAAATGGAAGTTTCAGTACCCCCCCCCATCTTTCTTCTGACTATCCCACCTGCTATACTGACATTAGTAGACAATCATATACATTCTTAGCCTCTGTAATGGAGTCACTCTTTCTAAACTTCTTAAAAGCCCTTTGCAGTGCCATTTGAGTAGATGCACCTTGAACTTCAAGTGGATCATCAGGAGGACTAGAAGTCCACTAATTCCCACTGGGTAAACGCTCAGTAAACCTTAGCATAACTCCACCTTGAGCCTTAAACTAACAGCATGTGAAAAGATCAATAAGAATAAATTCAAAACTAATCAGGCCCCTTCTTTCAGTGTTGACACAGTATTATTTATATCCCATAAATACCTTCTTGACTAAAATTCATCCTAGGAGATTGGCATCCAGCCAGTTCTATTCATATTTACTGTATTTATATAGTGCGCTTGGCCAAGGATAATATTTAAGACAAAATATGCCTGAAGGCATATACAATATCTCTTATATTTTTACTTTTCAATCCCCACATTGCTAAAAATATTTCGTCTGAACTGTAGAAAATGTCCCACCAAGTGCTATCAGCAATCTGTAATGATATATAGCTCATTGAGTATATTCAGAGCATACTTGTAATATTTGAGCTGAAGTCACTCCCTGAACGCTAATAAGTTGGTGGTAAAAAATGAACCAGTGATCTTTCCCATGCCTTCATCTCTCGGGCTTCTGACCCTTGCCGGACTCACTGTAAGAAATGATAGGCACACTCTCTCCCCAAAGCCACTTTAGTGAGGGCCGAGCTAGAAGCTAAGCAGAAAAGTTCTAAAAGGGGAAAGCTTGTTTAGAAGTCAAGATTGTGCTTTCAATGTGCTCCTTAAAAATATGGTAGAATGATTTCTTCTCTGCCCCCCTCCACTTTTTTTGGAAGGGTTTACTATATTCCAGTATAAGCAGAAAGTACTGGGAAATCAGTTAACCTACTTGCTATAAAATTATCCACAGTCCCTGCAGGTAGTATCAGCCTGCTTTGAATATGACTTTCTGCTCCTAAATTTCCATACAGCAGACAAGATTCAAGATGCCTGTTTTCCTGGTAGGAGAGCTGACAGTCTGTATTTTTAATACTGGATTTGTAGAGATTTTTAACTTATGTGGTAGCTGGGGTGGGGACGAAGAGAGAATTCATACTCTGATTCGCCACTTTCTGAATTCTTAATAATCTGAGAATATTTTCAAATTGTCAGCTCCCTGGACTGAAGTCTGCTTGAAGGAACATAGAATTGACCCCTCTGGGCCACTTTCTCTCTCCACCTATCTAATGAGATCAAATCGCCTGCTAAGTATAAAAAGTGCCAGCAGTTCATTAGAGCTTTGCAGGTAAACATGGAGGGATGGGTTGCTCAGGCTCCATCAAACATTCCTGCCCATCTTCCCCCAAAGATCAGTAGGCAGTAATACACATGCTGGAGAAAGCAACGGACTCAAAAACCTCATTCGTTCTCCTTGGTTTTGGACTAATTACAATGAATTCACTTTCCTAATATCTCCTTGGCTCCACCCCAGGTAGAAAAGCTTTCCTTCCCTAGGGGAATAACCAGGGTGGAGCATTATTTATCACCCCTGTTGTGGATGGAGCCGTAATTACAATAAATTCAGTCTGCTTGCCAGGATCTCCTGCATCTGCTCCACTCTGGAACAAGAAGAGGAGAGGCTGGAGCACAAGGAAGGTGGCCAGGAGACTGGGTGAGACCCAGAGGCTGACATTCTGAGTCTCCCAAATACAAGACATGGCAAGTCACAGAGCTCCGCAGCATCCAACTAAAAATAAATATTAAAAAAGAAGAGCACCACCCTGCAATTAGAACCTCTAGGATAAAATTACCAAGATGGCCATATTATCTGCTTAGGCAACACAGAAACTTTGTGCAGAGAGCCTGCAAGTATATAGGGCATGCTAAGGGGAGGAGAGAAATGGGCAACCAATGAAAAGTTTATGACTTGGGATTTGGAATACGCAAAAGTTGAAGTTTTTTTTTTTTTTTTTCTTTTTCTTCTTCCTGGTATTTAACCCTGTCAGGTATCCCTGAAGCGTCCTCTTTTTCTTTCTTTTTCTCTAAGGATGTGAGAATAATTCTAAGCTAACTGTCCTTTTCATACCTCGCTAGGAACTGCACAATAAATCACTTCATTCCCATTGCTACTGGATGGCAGTGGGTTTTGAGGACATTGCCCTCAAGAAAAGCCTGTAAAGGAAAAAAAAAAAAATCGACTGACTTCTCCTGGCTCCGAGATTTAGGAATGCGCCCAGGGAACTGCAGGAAGCCTTTGCAAGGGCAGCCAGCGACAGGCTCAAGGGGGAGAAAGATAAACCCTAAACCCGTAAGAAAAACGATCTGCTACACCGGCGAGCTTAAGAAGGCAGGTCTGGGGCAATTCTGGAAAATAGCAAGAAGTAAACCCCCTTTCAACGTCGTCAGAAACGACGTTGCCCTTTCTACGCTCCAGGTGAAATCAAAAGGGACCCGTTTGGAAGCCCTGGCCTCGGGGCATGTAAACGCCTAGTTCTGGCCAGAGATTCCAAACGGGGGGTTGTCGCTAGGTTTCCAGGGGTCTCCAAATCGCGTTTTGTCTTGGCGATGCTAGCGATTTAGGGGAGCCAGAGACAATAGTGAAAGCTCGGGGAACCGGCTGATAAGTCCTCGCGCAAAGGGGCGCCTCCCGGAGAGGCTAGTTTTAAGTCACTTTTTTTTAACCCTTCTTGCGCCGGATTCCGTGGGAAGACTGCAGGTCAGTCGGAGCCAAGCTAGCCAACCTCCCCAAATTTCCGCTTGGGGCTTTGCCCCTGGGGGCGCCCCAGGTTTGACACCGGAGGACTGACTCCTAGCCTAGCCGATGACGGAGGAAAGAATTTCGAGGGAGAGCATAGACTCACGCCCGAGACAGGACCGAGGCGTGAGGGGGAAGGGAGGCAGGAAGAAAATCAAGTTTAAGGTCAACGTTTTCGAGCCTAAGGTCCCCAAGCACACACTGGGGACTGAGGGGGTGGGACGAAGGGCAGCGGGGACTGCGAGCCGGGACCCGGGGAGCAAAGGGCGAGCCCTGGAGTGGGTGGGGGTTGGAGAGCGGCGTTGAGCCTCGGAATGGAAGGGAAAAGCAGTACTTACTTTCGGAGGGCAAGAAGGACGGCATGTCTATCTTGTAAACTTCTTTGGCGTAGTATTCCTCATCGCTCCTCTCGCGCTCGCAGGCGGCCGCCCTCCGGCTCGCCTTCTCCTGGAGCAAGTCCCGGGTGCTGTTGTAGATGGAAATCACCTCCGGGGGCACTTCCTCGGGCTCGGGGTAGTCTTCTGGGGGGCTGGTGAGCTTCAGCTTGCTCAGGATCTGCCCGCGGATGGCCTCGATCCTCTTACGCATAAACTGGTCCATGTCGAGCGTGCTGCAGGTAGACAGGCTGAGCGCCACCGTCACCAGTTGCAGGAGCAGAAAAGCGCTCAGCACACAGTAGTGCATTTTTGGAAAGGTGGAAAACTTTTTTTTTTTTTTAACGTGGAAAAAAAAAAGGGCGGGGGTAAAATTAAAAAAAAAAAAAAGAAAGAAACCAACGACTCTCAAAGTACAGATCAGGTAGATGTTTTTTTTAATGCGAAACGTTTGCAAATCATCGAGCGTCAAAGTCCAAGAGGGGGGAAAAATGCAGCTGGCTGGAATTCCTTTCAAAAGAAGCAGCAAGTCGTTTCCAAAGTGGAAATAGGAATGCACAAGGGGCAGGGGGAACCCTAACTTTTGGAAGCAGGGAAAAGTTTCCTGGGAGCAACGAGATGGGGGAGGGTAAGAAGAGGCGAGTGGCTGGGAGGCAGAAATGAACTTAAGAGGAGGAAACGGAGTTCAGTGTGTCAGTTTCAGATGCGGAGTGGCGGATCTGAACTCGGCTCCTCCGGCCAAAAGGGAAGAGAGGACAAGGTCCCGGAGCTGGCAGCTGGCGCGGTGGCGGGAGGGGCTCCGGGCGCGAGGCAGGGGGCCCCCAGGCTGGCCCAGCGGGAATTTTTATATTTAAAGACGGAGCGGGGCGGCCCGGCCTTCCACCGCGGCTCGGAGAGCAGGAGCAGCCGCAGCTCGGGATCTCCGGAGCGCACACGTGTGTGCGCGTGTGTGCGTGTGTGTGTCCGTGTGCGCGCGCTGGGGGCGAGCCGGGCGCGCCGCGGGCAGGCGGGTGCGCGGCGCGGGGCGCTCGGGACTCGCTTGCGTCCTGCCGGGCCGCGGAGGTGCCGAGGCGGCGACGATCCGGCTCCAGGAGCTGCGCGCTGTGGCCTCCACTCCGGCCGGTTACTCCACGTTGCGGCCGCCGCTGGCCCGCGCGTCCAGCCTCCAGCTCCCTCCTCCTCCTGCTCCTCCTGTGCCTCTCGCTCCAAACGCCAACCCTGCGACCGACGACCGGCTGCCGCCGCCGTGGCTTTCACCCCTGCCAGTCCCTGGGACCGCTGACTTGGGGGGCTTTATTCCTAAGGGCGTGGCGAAGGGGTTCCCTTGGGCTCCCACCCTCTGCTGGTTTCTCTCCTACTTGGACTTCCTCGCCTCGGGTAGGTAGGCACTTGGCACCCTGAAACACACCCTGTCCTCTTTTGCTTCTTTCTCCTTTTTGAAGGCAGGTAGCCCCTCAGTAAGCTGTTTCCCACTGTCTCCCTAGACCGTTATCCTATGTTCTCCATCCCCTCTCTCCATGCGTCTTTCACTTGCTCCGCTCGCGCTCTCTCTGCCTCCCTCCCTCCCTCTCCCTCTCCCTCTCCTTCTCCCTCTCTCTCTCTCTCCCTCTCTCTCTCTTCCCCCCCTCCCCCCTCTCTCCTCTCTCTCTCTGTCTCTCTCTCTCAAGCTTCCGGAGCTCCCCTCAGAGAGAACCTTCTGCTGCCAGCAGATAACATCACGATCTTGCCTGGGAGGAGAGATTTATAAGTTCTCTCTGAACCACGTGTTTGCCTTCAACAAAGTGACGTGCTAGGATTACAGTCAGAAGTCCTCTCCGTTGCTTAGACCTCGTTCGCTTGCTTTGAGCGGAGTGGTGGAGGGGGGCTGTGGGGGAGGGGCAGGAGGTGGAGTGTGCCTGACAACAGTGGTTTAGCGCATTTACTTTCTGTAGTCAGTTTTGGTTGGACGGGTCTGCTGGAGGACAGCTATCAAACCTCCCCTTTGCGTACTTCTACTTCACTCTCAGGTTCCCAAACTGAATCACTTGTTCGGGAAGTCAGTCACTCAGTCTCTGTCTCTCTGTCTCTCTGTCTCTGTGTGTGTGTGTGTGTGTGTGTGTGTGTGTCTCTCTCTCTCTGTCTGTCTCTCTCACTCTCCTCTCTCTCTCCCCCCTCCTCTTCTTCCTCTCTCTCCTCTCCTTTCTCCTGTCTCTCTCTCTTCCCCCCTACCTTAGCCCACCACCATGCCCCCAAACTCTGCAGTTACTTAGAGCCAGGCTAGCCAGAAGACTTTATTCTTCTAATCTAGGAATCACCTCCTACTTTTGCAAGAAATCATTCTCTCTGAGTTTCCGCAACACCTACTATGCCCCTGTCCTGGGTCTGATATCTTAGCACGTTTTGTTCTAGTCTACTCCACTGGACCGTTTGCAAAAAAGAGCTCCATCTTTTTCACCTAGAGAATGAAGTCTATTTGTTTGCCTTGCTGTTTAGAGTGAATAAACAGATAGCTGCTTTCTCAAGTGCTGCCTGAGCCACCCTCGATGGCTACCTCTTTGCCTACCTCTTTGCCTTCTTCCCGGGCCAGACACTGGCGACCATCTCACTCTTTCCATGGCACACATCCAGAAGGCCAGGACGTGAATGTGTAAGGTTCTGCTTAGATGCCACACTGGACCGGGCATTTTCAATTTCATCCTAGTCCAAGTTAGAGGAACACAGAATAATTCTAGCCACTTTTCTCTTTTCCCTTTTTCTTTTACCTTTAGTTACTCAGAGTCAACATTTTTATTTCATCATGACTCCATGGCCTTGTCAACTACACACTTGATTGAAACTGGAAACTATTGATTTTTTTTTCCACCAAACTCAAGACCTCTATATTATTCTGTAACTCAGACATTCCTTTTATTACAGAAAGTCATTAGGAACCTTCTCTGACTTGGAACCTATACTTTATATGTGGGCTGAAGAAACAGCACACAAACGATAGTTAACACATATTACAGTGAGTGGTGCAGTCACCAATTCATCTGGCCATATATTACCTACCAAGCAGATACTGTTACGATTGCTTCCACTTTCCGGTGAGGAAAGGTACAACACAGAGAAGACAGACCTTGCTCAGTCTCAAGTCAGGACTGGAGTTTGCAGTCAGGATACATTGCCTCTGTTCTCACTCTTTCTAAATATCACTGGGTCCAAAGTGGGTGTGGCCACAGGAATTCTGGCCAGATGAGATACTTTTGGAATAGAGCAGGTACTCTATTTGCCCCTTACAGATTCTCAACTCCCAACATCACATAAAATTTCTGAGAATCGTGCAGGGAACTGCTCAGCTCTTTCAAGCCAGCCAGCATATTCCAAACTCCCCTAAGCATGGAATTTTCTCCCTATTAACACATTTTGGAAAACTCTGGAATAAAGGATTTGTTCTAACCTAGTTCAGGATAAATCTGAAGATGGTTTATCAGCAGTTTCCTTTCCTTGAGGCCAATTTCAAAGTGAAGCAATCTGAAAGGAGTTAGATACCAGCAGCTCTTCAAGAACCAAAACAAAATATAACCAAGAGGAGCTTCTGTGGGCTAGATTTTTCAGGTTGTCAACCCTTCGAGTTTAGCTTGAGAGTCCCAGTTACCCAACTGTACATGAAGTGGGACAAGAGAACATTCTCATACAGGGGCAGTTATAAAACAGAGGGAAGGAGCATGTGGCCAAAGATATGAAGACAGCACTTTGGGATGGGGCCAGTGGCCTCTCTGTGCCATCACTGACACTATACTTCTTGAGGGGAGGCCAGCCTCCCCTCAAGCCAGGATGACTACCTTCTCCGGATAAACACACCTGACCTTAAGAGGATACAGAATGAATGTGGGGAAAACAACAAATGTCTGTTTACACCACCTCTAGTACAACAATCTAAGCCATACATTCTCCTGACAATACTTCCCTCCCCAACATAAACACACACACTTTGCCCCTACTACTTAGTTCATTGAACATACTGCTTATTTAACAAACCCTGAGACCCTTGACTTATTTCTAAGAGGCTACTTTTAATTTCACCAAAGCCCGGAGAGACTGGCCAAGGAAGAGCCAGGAAACCTACTGGCTGGCAGGAAGTATAGCAATGAACTCAGTAGAGAAACCCTTCCTACCACCCAGGTGAGCACTCCTGTGAAAGCAGAAAGGGAAGATCATAGATGGATCCATCTTGCTTTTAGAGGACCCATGGAAATCATTTCATCTCAACACCAACCAAAGTTCTGAGCTCTTCCAACACACTGGTACCTGGCAGTGTTCATGGTAGAGGCTATTTTACCTCCTGCGAGGAGCCTGCCATCCTGATCTTCTCACAGTGGGTTACCTAAGAGGTAGTTCAGAAGGCTAGAGAGCAGAGTGAGTAAAGGGCAGGATGAACACAAGGGAATATCGTAACAGGTCACAGGTGATATGGTGGCAGGAGAACCATGGGAACTACAATGGTGTAAAATAAATTCAATTAATAAAAAATGAAGGGTTGCGGAGGTAAGTGTTCTTATGTTCAAATTTCCCTTTCTGGCTTCGTGAAGTTGACTATGTTACTCAGACACTTTATATTAGTTTCTTTACTTGTGAAGTGGGGATGAGTTCGATTGCTAACATGAATTGGTGGTGGTGGTGCAGGAGAGGTCACATCAGGCACCCGGCACATGCCCTGCTCTTTACCTGCTACCACCATGAATTCATCCTATCATGTCTCATCTCCTTTTTTTTTCTGGGATAAGAAAACACATCTTTCTCAAACATAAGCGAAAAAAAAAATGTCCAAGAAGCCACCTGTCAGAATTTATTTCATGATTGGGTCTCCCTTTCTACATCCCAGCAGGCTGGGAGTAGAGGTACTTGCTCACCAGGGTCTTTTAAACATAATAGTATTTTGCCCCCAGTAATTGTAGGGAGAAAGCATGAGAAAACACATTTTTGGTGAATAGAATTCTGAACGACTATCAAAACCCAGTTACATCCAAACTCAGTGCTGATTTTACAGTCTGAGATGAAATTCTGTGTTTTCCTGATCAGAAATGTAGAAGGTGCAGCTTTTTCACCCATTAGCCCTTTGCTGCCCTTTGTTCATTAAGGGGTCTAATAACTTAGTGATGCAGTGGTCTCACTGGAGTCTACACAAATGCTTGAGATCAAGATAATGATGAATCTCTGTCACCCGTATGGAGCACAGCACAATCGAGTGGGTCTGTGTGAACCCTGATGAAAGAATAACTTCACATGTGATGATTTTGAAAACTTCCCATAACGGCTTCAAACCCGAAATACAGGAGGTGAGGGCAAGATTTACTGTCCTCAATTACATTTTAATATAAATTGTGATACTTGATACCTGCAAAATGGGAATATACATCAAAATAATTTTTTTGCTCTAATTTCATCTTTGATCAAAATAATGTTTGGTGTAGCAAATTCTGTCTCCCATTCTATAGATGCATTTCCGTGGCCCAACACCTTTCTGCGCTCAGAATCGTCAAATGGAATGTTCGGTTACTTCCCTATGAAAGGGAAGCCAAGATGGGCCACCATATTGTATCTCTGGGTTGATGTGGGGACAAAGTGATAAGGAGAATTCAGGGAGCAATGAAGGGAGGAGGACTTAGAAGATGGCTCAAAGGTGAGGGATGAACTCTAGAGATGGGAACTAGTCAATAAAGAGTTCAGTAGGAGGTTGTGAGGCTTCCTAAAGAGATAACAGCCCCCATAAGCAATACACTGTGGGCACAGTTATCTGACTGGCTGCTGGGCTACTGCTTGTGGACCTGGGCCCCTGGGACAGTTCCCAGAGGAGGGAAGCTTCTCCTGAGAGGCTGCCTCTCCACCACCACCCCTCCCTGACAACAGTTACTCCTGGTGAAATTCATTCACTAAAATAGCATTTAATGAGTGATATAAATAGCATTTGGTGACTGATAAAAATAGCATTAGAGACTGATATAAATAAATGAACATATGGGGACAGTTGTCGGGCAGTAGAACATGGATACAGGCTTAATAAAATACTGATGTTGATAAAAAAAGAAAGTAGCAGAATTTCCCTTAGGTTTCTGGGTACTCTGACTCTTGACTTACAGAAACCCTGTTTAGGGGGAAAAAGAGCATGCACGCACACACACAAACACTCCGCTCCTACTACAGTAAGTCTCCAGACATACTGCATGCAACAGGGAACTAGAATTAGGTTTTTTGGGGAGAGAAGAAGGAAAAGTTTCATCAACAAAAGAGATAAGGAAAGAAAAGACAAACGATAACGATGTTTATATTCTTTAAAATGAGGGTGAAAATAAAGTATTTTTTAGTTGTTAAGACATATGCTCTTTTAAGTGAAATTGTCATAATTTCAGTGGGCTTTATAGATAGTGTGCAACTCTGAATGGGTAATTTCCTGTTAGTTATACTGCCAATCTATGTTTCCAACAACTTGGTCTTTCTGTTGCCTCGATCATGCAACAAAGAAAAAAGGAAAATAAAACAAAAACCAACAGGGAACTGTAATTGCACTTTAAGAGAAAATCTTAGTGTATTTTTTTGTTATTATGGAAAAGCAGTAAATAAGTATTTTAAGAAGCAAAGTGTAAGTATGCTTTAATAAATATTTTTAAAAGCAAAGCTAAATGGGTGGTTATGATTTGTGAAACTGGAGACTAATGACCACAAACTTTAGAGATGTTTGTTTCAAGTCTTAGACAAGAAAGCTCTTTCAACTGGACTTGACCATGTAATTTATCACACAAACCTGAGCATGTTCAAGACAAAATGGGATGTCATTTGTAAATATCTCATGACTCTCCTACTCACCCTGCTTAAAATGAAGCCACTTCAAACTCTGAACCCATAGTATCAGTTACATGTGCACTTCTTTTAGTTACAGTAGCAATCCATTTTCCAAGCCTTTTTTCCCTTTGCCTGGGCTGCAGTTTTCAATCACCACTATCAGAGCTTCCATTTGAACATCTTTGTACAATTGTAGCATTGACAGAAATATGCACCCCGAAATATGCCTCAAGAAGTGATCATGGTTTTGGGTGGCATGGAAGTCCACCTATATGAAAGGAAGAAAAGGATAAAATATGGGGTCTCTTTCGGGTATAGACCCAACTATACTCATCCAACTCATTTATCAGTGTTGGAAAATGAACATAAAGATTCTGAAAGTAAAAATTAATGTGTCCCCTCCCCATTTCCATGTCCTATTCAGAGCAGAATGTCCCCGTGTACCATTCGGCAAGCAGGACCACCTAGAATCTTTTGCATGCTGTTGTTTCCCATTGAGTAAATAGTAATAGCATCACATCACCATGGACACCTGGGAAGTTCACTTCACCATGTGCAAGGGTTGTTTCTGGTGAATTGGAACGTTTTTGTGCTTAAGATTCCTACAATTTCTGAGTACTCCTCAGATTCCCACAGTTTATATCTGTGTCCTTTTAAATACAAAGGCGGTATCTTTACGGTTTCTATAAAATGGCAAGCTATTTACCACAAACCAAAGAAATAAATCCCAAACTGGGTGTGTGTGCTATGACCTGAAGAGACTTCAGCCATATACAAAATGATTCTGACTGCCTGGTTATTGGAGATAACAAATTTTGTTTTTGATTTCTTTAAGAGGTCATTGTCTTTTAATTTAGCACTAATTAAGGCCATTAAAAAAACAGATGGGGTCAATCGGGTATCTGACCAACTGTGACAATTAAATCTAATCAATCCCATGGCAGCAGCGATTGTTCAGAAACTAGACACTCATCTGGTAGTGGGAAATGATTTTTTTATCACTTACTTCTAAGATAGCCTGACTCATGCCACCTAGTGGACAGCATAAATAAGTCTCTATTTGGAGGAGTCCAACATTCTTGATTTTCCGAGTATTTTCATCACAGGGGGAACAGTAGTATTTCGCTATGCTTTCACACTGACATATTTATCATTTTCACCCCAAGAATACTTTCCATCATATGCTTTCTTTCCAGATGAACATCACTATTTGACAATAAATGAATATTACAATTGCACATACATATGGAAAAATGGGCACATTTGGAAAAAGATCAGAACAATGGTACTTCTTTAATTATAAAATGCTAATTACCTGTCATCTGCTTTAACCAACAACACTGGAAACTAAAATCTATTCATTTAGAAAGCTTCTTTTGAAATATAATAGCAAAAATGATACTTATTAAGAGTTACCTCATGCCTTTAAATGCCAAAAAGCAGCCTGTGGACAAAATGTATGATAGTGGTGAAAGAATCGATGGCCACATCCTACAGACAAAACTGTGGGACACCATTCCATTAGCTACAATAGCTCTATTTCTGCAGCATCCAGAGAACTAATGTGAAGTTACCAGACATACGCAAATAAAAGCTGTAATAAATTCTCCAAGTGTACACTGTATAATAAACTGACATTAGCAATCAAAGTGAGGCCTGGGGGGGATATACTATTCTAAATACCACTGCCAGGAAAATTTTCACCTTTTATTATGTGATGTCTGCTTCTATTTTCCACTGGTCATGGGTTCCAATTATAGGTAACTAAGACTGAAAAACAAGACATGCTTATTCATTTGTCGAGAGCAGAATTCAATTTCTAGAATCTCATTGTTAATCAGATATAAATACTATCTAAAACATGAGGGTTTACTCTCGTGTATAGTTGTTAAGCCACTTGAGTTTGGATTGGACCATACTGGCTGTGACCTTGGGCAAATGATCTGCCCTGCTGCCAGCTTCCAATCAGAGTCTCAGGGACAATAGCAGCACCTAAGTAACAGACATAGTAAGAAGAGTATGAGTTAGGGGCATTGTAAAATCCGTAAGCAGTATCTGACAGATAATAAATACCATAAAGATTTGCTGTTCTTATAACTTGTTCTGTTCCAACTTTTCCTACTTAAATGACTGTTGATGGGACTGTCAATATAAGCTGGGTGAAAGCAAAATGGCAATCTTGATTTCTAAATAAAACAAAAGAACAGAAACTCTCATTCCAAAACTTTTTCACTCAAAAGGCACAGAGGAGCAGTGGTGATACATAGAGGGAATCATGTGTAGGTTTTCTTCTTATTTCCACCCCACCACCGTTTTTCAATGTTCTAAGCAATATAGCTGGTAAAATTTAAAAGGGAAGAGTCCAGCAAGGCAGACTCTTCATTCAGTCCTCTCCATAGCAACCTAGTAAGTTCTACTAGCTCTTTATATGTCATGATCTTTGGTGTCAGAACTGTTATTTCAGGTGAATTTTTTAAAAAAGATTTTTAAAGCTTTCATCAAAAATATATATTCCTGGTCATCTAATTTTTGGTATTTAAATTATACTTCACTGTTCATGATTCTTACATTTTCAGTGTACAACAGATTATTTCTTGAAGTGTTTTTTACAGGACAACCATCTTTTGAATGGCAGCTGCCAAGAGGAAGCAGTGACACACCTATCCACGACCTCCTCACTCAGCTTGTACTGACCACCTTAGAATTAAAACCAATAAATATCCTAACACTCTTTACAAAGATTTTCTTTTGGTGATCAAGGTCTTTCACTGAGGAGGGTTCCAGAAGCAGGGTTACCAGTTCTTAGTAAGTCTGTAATGCCTGCCACACTTTCACCTTTCACTGGGGGACTTCTAGTATGAGTGATTCATCTCCATGCACAGCACCCAGTTCCCCAGAGGCACATTCTCAAGGCTTCCTCCAAGGCTGTGCTAGGCACGCTGCAGACATCACTGAAACCCTTCCAGTTCCTGCCTGGATGCATTGCTCCTCCCAATTTCCCTGCTGGACTCAAAGGGTTAAAGAAATCAGTGTTAAGGGCACAGATCTAGTAAAAAGTCAACCTGAACTCTGAACTCAGCTTTTATTCCAAAATTGTTTCTGTGGTCTGCCAATGAAGACTGGTTTTTGGAAAACTGTCTGATGCAAATACATTTTCACTTATCAGAGCAGGTCTGAAGGATCAAAATAAAGCAATTGTCTCATGCAATGTAATTATTCCTGGCATTCCTGTCATTTACAGAGAATACTCTATTACCTTGAATTTTTTGGATGCTGAGCTTCTTATTTATAATTCGCTTGAGTGCACAGAGTTACAGCACAAAGACATATTGTAGGAATGGTCGCTATGCTTGGAGCATCTCAGGACTTCCAGGTCACGGCTGCATTTGGTTGCCTTACTGTTTCCAGAGCTGATGTCCACCCATTGTTTATGTCCACCAACCCAGGTGTGGGGGGGTTACTTTGATATCAAAGCCCAGTCTGGTTCCACAAGCAGCAAGGGGCAACTGTCCAGTGGCCCCAGGGCGGCCAGCAGCTCTGAGGCCACCCACGTGGAGGTCCAGGCTCTCAGCTGTCTCTAGGCTGGGCCAAAGGCTCTAACCCCCACACGAATTTGATGTGCCTGCTTTGATGTTTATGAATCAGTACGTTAAAAATGCAGGATAATGATGCTGGGGTTAGAGAAACTTATTTATACAAATGTGGTTAACACCTCATCATTATAAACTTGCTATGCTAATAATGCTCATTGTGCCCCCAAATCTGCAACCTGCACTGCTTTGGCAGGATACAGGGTGTGCACTGAAGGGGTCTGGAGTAGTTGGACCACTCTCAGGCTTACAACTGCAGGCATGACTTCAGGAAAACTCTTAAATAGGGAGGCTCCCCAGTTAGAGTGCAAAGTATGGGGTTTCAGGCAGTTTAGACAGTATCAGTTGACAGTTCTCACTCTGTTCCTTCTAGCACACCAGAAACCTCTTCTCTTCAAGCAGAGTGTTTAATGTATTATTTAGCATATATATATATAATATAAAGTTTATTAATTCAGAAGGCTGCAGATGAGAATACTGAAAAATGAGGTTTATAAGTAACATTTAAGAACAATGCTTACTTCAGGAAATAATTTAATCATAAAGCAATATATCTTTCCCAAAATATAAGAGACCAACAATAATCTCATCAATGAAATTGAATTTGTATAATGCTGAAATTGTGTCTGTAAAAGTAAATGGGAAAAACTCAAGATAACTTATGATTCCAAAAGTCACTGTTTTATTAGACAAAATACATTGTTAACTTAATTCTCTTCATAGTGGATAGATCACCAATAAAAATGAAGTTAAAAATTCTGTTCCTTTGCATCCCTAGCCACATTTGAAATGCTGAATTGTCACTATGGACAGTAGAGATAAAACACGCCCATCATTTGGCGTCCTCTAAAACAGGACCCAGAAACTGATAAGGAATTACACCCATTCTTCTAATAGAATCCTTATATTCACAGATGAAAACCTAAGAGCACTTAAAAGGAAGTAAACACACTCCAGCTGCTGAGAGGGAAGAGGTGAGCCACAGTGGGTCAGTATTCTCAATAAAACACAGTGAGGTCTCTGGGGGCATAAAAGATTTGTCACGCATCTATATAAAAAAGCCAGCGTAGCTTTCTGAAATCATGCTTAGTAGACTAAATGAAAAATATGGATGTGATCATCTAAGCTAGAAAGTACTTTCCGGAGAAACTAAAAAATGCCTAAGTTCGATCTTCAATCTTTAAAATTCTGATTTGATTTAGTACAACTCTTAGCCTTTTGTTAAGCACCAATCACCTAAATATCTTTCAGCTACTCACATACCATCCTAGTTCCAAATCTGTTCATAGGTCCTCTCGGTGAATACATTTCATCAAGTTTCAGAAAAGCTCAGTTGGCAAAAATATTCGCCAGGCCTACCTTTGCTGCAAGAGTCGGTAAGATTCATCTATCCAGCTGGCCAAAGTTCAGACTCCTGTTTTCTTGGGGAAGGAATGAGAGAGCTTTTTGTAGGCATGGAATAGTTCTCTCTCCCCTTTCCAAAATTTGTTCATACTGCCAAGTCACCTCAAATAGTCTTCGTACTCATAACATCTGCAGGGTCTGACTGACTCGGCCTATCACTCACACACCAGGAGAACAAGCTGTCACAGAGATCCCCACGGACAACAGAAGGAAAGGGCAGCGTGAACTCCCTTTCCTCATTGGAAAATGCCCCTACCCCCAAACAGTTAACATATTGCTAGCACCCCAAGCAATCTGTCCATTGCCCTGGCCAAATTTCGTTATTCTAATGTACAACTTAGATTGCATTCATTATGTTTTAAAAGGTTATGTTTATCAGATAGTTTTCCAGTTCTGGCAGATTACTGAAAATAATAGATTATTTCGAATTACCACTGCTACACCAAACTGCCACACTATCTAAATCATACTGTGAGACCTTACTGCAGGAAATCTGAAAAAGGAAGAGGAGATCCAAGATTTTAGTCTCTGCAGAAGGAAAATGGTCCTTTATCCTTGGTGGTACTATCAGTAACGATTATAGCAGTTCCTGGAATGGGTGCTTTTATAATGCTAGGTAAAGGTTTTACTTGATACATAATTCTATTAAGAAAGTCAAAATAACAGTGGTGGCTGAAGTTGTTCTACACCTAAGTGAGAAATGTCGCTATTTTATCAGGCTGCTATGGACCCAATAAATGAACCCACACACCACCCCGGTTGCCAAATCAAATTCAGAAGCCCTAAATCTCAAAGTGATGGTAGTTTGGAGGTGAGCTGGTTGTGAGGTAAGAAGGTCCTGACGGTGAAGCCCTAGTCAAAGGGACCATTGTGTTTGTAGGAAGTGACACTGACAGGGCAGATCTGTTGACACAGCAGGAAGAGAACCCTCCACAAGGGCACCCAGAGCTTGCATTTCCCATCCTCCTGAGCTCTGAGGATCACCCGCACACACTTCCCTAAGAAATTACAAATGTTAATCTATTCACTGAATTTTCAAGTTTAAAAAGTGAAATTAATGTGGCACATGTGCCCGCGCAATTCATACAGTAGGGACGCTGTGTTATTAAAAAGGCTAAACTCGTATCACATCTCACTGAGGACTCGACACCTACCCCCACCCCAAAATGTTACTAAAAATCTATAAAAATAACAAAATGTGAGTATATACAAAGTACAAGTACATATGGATAACTCGCAAAAATGCCAACTTATTTCATCTTTTACTTTCTCTTTTATAACAAAACTTATGCTCTTTGAAGATTCCTTGACAAGAATTTTCTTAGATCTCATGAGTCTTTTAACACAATTTATGTCTCCAGTTAGTTCCCATTTCAGTTCATGCTTCAGCCTCAGGATTGAGGTTGACCTTTTCACTAGCACATTTCCTGAAACTGTCACCAAAAATCAAACCCCAATATTGTTATATTTAGGAAAGTAGGGGATGCAAACCTTTTTTCCTCCTTGAAGAACGTAAATACAATGCAAAAGATGGAATTATTATTCTGATGCCAGAAACCTGTTGCATGGAAAATCTGTAACTTGAAGAGATTAGGATCCATAAACTGGAGGCAAAGAGCTTTTGAGTGAAGCACTGCTCGCATGAGGACCATGGGCTAGCCACTGGAGATTGGGACACTAGGTATCTTCCTACGTTCAAAGTGCACTAAAAAGCCCTAAGAGATTTTCCAGATTTAAACTTTCCTTTAAGAATTTGGTCTTATCCCCAGAAACCTCCCAAAACCTCTTCCTATGTCATTTTGAGTTCTATGTCCTAAAAGTGAGCCTCGAACTATTTCATCCACCCGTTTTCATGATGTAATTTCCAATGAGCAATGTAATAAGCCTTGGTCTCTGCAGAATTCTAGATTAATCCATGCTCCAGCTCCACGTCACAGTGCTAAGTTAAATGACCAAGACATTCCTAAGTTATATTCAGTCCAAATCAGCATTTTCTTTTGAGATTTCAATGCTTAAAAACAACGAATGCCTAAATACTAAAGTATGTTCATCACTAAGAGTATGTGCCCAGCCATCTAAACAGTCAGCTAAGGGAACGTAATACCCAGTAACTAGAGAGCTTGTAGCTTTAGCAAGTAAAAAATGACCTTTTCACTAGCACGCTTCCTGAAACTGTCACCAAAAATCAAACCCCAATATTGTTATATTTAGGAAAGTGGGGGATGCAAACCTTTTTTCCTCCTTGAAGAATGTAAACACAATGCAAAAGATGGAATTATTATTCTGATGTCAGAAACCTGTTGTACGGAAAATGTTTAGGGTAGAGGTGAGAATTACACTATTTAAAACGTCCATCTTAAGATAGGCATTTAGTCTACAATTTTGTGCTTATCTTTAGATTCATATTCCTAAGTGGTAGCATTTTCCTTAAATATTTCATAACCATGATGCAGAAATAATACTAACCAGTTTTATGGTAAAAACTGTTTCATACAATTTATATCTATTTACAGTCATCAAACTTGATATTTTTTTTCTTAAAGTGGCAACTTAGCTTTATTTTAATAAAATAGTCTTTGAAAGAAGAAAATCTGTGAATATTCTCCTTTTTTTCATTTTGAAAACTGTTCAATTTTTCTAAATTAAACCAAGGATTATCAATGAATGTTTTCACACAATTTTTAGTAAGTAAGGAGTGATTTACCCATTTCTACCATCCAAATATACTATTTAGAAGAATATCTGTAAAGTTTTAGTATGATCCAGACACAGATTCATAACATGATTTCTAATTTAGGGAATAAAAAAGTTTTTAAGTGCTGCAAGTAATTCTTTTCAAAATTATCTACATTTTGTTTCATAAAGAAGAATTTGTATAATTTGTATTATGTTACATGGGGATATTTAGCACGCCTGTATCACTACCAAAGAACTCGCTCATGTTTATTTATATTACACTGATAGAGTGACAGTTCCATAATTTAATAAGACTCAAAAGTTCAAAAGTTGGGGTCCATACAAACATGCAATCTGAGTTCTGTTGGTATGATCATTCCATAACTTAGAAGCACACTTTCCTTTATGGTCAGATACCAAGCTGTGGATTAATTAAATTTGGTTATGTAACAAGTGTAATACTCAAATAGATATGAAAATATAAAAATGTTTCTGCTCAGCATAAGCCAGGGAGAGGGGTCCCCTTCAATATATAACAGATGCAAGTCTGTGTGGCTGGGCGGCAGGAGAGAACATTCCTACCAACAGGGAGCTGGAGAAAGATAGAGTCTTGCAGAAGGGAACAGACCCTACATGTGAAGTCACCCCCCTATAAATTGCAGATAGGAGGTCCAGACATTTTCAAATGCCATTAAATTACTTCCTCTTCTCTTTTGTTTTACAGCTACACACCAGAAATCATGCAACTGAAAAATCTTCAACACAACAGTGAGGGTATCAAGTTCACAGCAGAGGTGGGGTTTTAGTGCAGACTACCTGCTGTCAGACTCCCTTTCACCATCAGTCCATCCTGAGAGCTGACTCAAATATTCAGGGAAGGGGCAAAATAAAGATGCCTAAAACAGACCAAAGAAACTTCCCAAAGAAATTGTGCTTCACTGCAGAAGCTAAACATGAGAATTTCTATCTCAGCGTATCTCTCTCATGCTAAAATAACCTAACACTTAAAATACATCTAAACCTTTATCAATACATATTATTTAGCATAGAAAAGGAAATAATATATAAGTAGATATTTGGTAAGCTTCTTAAATCATATTTTCCAAATTATCTTAAAAAATAAATACAAAATCAGAAACACTATAATTTATAATTTCACTACATAGAGTTTTCACAATAGTTCCCAAAACAAATACCAATCCTGGCTCCACCAAAGAACTATGCACATATAGGTAAATAGCTGCAAGTTGAAACATATTAACAGTGAGTTCATTTCTACTATGAACTGGTTCTACATTCTAGAAACACAGGTGACATTGCCACAGAGCCCATGTCCATGG
Organism: Uropsilus gracilis; assembly: GCA_004024945.1. Classification (NCBI taxonomy): domain Eukaryota; kingdom Metazoa; phylum Chordata; class Mammalia; order Eulipotyphla; family Talpidae; genus Uropsilus; species Uropsilus gracilis. Next base: position 78,193 of record PVHY01000022.1, read on the forward strand.
CCAGGACATATACCTGTAATAACCTGAAGCCTACCTACTAACTCACTGGCCCAGGAGAAAGGTTGCTTTTTACAAATGTTTTGAGAAACAATGTTTACAACTATACAAAATCCAAAAATATAAATTTAACACAGTTTACAAGAAAACAGGGAAATAGTAAAAGTTTTTTGCTTTCACACAAATGGTATCCTCTAACTTCCCCACTTTCAGAGCATGAAACATTTTTCAGGAAAATTAAAGCACTGTTCGCCATCACATATCCAAGCTGCTGGCAGGCCACAGTCAATTGTGCTCCGGCTCATCGCTCTCCTTGTCCCAGTCTTTCATGGATGCACCCATCATGAAGTCATCTCGGAGGATGGTCCATCCTGGACCCTCTTCTGCTTCCCCTGCACTCTGGGGGAAAATGACAGAAACCAATATGCAAAAGTCAATTTAGACATAAGGAAACAAGCCACAAAAAAATAAATGTGGCAGTACTTAGTTTTACACCAAGGTCAAAGCCAAAACAAATCACAGACATAATTATATGTACAGCCATGTTAAAAGAGCTACATGCTAATGAAATTGTTTTAACCCCATAGAAGAATCATGGAAGCAAAATATAAATACTTTTTTTTTCTTTTTTGCAGCAGGGGGAAAACGTAGTATAATTTAGGTTTGATATCAATTTTTAAAGTCTGATCATTTAAACAGCTTTATTATATTCAATGTGTTTCAATGTTCAGTGATAACTTACTACAAAACTTCTGACAAACTATGTTAACATAAATAGAAATTTAACAAAATCATTAACCTACAATAAATTAAAGAAGAGAAAAAGGAAACTAATACAGCACTAGGCTAGGATTTTAAAGATACAATCTCATTGAACATTTCATCAAAGCTTAAACCAAATGTTCTTTATTTAGGTTAATATCTGACTGTCCCAATTATATAATCAAAAGACTATGCACAGGCTAAAACTATAAATAACAGAAGCAGACAATAAACATAACAGTACTCAATTCATTTGTCTGTACAATTTATATGAAACTAGAGGCTAGGAAATACAGCCTCTCGGTCCATGGTACAACACTGCCACTTTGTGGTACTAGTTAGGTAACACAACATAAGCAAATAGCTTTATTTCATAGATAATCACTGAGAACTGTGTCAAGCATTGCTGTTAACACTGGAGACACAATGATGAATAAAACAAAGTTCCTATCTTTGTGGCACTAACACCTATATAATGTTTCTTCCATCCACAGGAATAAACAATGCTGGAAAAATATCTCTAAATATGCAAAAATTCATCTGACTTTTGGTTAGAAAGTAGTGTTATCTTTACAGGGTCATTAATGGCATGTAATGCAATTCTAAAAACAAAGATATGACATTTTTATCTAATTCTGCTGAAGTTTTTATTAAAAACAGCCCTGGAATAATCATTTCATCTTAAAAAACAGGACGCTACAACAAACAGAACAATGTTCCTACTGGCTTAGTCTTGTTTCCTGGGCTCAGAGTCCACCAGGGCTTGAGAATCAACAGAGACTGAAGGCTGGGAGCAAGAGGTGTTGAGTAAAGATTTCAGAGCAGACTTAGTACATCCCACAGCACACTCTGTACTACAGATTAACCAACATAAATAAAAAACATCGTGCTAGTTAAAAACCAACAAGAAAACAGTTCCACTCCCCACGCCACAGGATGAGAGCAATAAAGTTGAAGGGCAATTTATAACTCTCCTCATGAGAGTGCACTAACACCTTTGCATCCCTCATTTCCACAACGTCAAACCTACATTAAAACATTTTCTGCTTCTATTAGAGTTATCTGGATAACTGGATAAAAGGTCATTTTCCCTGATCCAACCCAGATTTTCTTAGCCAGTTTGCTCATCTCAAAGAATAGGGTTGGCCCCAATGAATAATACAGAGGCCTACTTAGAAGCAACAATTCTCCACTGTTGTCAAATTAAAAATTCAAAGTTTTCAATTAAATTCTAAAAACTCACGCTCCCTGGCACAGTCACCCCAATTACGGACTACTAAAGATTGCCCTGACGTGCAGATTGTGCTTATGCCTGCACCTGCACTACAAGACACCTACAGAATGCTACCTGCATGCCAGCACCAGGGCAGGCAGGGACTGACCTCCACACAGAGTGAGTCCTCATGACTCCCATCCCACCATCTAACAGTCTCCACTGACTGCAGTTACTATTCTACTGGCAGCACAAGATAGGCTGGCGGCACCAGCAAGGAGGGGGGAAGAAGGGTAGATTTAGACACAATTTTAAATAGGTAGTTCAGGAAAAAGAAAGGACCAATGGTCCAAAGGATGCATTGATCAAACTGCAGAGATCTGTCTTCTCCTGAAAGACATTATGTCGATGTGTACTTTTGGCAAAGAGCAGTAACAGAATAAAATCAAAGCCTCATTCTTGTCAAACAGCTGATTTGGTGGCAGAGATGGTGGTAATTGTTTTTTAGTAGTGGTTCCCCCACATCAGCAGCTGTGAGACACTATCAGAAACTCAAAATCTCAGGCCTTGTTCCATACTTACTGATCAGAAATTGGGAGTGAAGTTTCATTCTGTTTTAATAAGTCATCAACTCTCGCTAAACCTGAGAGCCCGATAAAAGGACAAATAGTTCCTAGGGACTGTATTCATTCACAGTTATACCACAAGTACACTTCATGGGTGAGAGAGAAAGATGTTAGGATTTGGAAATCCAGTGCTATCACAGCACTGGATGATCTGTAAATGGTTGCCATCCAAGCTGACATGCTGAAGTGTCTGTACACATTGAAGCAACAATATGAAGAAGAAACAGATAATAGAAAATTTCAGTACAAACCACTATGGACAGTCGATCTTAAAACAGGTATTTTAGACAAGAACTGTCAAGACGGTAGCTCAAGAAAGGAGATATGGCTGTAAAGGCAAGAACATGACCTTTAATTTCTAATGCCTACATGTGTAGCAAAAAAGGACAGAAGCTGCACAGGACCCCAGACACCAGGCAGCTTGAAGGCAACAACTACAGGTCCAATAAAACACTCAACATAATTCCAGGAAAGAAATCTGTTGTTATGAAGGCAGAATTCATCAAGACAAGGTCAAAACTGACAAGAGCAATACAAGCTTAGACGCTAGAACCAGAGACAGCAAGGTGTCTTGGCCAACCCAAGGAAGTTAAACCCTCAGAGGCCCACTGTCCAGTGTCATTCACCCCATTCACTCTGCAGAATCTGCAGGAAACAAAAACAAAAAACTCCAGAGCAGCAATTGCTAGGTGCTTCTGGAAGTGAGGGTGAATATGGAGGGTTGCAGTAAAGAGGACTGGGTGAGAGCAATGCTGAGAAACATGCAGATCTCTGGATTCCCTTTCCATCCCCACCAAGCTTGCCAAAGACCCACACTCTAACCCAGCATGGGAGCAGATGGATCAGCACAGATGAAGGCACAGGTATGGACCCAAAGTTAGGCACTAAGTTACACATGCACCTCCAAATAGGCCAGCCCTCTTCTCACCAGGGGCTTCCTACATGCTGGTGGGCAGAACTTTCCCCGCTGGCAAGAAATCAGAAATACCCTATGAAAAATGTGAGTATGATCCATCAGAAGAGCCTTAGAGCAAAGCTCACAACCATGCAGATAGCATCCCCTTGCTCAGAGCCTGGACAGCAAAAAGGAGGAAAATCATTCTTCTACCATTTCCACAAACCCTATATTTACAAGCCTACTTCCAGATCTGCCTTAAGAAACCCTTTTGGTTTTCTGAAGCATGACTCCACTTTACTGTCTAACTTATTCAATGTAAACAAGGGCAAAAACATGAATTGCGCAATGAAGTTATTATGTGCCAGATACACTACATAAAACCGTCTATTTCCAATAAGATTCCTGGTCAGATAGCCATTATTACTCTCATCTTATATAAGAAAACCAAGACTCAAAGAAGAAAAGCAAGATCAGGTTTAATCTGCTCAGATCAAGTTACCCAAGATCAGGGTTAACAAATAGCTGACTCAACACTCAAACCTTAGTGGATCTGATCCAGAGCCCAAGTTCTATCCACAATACTATACAGTCTGAAACTTAGTAAGAACGTAATATATTACTTAAAATCCATAAACTACAAAGTAGAATATTAAAATACAACGAAAACAACTGAATATGTTTGAAATAACTTTTATAAAATTCAGACCCTGGGCAAATTTTATTATACAATGATTGAAATAATCAACTCAGCTTTTTCATAAAGATGTTTTACCATTTTACCAGTAAGGGTAAAAACTTCCTAATTCCTTGGAGGTCACACAAAGGAAAGATAGCTCAGTGAATGTGCAATTTGACAATCATTGGAAAAGCTTGCCTGGGGTGATCCCTAACTAGATTCCATTAAATATTATGACACCATGCATGAGAATCAAGGACTTCTGTTTTGTTTGTAAAATGAAGGAGTGGCAATTGGATGCATTATTTTTATAGCAGGAATGAAAACCAAGAGATTTCTGGACTTGAATGTGGATTAATTTCTATTAGTCAATGTCTCCAACACTGAAAATCAGAAAGTTTTAATGGTCTGTAAGTTGAAAGAAGCTAAAGGTTCTTCCCAACTTCTTCATTTTGGTATGAACATAAGGGAAGACAGCTGCACCATGCATGCTCCTCACCACCAATGGGAAATGGGTCAACATTTAATTTAAGCACAGGGCAAAACTTACCTATGTCATTAAATAACCTAAAGTGACCTACAAGATAAGACTCTGTACCTACATCATCAGTAAAGTAAAGCTGATTAAATGCAAAACGAATACCACATGACACAGGAAACAAAATAGTCCCCACCCCCCACTGGTCTGGTTTCATACAAATATTTAATCAAAATCATACAGAAGCAGTCTGTGTCAATTTTGAAGATGAAGAGAGCCTTTAAAAAATGTTAATCAGCTTCCATTTCAAGGTTCAAACAACACTGGAAGCTATTGAAAAGAAAATCGAAAACAGATTTGGAATTATTCATTTGCCTAACACCAAATAATTAAGGATTTACCCTCATTTCAATTTTGAAGGGGAAAATTGGAGTTGAATCCTAAAAAATAAACAGTATAATCACATTTATATTTAGCAATCAACAATAGCTGATTTCACTGCTTTTCCTAAGAACATTCTTTTTCCATTTTAATTTAGTTAGACCTAAATTTAAAAAGGTTCTTAGCACTGGTGAAATTAATCTTAATATTCTAGTTATCACAAAATTTTTAGTGAGTGATTTACCAATTTTGCCAGCAACCTCTCTGTGACTCAGTAAAGTAACCTGAGAGTGCTGCTGTGAAGAGTGTGAGGATATATACCTTCATATAAAAAGTACATGTAGGAGGAATCAAGAAACATGAAATACAGGCCCAATTCTGTAGCTTATGCATAAGAGCATCCCACTTTATCAAAAAGGACTGAAAATTATGTGGAATTTACGCACGTTCCAAAAGAACAACCTGCAGATCTGAGACTGTAAGAAAGATCTCACATCAATACATAGTCAACTTTACTGATTCTCACAGAATTCCTACTTTACAATTACTAGCTGTCTTGATCAATTTCTGGCTTTTCTATTGTTCACAAAAACCTGTCTTAAGTTACAATTGATAATTTTTCTAGAAAGGGCTTAATTTTTATTAACTGTTTACACAGTTCCCAGGTTCACTGACATTACATCTTTACTTATGGCCCAAGAAAATGGTAAACTGGTAGCGCTAAGAATAACTAATTCCATATAACTTTCGAAGAATTCAGGTCTCCCACTCCTAAAAATATGACTTTTTGGGATGCATTTTTAAAAATCCACCGCATGGTTTTTGTTTAATCCCATTTGCTCGATTTTATTATGTGCTCACCACTGACGTCCCCGCTCAAAGTAGTTCCATCTGGTGACTTCTACTCCTACCCCATTTCATATGTCCAGTCAAGGAACCGAGCTTTATGAAACACTCTTATGAGCAGATTCCCCTGGTTGTTTGTAGTCTCTTAAGAATTGCTATTACCTGGTGATTGACTATGCTACCTATAAAGACACATTAACTTTGAAGGAGCCTTTAAATATTCAGAATACATGCCACCAGTGAGTTCTGGAAGCATGCCCTTGTTCTTATATAGCTGTGTTATATAGTACATGAGAATTTAGATCTATAAATAAATTAACAGAGCTGATAGTTCATCTAGAAAGTGCATACTAATGATTTAATGTTACAAATTTATGAAGAAATTTAAATGAGGAAACATGCAAAAGTGCTCTGTTCAATATGAAATGCAATACAGAGCTGAGTTGTATATAGTGGATTATGCAAACTACCAATATATTTGCTAGAGTCAACAAAAGATTTAAAAATAGAGTGCCTTCACCAGCATTCCAATGGGGGATTCCAGGTCTAGTCACAACAGTATGAAGTTTGGCTGGGGACATCTTGTCCCAGGAAGCCAGAATGCATGCAAAGAAAAACAGGGTCATGTCATAGGGCAGCCTGCACTCACACTGGTCCCCAGAGTCACATGTGCAAATAGAAGAACCAGAGAGCAGGACTGTAAAATACTGAACAAATGAAAATTCCTACATCCATAAAACTAAAGATAAAGATCAAACATAAGATCAAGGAGGCTAACCTGGCAGCACTGGGAGTGACAGCTACCCCAACACCTCGCAATGTAGTCACTAAAGGAAAGTAATATCTGCCTTTATATTCAGAAACATTCATTCACTTCAGAAAAATAAAGGAGATAATCACCATTCTGACAACTACAATGACATAACTGTTCTAGGCAAGGGTCACCACCTCATGCTAATAGGCAAGCAATAGATGAGAAAGGTCGACCCAATTACTCATTCCAGACATTACTATCTTATGGGAGGGCAAGTGCACCTTTAAAAGGGAAATATTTGTTTATCACTATTTTAACCAAATGAAAAACTGATGATGCGTCTTCACATGATGGACAGTAAATACAACAAAGGGGCTGGGTCTGTCTGTGAAACTGCTCTGCTAAGTGAGTGTGGCCCAAATTCTGACCCTGGTCCCAACCTTCTGCTCATTGGAAGAGGGCACAGAGGAATTAGCTTGAAGACATCATGCAAACCCAGAACCTGGATTCACTCTAAGAAAACTGCCTTATGACATAAGTCTTTAAAAGGAGTGTGGAAGAGTTGGGTTGTAAGGAACTGATCTAGAATAAAACAGATCAAGCATTCTTCAAAAAAGCACTAGTATGATGATTTCAGACAGACCAATGTCCTTAAGCGTGGAGTGGGGGCTTACCCACAGGTGGTCAACACAGAGCAGATATTCTGAACCTAGGAGGAGGTGTACCTGTCTCCAGAGTCCACAACCATCACCCATGGTGTGTATGATGCATAAAACACCCATTTCCAATAGTTTGAACTATCTCCAACTCAAGGGGTGATTTCTAGCAAGAAACAATGAAATATTCCTTAGGTTTTTAAGCTAGCAGGATGGTTGCAAATACCTGACTTAAGATTCACTTTGGGCAGGAAAACTAAAACAAGTCTCAGCTGCACCAGTGAAAACCTCATCCAGGCAGCCACAGTAGCAGGCAGAACTGGGAAAATAGTCTTCAAAACAGGGCCATGAAATAGAGGGCACTATTATTATGAATTTTATTTTAACAGTAACTACAGCAGTTCCATAATTAGTGCTTACTCATCTCCAACAGGTCAAAACGCTGCAGGGACTGCATTGTAAACTAAGTTTTCTTCACCTACAAGGATCATTTGAATCTGAAATCATCATACATGAAAATCAAACAACATATTTTAAAAGAAGTGAACACAACAAGAAAAGGGTGCCCTACTGTCCCACCACTGCAATGCATACAGTCCTGCTCATGCTCATCTCAACTTGGAGGCTCTCTTTTGTCTAAACTCTAGTTTACTGAGGCAATTTCAGTAAACAAACATGAAGCAGAATTATTTACAAAGTTAGAATTCCACACATTCCTGCTGAAGCAGCTTTTATGTGAGAGTAAAACATAGCTGCCCTGCAAGGCAGGGGCAATTTGAGGACAGTGCCGGCCTTGCATGGCCCCCACTCCACAGAGTAACTCCTGAAAACTGCAGGGGCAATTCCTCTGGTTCTGGAGGGAGTCTTCCAGCCCCAGGCGCTCCCCTTTTGGAGCAAAAGCTAAGGGGTCCATGAACCAGAAGGAAGGTACGGTGTAAAAGTAGACAGCAGTCGGGAACTTTGTCTAAGTGAAGATACTAAGATACTCAAGACGTATCCTGACCACTCAGCACAGAGCTATGAAGAAAGCATGCAGCAGCATTTATGAAAAATGAATGCAAAATCAAGCCCCCTAACTTCCTTCTGTGCGTGACACTTAAAAGTGTTACACACAGATCACAAATCCAGAAAAAAAATAATCATCTGGCCTGTATCAGAAACTTGCTCCCCCCTGGGTTTTCTATTGAAATTTGCTGTCCTAAAATCATTAAGGAAATAACTTTCCTACAGAAACCAGGTAGCATCTTCTCTTGCTGCAAAATCATGATTGCGATGTCACTGTGTGAACAAAAATCTAAGCCAAGGTACTGCAATTCTACATACAGGGACTTGACAACAAGCACATGGTCCCAGAGTATAAGTAACAGAGAGCCACACTTGCTTGACAGCCGCTGCATACTCTCCTCTGAGGCTCGGAGGTTCCAAGCACATCACTTTTGCTTCAGCTCAATTTTTAGGAAAGAGACAGTTAAACTTCAAAAAGTCCAAATAGATTTTAAAAGAGTAATTATATCTTTGAAGTCTAAGGGAAAAAATAAAAAACAAAAACTAAAGCCTGCATATTTTAACATATTGATCACTCACAAAAACAATTCTAGGGAGGTACAAGTAATGAAGGGGGGTATGATTCCTTTGAGAATCAAAACTTCAACTATTTCATGAAAACTTTAACTTTTTTATGAAAACTTTTCTCTAATTTTTTCTTATAGAAAAATTTGTGTTGCTCCCTTAAACATACCCTACAGACAATTTATCATTTTAAAGCATCCACTCCAGGTCACCATCAAGGATTCCCAGTGTGAATCCTTGAAACCAACATATGATGGTCTGGTGCTGCTTTTACTTGGCCCAAAAGGGTGACAGGTCCAGGATAGAGAACTCCCTCCAAATACTAACAGATCCTCAGACCCAGAAATTTTTAACTGTGTTCAGGTGAAAAACTACAATATATAACTCATCTTGCCGATGAAGGGTTCAGGAACCTACTGAGTGGGTACTAGATGATAAGCTCAACATATAACTTGTCCACATAAGCTCTGTAATATGAAGAATTTAAGAGAAAGGAAAAAAAAAAAGACCACTACATGCCAAAAGCATAATATGTTCACATTTTATTAAAGGAATGTATGTCTTCCATACAAAGATGAGATGCAAAACTGTTATTAAGCAGAAATTGGTGTAAACTACTGAACATGAAATTCAGTGGTGGTTTGGTTCTATGGAATCAATCAGTACATAGAAAAAAAAGACAGAAAACATTTCTGATAGAAAATAATTTCCAAGATGAACATCTACATTAATTAGAGTCCAGTGACTGCTATAACATATTACCACAAAGTGGGTGCCTTAAGACAATAGCAATTTATTCTCCTACAGTTTATAATTTGCCAAGGCCTCACTTCCTCTGGGGGCTCTGGAGAAGCCACTGTCTCCTCCAGCTTCTGGCAGCTGTCTCTTTCTCTGACTTGTGGTCATATCACTCAACCTCTGCTTCCATGGTCAACCATACCCCCCACTTCCTGTCTGTGAAATCTCCCCTGCATGCCTTCTATTAGGATACTAAAAAGGATTTAGAACCTTTGCACAAAATTCGGATGATCTCTTCATCTCAAGATCCTGACCTACCTCTACAAAGACCCTTTTTCCTAATAAGGAACTTGCACCTGTTCTGGAAATGAAAATATAGACTTACTATTTAGTGGTGGTGGGGATTACCATTTCACTACATGAATGCTGCCAATGCATCAATAGAAGATGATATTTACCCAGTTTTCCAGAAAGCTATGAATAAATGGGATCTCATCAAAATAGGGAAGTCCAGAGCAAAAAAAAAAAAAAAAACCCTCAGTATTAAGACACAGGTAGCACACACAGGAAAGAAGGAGAATTTCCAGAACAGTGAAAAAAACAATGTAGCAAAAAGACAGTGAACACAAGGAACAGCAGTGTAGATATAGCAAGAGGACAATGAAAAATATAGCACTGAAAGGGCTTACTCCTTGCTTTGGGGAGTATGGGAAGACTATGGTGCGTATAAAATTAAGCAAAAAAAAAAAAAAAAAAAGAAAGATGCAACTTTTTTAAGTCCAGGAAAACTATAAGGAAATAAATATGAGGGAAGAAAATGTTATTACTATACATTACTTCACTCAGCTGTGAACAATGTCTACCCTAAATACTAATTTAGACAAAAATATTAATGGACTATATTGGAAGAACAGTATATGGGAAGTATAGAGCTAAAGAGAAGTTTAGAATGCTATTTTTCTTCCCATTAAAGACAATATCTAATACTGGTAAGAAACAGTATAAATATTATTTAAGACATGGCGGTAAATACTAGAAGAAAGCTCTGGAGGTTTAAAATGGTTATCTTGGCAGTGAAGAGCAATGCAAGGGGTAGAAAGGGATGGGGATGGGCTATTTTGTCTTTCATTTACTCTTGAAACTGCTCCAATTGTTTTCAAATAAATAAAATTTTATTACTGTGGGGGGAAGTTCTAAGAAAACTAACTTTTTTGGCGAGTAGCATAGCTATGAAACCTGTGCCAAAAAGTCTCATAGTTTCTTACACCTTGAAAGGGGTTTTCTAAAGTTCATTTCCACAGCATAATTGCTTCTATGGAGTTAAAAAATAAAAAATATACACATCAACAAAAGCACTCTTAAAGTATAAATGACTATACTCAACTTCTATATTATATTATTACAGCTATATCCAGCTTTGTTTAATATAAAAACATATATATTTTATCTTTCAAAGGTAAGACCTTAGTGTCACAACCATGAGCAAGCACAAGTGGGTAAAGGAAGTAAAGACATAATAGAGGTACTTTGAGGTTGGTCTCCTGTTATAGTCTCTATGTAGACAGACTCTAATTTTAAAGATTCCACATAGTAGAACTATAAGATCAAAAGTCTCTGGGTCTGAGTATGATTACCTCCAGGGAAGGGAAAAGAGCAACTTCTACAAAAGTTCTTCTGTTATACTCCATGAAGAGGCAAGAATATTAGGAAATGAAGGCATTAGGAAAGGGTGCAGGAGCAGTGGTGTTAGAACAAGGTAAAATAAGAGAAAAAGGAGAAATCTTATTTTACCTAATTAGTAACTTTCATATCCACTTCTCAACCTATGACTTACTTCCAAATTATGCTTTAGCACACCAAATATATTCCCTTTTCTCTTCTTCAACTGCCTAAAAAGTCCACCATGCCAAGGAACCTATAGATTTATCGGTCTGTGCAAGTAAATGGTATTACCATAGTTACTTCAACATTCCCGACAACAAACGGAAAGTCACTTGATCTACATTATTTAGAAATGGCATGCTATTCCATTAATTCTGTTTATCTGTCTCTCAGAATCCTAAGACTTTAGCTGATCCAAGCACAGTACTTTCATAGGTATTCAGATGCAAAATCAAGTAAAATGAAAAACAAGTTGGGTGTTTTTCAATAATTTTGAAATCAAAATGAAAACAAACATGGGAAATAGAGAGAAATGTGCCAGGACGTTGCTGGCAAGGGATAGGGAGTTCTAGAAACAAATTACTTTTAGAGCAAAGTCACTTTGGTTTAAATCTCAAGCAATCTTTTCACCATGTCCCAGATTAAAAGTATGCTTGCGATCACTGAAGTAGGAAAACAAGAAAGTTAAGAGCTGAAGTGCAAACAAGAAGAAAATGCAACAGTGCTACTGAAAAAGGCCCTTCATGGATTTTCATAACTCATGGAAAAAAAACAATCCCAAAGCAAAAACAACTGTTTCTATTAAAAGTTATTTTGAAACCAACAGGGAAAAGAAAAAAGTCTTTCCATTTTCATCTTCCTACTGCTGGTCATCACTACCCAGTTATGCCAGTGAAATGTCACTAGTAAGAATGTAACCTGTTCATAACTAAAAAGTATAAACCCCAAATATAGTACTCACATGTTTATAATTACTTCAACAAATGCTTTAAAATAGCAATATCAGTAAAGATTATTTTTTGATAGTCCAGAGAGATAAAGTTAAATAAATAGCTTAGAAAACCTTTGCCAGAATTAGGTAAAATGCGAACTGAATTAAGGAACCTGGAAAACACTTCAACCCTATGCTAGCATGAAGTTCTTGCATGGGTTTCAATTGTTTTCCCAAAATAAAACAAACAAAAACAAAAAAATGAGAAAAATTCGTTTTCTGATAAAAGTACTTTCTATCAGCAACAGATATCAAGCCCCTTGATTAAAGTGCACATCAGAACCTTTCCCCTAGGACATGGGAAAGGAAAGCAAACTCATCAAACCAAACACCAAAACAAGATTGTCCATCTCCCAGCTGGCCCAGCATCACTGAAGTTTGACTCAGTTCAAGGGTGACATCCCCCAGATTTGTCACAGCACCTTTCTTGGTCTCTTTCAAAAAGGTACACACTGTCACAACTACCTTTGTAGATAAGTCTCAAAATGAAGCTGTAGCCCTCACTTAGACTTCTCTCCAAAATGTACATGAGATGGGGTTTCCAGAAAGAGACAGCTCCACCTCTAAAAGTTTTACCGATTAATCTGTTGGTTCTTGAGTTCTTACAGCAAAAAGGTGACATTTATTAACTGACCTTAAGAAATCATTTTTGTCCTTAAGAAATCATTTTGAAGCCTAAGAAGCCAAACTTTTAAATTTGGCTGTGGGCATCTTGAAATATTAATAAAATCTTAAAGTTGTCATAATGTGCTTTTCTCCTTCTAGCTCTTTGGTCATAAGAACTGAAGTCAGATGCACTGAATTCCTTTAAAAACAGCCTTACCTGCTTAGCTTTTGGGTTCTTCGCAGGTGAACTTTTCTCACCATCCATCCCTCTCAGAACACTGATGAAATCTTTCTTGGAAACAGTTGATATTAACTTAGCACGCTTTCTCACAGAGCCTCCAGCTGCCTTCACCTTCTCATCAACATTCTTTTGATGTTTCTGAACAGCGTTGAATAACTGTACCACTCCTCTAGAGAAAAGGACCAGAATGGCACATGTAAAGAGCAATCCTATAACACAGGCTATGAGAGTTGGAGCAAGATGCTTTCACTGCTTATAATAAAGGTCAGCATTTAACAGGCACTCAAATCAAAGCTGTTGAATAAATGATAAATATATCTGAAAGATGAACACACATCTGAATAATGAATGTAATTTCTGAATAGATAATAAATACATGTAAGCTGATTTTTTAAATCTTAGTTCTGCTTTCGCTAAATCACCTTTTCTGTAAAGAGAACTACAGATTACTTGTAACACAAACAGTACTGCCTCACAGCTGTCCAGCCATTCACCCTGAGCCGCAGGATCACTGCACATTCCTGCAGCAGTTTTCAAAAACACAAGACTCTATTCTTTACCCAGTTGCTTCTTTCCTTTTTAAAATGTATTTTTTATTTAACTACCATCATTTTACATGCTTGTTCATTTTTTTCACAATAAAGAAGTTCTGCCCCTCATTTCTCAGGGTTGTGTTTGCATTAAGCAAACTTGAAGAAAAGGCAATGTCTTCCCCTAGGGAAAGAGCAAACTGGCTAGCTCCTCCCCTACACCACCACCACCATCCCTGTGTTTCAGGCTGTGTTGCCCTGTGAGCCAATGGGATGCTTTACCATGAGTAATGAAGTTCTTGGTTACTGACCCAGAAGGTTCTCGTTTTTTCCCTGCATCCATGAAACACGAATAAGTCAACTTATTAGCTTATAAGGAAGAAAAAAATACAAGCCCCAACCTAGCAGATTTGGATCCAGGTAAGAAAAAATGGGAGGTTCCAGGTATAAAATTTAAGGAGGTGTTAATGCTACTGTTGCACTACTTTAAAGTTCTTTATATGCCTGTACTCATTTAGCAGGAAACCCTCCACAGTAGGTGTAATACTCTCCTACTTTTAGATATAAACAAAGATATATGAAGCGGTATGCCCAAAGACACAGCTAACAGTGTCAGGATTTGAACCCAGGGGGCTGGTTCCACTGAGCACATTCCTAGTCACCACATTTGTCTCACTTTCGACACCTAGCTGGATTAGAATATGATCCCAACAATTTAAGTAGGAAGTTAAAAGTAACTGCACTTGATACAACTGCCCTAATCTATAAGTAGCAATCCCAAAGTCACCTCCTCTGTGAAGCTTTTCCAAGTTCCCCTCCACAACCTCTGGTTGTATGCCCCTCCACAGAAGACAAGCCTCTACTCTCAAGGAGACTGCAGTTCCCAAAGGTTATGGGCATTGACCAGCCAACAGCCACCAGACTCTACATCTTTTGGGCCAAAGGACTCAGATCAATGTCCGTGCCATGACACTACAGAGCGAAAGGATAATACCAAGCTGCTCACTGGATGAGGCATGATGCCAAGGATGTCACGTGAAATCACCAAAACGCTCACTTAGGCCACACATTTAAATAACCATCATGAGACAAATGCTGTAAGAGGGCTGATTACACAGTTCTTATGATTTTAAAAACAAGGTGATTGGAAATAAGTTCAGAACAAATATACAGTTAGCACAATATATTCCTGCCACATGAAACCTGGAAAACCTTTGGTCGAATTATTAACCAAAGCTATAAATCACTGGGTTCTGAGAAGGCAGAGCTTAAGAATCCGATCTACTCAGGAAAGGATCACCATCAAAGCTTTATTAAACTTTCTTTTTTTTTTTAGGGCAAAACACTGTCTTACCTTGTTGCAATTCTCTGAAGATTTCGTTCGGTTTCTTTGTCTCTGACAACATCTGGCTTCACTCTGCACATCATTTCCCATTCCCGCTTCTTATCAAGCTGTGTTATAAATATTGTTGTGTGAAAGAATAGCAGGCATTTTTGAAAGTACAGCATACTTTGATATGATACTGCGTGAAAGGACAAAGGTAATAAATCATTCTGGCTTAGTCTGTCATAGGGGTTTTAACAAACCCACTTTTCAGGGTTCAGCTCAGGGAGCCTGTGGTTAGCACTCAGCATGTCATGTGAGAGGCACAAAGTGAGCCGCTGTCAGGCTCTTGACAGCAGGGGTCTGGAGAGCTGCCAGCATGTTGGGAGACAAGGCCAGGTAGGGATGAGAGCGCCACCTGCCTGGCAGCATCACCAGATTAGACTGAGCAGAAAGCCCCCCTAACTGCCAGGGCCTGGACACGCTGCTGCTCCTCCTCTTCTTGGGGAGCTGGCTTCCAGAGCACTCAGAAGCAATACGAACTCAAATCAGCTTTTAATTGAATAGCATTACACACAGACAGATTCTATTTAGACTATTTTTCTCTTGACTTCACAAAAGAAGTAAATCCACCTCCTTCTTCCAGAGTAATAATCTTGACATCGAAGCCACAAACTGGAGCAAAGTGATTCTTTGCAATAATCAGGAGAAGGGAACCAGGAGATTAGAGAAATGCTGCAAACAGCATAGCCTAGCTAGAAACTGCTGGCCAGTTGAACCCTGTTCCTGCTGTTTCACACGCAGCTTCCCCAGCTCTTCCAGAGGTCAAGATTCCACCATAGGGCAAGAGCACTAAGTATAATAAACTTATCAACAAAACGCTAGTGAGCATTTACATTAGAACCTGCAGAAAAAAGTCTCCATCTCTTCCTTTTCTTCATTCATCTATGTCTCATTTTGTATCAATGAAAATTGATTACAGAGGAGTCAAAGTTTGTTATCACTGTAAATATCAGCCTGACCCCTTGCTAAAGAAAGCATCTTCTCCCAAACAGATTCACTATCTTAACTGTCCTGAAACTCACCATCAGATTTTGCCACAAATAAAAATAATCTTACTTTTAAGATTAAAACTGTTGATTCTCAATTATCAACATGGGGTACTTTAATTGGCATGCATAATTTCCAAATCCTTTTCAACCTTGAAATGTATTGGTATTCGTATGAGTTGAAATAAGGGCCTGATACACTGCAACTTGACCATACTTCAGATCTAACAATGCTGACTCACAGATTCATCCAGTCATACCAACAGCCCCCAGAGCTGTCCAGTCACCATGATTTCCAGCCTGCTGCGGCTGGTACCTTCTCCAGGTCTCCCAGTTCAGGCCTACAACACAGGAGACTCACTCCTCTTGGCCTTATAATGTTGCTCTAGCTCTCCCTGGAACACTGAGACTTGAGGGGATTAAAAAGTCTCAGTTTTAAAGCTTCTTGCAGATTTTGCTAGGTAATAAAGATGCAGAATTTTGACCTTAAGTAGTATACAATGAAAACACTGAATAAATAATAATACAACATACTCAGTTTCTAAAAGCAACACCTGGAAAGCTTAATCTTTATGTAAGACTCTCACACACAGTGACTAGCACTAAAAAGAAAGAAAACATTCATTGTGAAAGGAGGCATGTGGGTAAGGAGCTTAAAAGGAATTTCATGACAATTCAAATCAATTTTAATTTCATTTTTACTCAAAAAGTACATCTTGGAAATCAGTACTTTAATCTTGCTGGTTCAAACAGAGAAAGCTATTTTTCTTTCATAAAAAAAAAAAAAAGATGCTTATTTCAAAGGCAGAAAAAAAGGAAGAAATACCCAGTAGTCTTAAATATGGAGTATAGGGAAAACAAACAAACAAAAGGCCCCCCAAAAAGTTCAAACTGACAGAAGAACTAAACCATAAAGGGAAGGAGAGGGAAGGTAAAATCAGGGGAAGGATGAACACAAGAGATTATGATGGTTCACTGATGACAAGATAGTGGGAGAACCTTAGTGTATACCACAATGCAAAAATATATATATGCAATCCATCAAAAAAATTAAATCTGCAATTTCACTAAAAATATTTTAGGCACAGATATTGCATTAAACATAAAGGATATAAAAACCTTATTATTGTTTGTACCATGTAAGAGAAAACAAGTCCAACTTTTGGCCTTTAATTTAAAACTGCACTAACCTAGTTTCTTTCAGCGGTGGTTTAACAAAAGGTACAGTGATTCAAGTTTATCCAGCAGTGCAAAAATTCTCAGAAATATCATCAACCCAACAACAGCTTCACAGACATATAAACAGGTTTTTTTTAACCAAAATATAATAAACATGAATTTATTAGTTCGGAATAAAGTTAGAAAATAAGCAGCTAGAGTGCACAAAACATTCAGACCCTGCAGTCACACAGCCACATGTATTAGCACTTGATTTTAAAAGGAGCTCACATTTGGATTGCTTTGCTTAACAGTTAAAAAAAAAGCAAGCTGTTCAATGGCATATATCAGCCTTGGTTTCTGAACTTGACCTTGGCTATCCACACCTATATATGAAAGTAAATTAAAAACTGAACCACTTACTGGATAATTACTGGGAGCAACCACTGGACACAGATAAGAACTGGACAATCCCATCTACAAAACAAAGGGCAGGACATACCTGTGCTCTTTTCTCTAATCTCTCTTGCTTTAACTTTTCCTTTTCCTTTTCCAGCTCTTTGTTTTTGACCAGAATGGTGGATTTACTTTTAGGAGTTTTTTTATTAAGGATTTTAGCCATGGCATCTGCCCAGCCTGTATTAGTTCCAGTACTGGCGCCTGCAGCATTTTTATCGTCATCATCACAGGGTTCAAGTTCATCCTCATTGTCAGCTTCTATTGCTTCATCATCAGAAGAAAAATCTTTTCTTGATCCATAGTTTTTTATAGAACCTAAGGGTAAGAAGAGATGAATCACTAATACCAAATGCAGAGACTTTGAATCACAAGATACCAGGGAGCATTCATAAACCTAACAGTTTTCTGTCTTCATTTTCCCAAGAAGAAACTTTTCCAACTTCCATAGCTGCAGCAATGGAGAATATACCACCTCCTCCAACCCTACTTCTACCACATCCCTAAAGCTGGCCCAGTTAGGATGACAGGAGAGGTTGCAGCAGCTTTAGCATCCGGGCACAAGTAGCAGAAACAAATCTAACTGAGCCCACCCCATTTCCTATTTTCAAGATGGTGGCAGGTACTGACACACGACTGGTTCAGGTATGGGTTAAAAATTATGGGTTTAAAAACCCATAATTTGTATACAGAAAAACCAAAAAACCCTGCTTTCCTATAGAGTATTTAACATAATAAAATCAAGTATTTTAATGTTTTTGAAAAGTAATCTAATGAACATGTAAAAACTAATGAAGCAAAAATCATCCAATGAAGAAATGAACAGATGATACAGATTCTAATGAAGCAATCCTCAGTAAGGTACCAAAGATGCAACTGCACTGCTGGGTGACTGAATGAAAATACTAGGTTCTGACCTGAAGATATAAATTTGCCCAGGCAGTATTGATTTTCATTATGTAGAACCACCAAAGAAAGCATACACTGGTGACAGCAAGCTAGTTCTTGTTCCTGTAAGATTCAAGTGACTTTTGCCCGAGAAGCTCTGAGCACTTGAAGTTTTGCAGTCTTTTTCAAATATAAAAACACAATGGTCCTTTAGTAGCGAGGGCACCTACAGCCAGCATAGTCTACATGCACCTATGTGAGCCAGGAGTTCATGTTTTCTTCTTCAGATATCTATGAACTTAACAGGAACAAAGGACAGTAATTCAGTGCAATAATTCAGATTGTTTCATAGTAAGCAGAAGAGCTAGGAGAGAAGGCTGGGAAGTTACCAGAGAAGTAACTCAAGGATAACCAACAACTGCCACTCAGCAACAATATCTTTGGGTCACAGAAGTGCTTTCTTTGCTCAACCTAGAAACAGCTGACTACTCTCAATGACTAGTAAACATTAGCAATATAAGTGATCTTTTAAATGCTGCCTTACTTGTATAAGATAAAATGATATGCAAAGTAACACTAATAGAACAAGAAAAATGTCTAGGCATGTGTGTAGGTGGATGGATAAACAGGTTTATCAGCTTGTGGCTATGATCACAGTGAAGGGAAACTGCATGTCTATAACTGTATAGCCAAGTGTTAACTTCTGAGTGATCTTCAATTCCTTGACTTTAACCATGATTTAGGGGCACTGCTGAAAAGAACTTGCTTTTTATTAGTCAGTATAACACAATTTTATTTTTACTTTTGTATAATACCTTACTTTTTTAAGAGCAGAGAATTGATGAAATGGAAAGGATGGAAGCTAAATATTTAATACATTTCAAACAAAAATCTGTAAATTGTAGAAAACAGCAGATGAAGCACAGAAAGCAAAACATTTCATGCTTATATAAAATGAACCAAGCACAAGTAAACACAACTGCCTGAAAAATTAACAGAACATTACATAAAGTTAAAAGTTAAACACAGAAAGCAAAACAACACATTGTTTTAAAACAAGATCTTTTAGTATGCTGAAAGTATCAAAAAACAGTAAACGAACTGGTAAGAGCAATAAGTTCTTCTTTCTACTGCCTAATGTAATGTACTTCATATTTCCTAATAATTTTTTAAATAGAAATTCATTTCCCACATATTCATTTGAAATCTACGATTCTAGGATATGACATGGAAATCAAGTAGTCTGTATTATTGCCCATAAAATGAACAACAAAAAAAACCCTATATTTTACTAAACTGAAGCTAACAGCACTAGCATGAATGAAAATCTGTGTTTAATATACAGCTGACTCCAGGCACACAATCTGCCCCCAAAGAATGTCACAGTAACAGGGTTCCTTGGAAAGTATATCCGGAAACAACTGTGAGAACATAATTGAAAAATGAATACATTACCCTATGTGCTGTATTTCTCCTCAGTAGCTGCACAGGTACCAATAACAAAACAAACAATTCTCCGAAAAGCACGTCTACTGAGTGTTTACCTAAGTGTAAAGAAGCATAACAGCTTCAAAATCTATGTCAGAATATTATCTGGGTGATTAAAAGAAGAAGTTTTGCCAACTCTGGGTAAAATGTCAAAACATCTAGTGTTTTGTTCTGATGAATTCACACTCAAGTAGCAGCATAAATGTCATTTTTCAGCTATACTCTAAAGATGGCCAAAGGATTTACTTTGTAATAGTATCAAGTCAACTAATTCTTCTGGTTCCCAGTTTCTTGTTTTTTTTTTTTTTTTAGTAAAATGGGGGTGAATACTGTGTGGACCTAAGTGGGTTGTTATAATGATTACATGAGACAGCACATGAAAAGCACAATGTAGGCATTAAGAGGCTTCCAAATCCAGAGAGGGCAAACTGCATGTTGCTCCTACTGTAACTCTGCCTGGGTAGGATACAGCACGTGATGCAGGGGTTCATTGTGAACAGGCTATCCCAAGATGATCAAGGCCCTTATAACTACTCTAGAATAATGACAGCACCAACCAGGTCATGTGTATTCAGTGCAGGATACTATTTAAAACACTTTTCATATATAATCATTTAAATCTCACAACACTCTTTGAATTGCTTTTATTTTTCTGTTTACTTTGGGATAATTCCAAAGCTCGAGTTGTAAAAAACCTGCCCACAGTCACAACAAGAAGGGAGGAGGGTAAAGGCTGTGGCACTTGAATCCCAGTCAAATCAGACAATGGGTGCTGAATTAACACAGACATACTCATTCCACAGTCAAATACAGCTTGAATTCAAAAAGGAACTGCTCCCTAAGTCTTGGTTACTCATTGCTAACCCCATTTTGATTTTGACTTAAAATCTTAGTGACTAAGAGCCCAGAGTGACAACTGTGTCCTTTTCTAGCTGCACATCATTTGTTCTGCATATTCCACCTGACCTCTCCTGCCAATTATTGTTAAATTTAGAATATTTAAATTTATTTAAAATTTCTCCTAAAACTTTTTGAAAAGCACTTGTCTTAACAAAACAAAAAACAAAAAAGAAAAAATGAAGTTATTCCAGTTTGCCACAAAAATAACTAAATTAAATGGAAAGCTACCATGGGGACACAACGTCAGATGTGATTACATATGCTACCCCGCAAGCAAGAGCAGGCCTTGCCTGGAAGAGCAGCAAGAGCAGGCCTCCTTTTTCCTGAGTTTGTCCTGTAAAGCACTAAAGCACTCCAGTCAGACTGTGATATACTTCATTTCCTAGGCATGTTCCTTTGCTATTTTAAGCATCTCAAATGATGAAGGAGGCTATAAGCTACAGTTTGATGAAAACCACATTTATCTGGTAGGTTACAGCATCTTAAATAGAGCTTTGCAGTTTATCAAAAATGAAAGGATGGCTCCTAGCACTTTCTACACTGGATTCTTATCAAGTTCTGTGTTAAAAGAACACATTTTTCACATCTGTGACCTGAACAATTTGGAAAAAATGGAATTAACTTTCCTCCCTACTAGCTTAGTCACACAGGCACTCTGAAAACATGGTCAAGCACAGTGTGACACTGGAAATGACTGAGGCTTTCCTTGCCTCAGTTGGGCTGATTGCCTCCCTGCAGGGACTTTTCTCTTTTCCGAAAGGAAGAGATTATCAACCCCTAGATAATACTTTATATCACCAAGCACTGTGTGCATCTCTTCACCTGCATTGACCGATGGACCAGTGAGGCTGTGTGTGCCTGTGCCTTCTTTTAAGACTACACCCTAGATCAATCCCTCCATTCAGGTATTGATTCACAAAGTCTGAGCAGTTTGTAGGCCAAATCTCGTAGGGATATCAGCCTTCCCTTTAGAATGTTTGACATTTATCAATTACAAGTTAAAATGTGAACTGCAGCATTTCATTGTCTGCATCTCCGTTTCATGATCATTTGTAATTTTACCAAATATAATCCATTGCAAACCCTACTGAAGAGCATTACATTTTACTAAAAATTCAGCCTGAAATACTTTGTTGTCACTCAAACTCACATTATATGCAGCTTCTGTTAGTTTTACCCTCACTATCTGGTATATGAGAAGAGTGTGGAACCATATAAAGTTCCCATTGTATTCTATGAATAACTTAGTACCACACCAAGGGTGGCACTATGCCAAATTCCCAGATAGAAGTTTCACCAAATTTGAGAAATTCTCATCCCATGGAACTAGGGAACTTCTGCAAAGTCAGACAATACCTAAGAATTCTGCACTAAGAAAAGCATACATTCTACCTTTCTTACGCAATGTTTCTGAAGAAATTAAAGCCAGAGGATAAGCAAGGTTTGAACAATACAAGGGCTATCTATAAAATTAGGTTTCTATAGACTGTGTGTTGCTACAGCAAGCTGCTTTGATATGGTAGTATAAGAAACATCCTATCAATTTTTACAATTCAGTTACAGTGCAAACAAGCTGGTATACTTGACTAAATCTATAATTTGCACAGTGATTCCTTTTGTGTTTGAAGCCAAATATAATCTTCGACCTTTAGAGTTCCTCAGTACCCATTATCTGAAAATATTTGATAACTTAGCAGTTCTGTTAAGGCTGCACACATACAGACATCTTAACTAGAAAACTTTTTTCTATGGGTCACCTTTCCAGAAATATCTGACTTCACAACAGAAAAACCACAATTTTTTATATTAAGTAGCAAATGCTGAGTTCCACCAAAGGAGCTACATTACTGAATTCATTAAAGAAAAGAAAAAGCCCTGTTATCTCTAGCTGAGATAGTCTAAATTCTGAAAGAACAAGTGGATGGTGACAACTACGTTGAAAGCTAAAGGATACAGAAAAGCTGGTTAAGGCAAAGAGAAAAAAAGAACATGCCAGAACAGCAGAAGCAGGCCAAGGAGGAGCAGGGGCAAACTGTGCCCAGAAAGGAGAAGGCCAGAATGCTTTGATTATGGGAAGAGGTGCATGCTGAGGAGCAAGTGGGCTAAGCAGGCAAATTTTTATCATTTTAAGGCTACCCTGCTCACTCTCGTTATTCCTGGACCCCATAGTAGGAAAATGAAATTGAGAATTCAGGTTTGTAAATGTTTCGGTTCAGGTGTCAATGGGAAAACTAAGCATAGATAATATCGCTTAATGTTGAATTTTACCATAAATAGGTGACATCAGATAGTGTCAGAGTAAGAGATATCATCATGGCATCCATGGATTTAACAGTTTCCACTGAGGCATTCACACACAACGCAAAGCCTCTTCTTGTATCTGTGAAACAGAAACAGCAGTTACCTTAAGGGTAACCAGAGCATACTAAGCTCTTTTCTGTAGAACATACCAGCCCTTAATCATCATTGTTAGCAAGAGCTGCAAGGTATATATGATAACAAAAAAGAGTCTCAGGGTTTTGGTAGATTAGAAATGATGTCCTAACCATTAGTGCTGATATTTGAAAATAAATACTAAGTGTCATACATCAAGTGTTTTACAGACAGATGCTCATTTCATCTTCACAGCAATCCTGAGGCAGACATTGAATATGGTTCCACTTCACAAATGAAGAAACTGAGGAAAGTAATAGTATACAATCAGCCCACAGTCACTACAAACATACGTACCTCTTGGGATTTGTTTTTAGAGATAGTCTGTAGATTTTTAAGAGTGGGGGAAAAAAGCAGGCAGGGAGAATGGAAGGAGGCAGGCAACACTGATAAACTGGAGGGCAGGCTATTGAAATCAGATCAGAAAGATTCCTGAATGATGGAACCTACTGAGTGGAAGAATTTCTTATTTCTTGAAATTTGACAGCCCTGCTTTCTAACTACTGAACAGCTTTTTAAAAATCATGTCTTGGTTTCTCAGCCACATCAGGGTGATGGTGCGGAGTACAAGCTCTAGATCCAAAGTTAATTATGACTATGCAACTGATTCACTTGCTGACCAGCCTAAAACTGTAGTGAGCCAGTCACAACTTCTCTGTGCCTCAGGTTCTTATCAGCAAAATGAGAATAATACTATGTATCTCACAGGACTGTGGTGAGAACTAAATGGTGCATATAAGGGGCTTAGTACCCAGGGCTTAGTAAAGTCCTCCAAATACAGCTATTATTGTTATTATGGTCTGATCACTCTAACAGTACAGCATGCCAGAAATTTGCTATGAATTTATGTGGAAGTTGGTGGCCTGGAAAGTTGGGATGCTTTTTTTCTGAAGAACGTTTCACATGAGACCCTTCTCTATCTTCATTGTCCTGTCCTGTCTTGTTCTAGTGCCAGCCAAGTTAGAGCTTTACAACTGTCTACTGGCAGTCAACAAGCAGTTAGCAACGATATTTGTAAACATGTGCCACTCACTAAGTTGAAAGTTCTCAGTAGCTCTCTACTGCCTCTCTGGTGAAGAGCCACTCTCCTTTGTACAAACACAAGGTCTTTAACAATCTGACTTTCTCTTTCATTCTAGCTTTACAGAGGTTAACTTCTCTGAATAGTCAGGACCACAGCAGATAATTCATTTTGTCTGAAATGCACTATGCATTTTAAGACACTGCTGGGCACTTCATGTTCTTTCCCTTATTGTCCAGCAAACTGTTCTTCCTTTTCTAAGTTAGGCTTAGAAAAGAAGTCATCTTTAAAGCCTAGAAGAAAGGCTTAGAGAAAAGGCCTTTTTCACTTATTCAATAACTTAAAAAAACATATTGACTATCACAAGTGCAGGAAAGGCTTGCAAAATAAAGACAAATAAGACACAGTCCCAACATTTGGTCAATGTATACCTATAAAGAGAAGGTTTTATAGAATGAGCCTACAGAATGTGGATTTCTCTGTGTCAATCCCCACCATTTTTAACTGGACGATGATTGTGCTAACCTTTATAACTATCATGAATAAAACTCAAAGCATTGCATTCGTATTATGTTTACTCTTACTCTTCCCTAAGACTATAATTCAAGCAAAGCAGTTATTCAACTTTTGTGTCCTTGACTCCTAGAGGGTGACTGGAATATCAAAGAATACAATTGCTCATTGAAACTGAACTGGATAATTTGGTTTCCGTGCCAGTTGAAAGTACTTTTAACCCACTGATCCAAATATTGATCTCTATATATAGTAATCTATATACAATAACATCAATATTGTTTTCAAGTTAAGTGTTTATTTAGAATCAAGTCAAATCTGTACTTAAAATCAGTATTTATAAGAATGTACTGAGAACTCAAAATAGATCTAACTTCAAATTTCTCAGTGCTTGAATAGAAATCCAACTTCGACCTAAATCTGTAAGCTTTACTGATACCATACTCCAAATATACTTTTCTGACAACCTCATCTGAACTGATGTATTGCATTTAAAGATATCAGAATCAGAAGTTCTAATTACTGCTTAACAAATAGTATGATTTCCTTAACTCCTCTGACAGTGGAGGAAGTCTCTCCTTACCAGCAACTGCTGTAGCACATAAATTTCTTCATCATGGTCTTCAAAGTCGAGGTTCATTCACTCATTTACTTATATATCCTTGAAGTTTTCATTATACCTTAGGCATCAAGGATAAAGAAGTCCTACTCTTGCAGCACTTAAATTCCAGCTAGAAGAGGCACAGCAAATATGTCAGAGTTTCAAAAAAGCTGAGAAAAATAAAGTAGGTTCATAAGTCAAAAAGGGAAAGCAGGGAGGGAAAAATAGTGTCTGCACACTAAACACAGTGGTGCGAGAAAGAAGTCTCTGATGGATCACAGCCTGAAAGTAGTCAGGGAGAGAGAGAATGCCATGCAATTATCTGGAAAGTATTCTAGACTATAAATCATAAAGTCTGGATATCCTAGTGTGGGGGCATGTATACTGTCTTAAGTCACAAGGATACAAGTACTGTGAGCTTAGTGAGTACTGAGAAGCAGAGCAGCAGAGGATGAGACAATCAGAGTTAGGGCATTCAAGGTAAATCCTGTCTATTCTAAGACATGAAGCCCTGGCTTTCTTAAGCCTCTATGGAACAGGATCTTTTATACATTGTAAAAGAACAGCTCGAGCAGCTACTGTTGTTATCAGTCACTACAAAGCAGCAATAATTGAGTGAAAAGTCAGGGATTGTCTGCAATTCCTTGTAACCCAAGAAAACGACACAAACAATGGATATATGAGAATTGAAAATTTCAAGATACAGCTTTCCTTCCTTGCAATATCAGGTGTCTCTGAGAGTTATCAACTTTAAATTTTTTTTTCAGCTTTAACCACCTACTCTTTATTCACTCATTACAATCTGATCTCTGTATCTCAAACACATGCACACGTCTACCGTAGAGAAAGTCAATCTTCCTTTAACTGCTTTTGGTCTATGGCTCCTCACTCCCTATGAAACTTATCCCGTTCTTATTATTTGAAATACCCCCCTTCCATTCACCCTTTGCTATGGTTAGCTGCTTTTTTTTTTTTTTTTCCTTTTAACGTAAACGGCAGCAGTTTCGTCCGCTTTAATTCGTAAGAGATCCTGACTGAAAACATCTAATCAAAGAATGTGGACGCTCTAACAGCTGACAGCACCCCTTTCCTGAACACCACTTCCCCAAACCATTTCAGTACAGGTCCAAGTCTCCCCTTTGACGCCACAACTTGGGAGACCAGCGGTTAGCACCCACTCTCACGCTCCGCTCTCCTCAAACTCAGCGCGGCCTTTGCCCTGTGCTCCCGAAGCTCCGTGCTGGCTGGTTACCTCCAGTGGTGGCAGCATCTCTGTTCTTGTCTTCCAGCTCTGATGCTACAGCTCTGGCTACAACTTTCATCTTCTTCTTCTTTTTCAGGGAATTCTTCAGTTGCTTCCCCGCACTCGCACGTGAGTCCAGGACGGCCGCAGCCATCTTCCCTAGTCGGAAGCGTCCCTGTAAAATGCGTCCGGCACTCTCAACAGGAACGTCGGCCTTTTGTTCCGGAAACGTAGGTTCCGGGGCGGGACTCTGGAGGCCAGACTTCCGGGGCTGGTCCTCACGCTTGGATGGAGCAGTTTGGTTGCCGGCAGTCAACCCGCTAGGTCCTTGCGGGTTCTCCCGCTAGCCCGCCCAGTGGGCCCAGGCTCATGGTTCCCAGCCTTGCCACCTCGTGCCTGTTCACTTCGGCGGGCGCCTTGCAAGTGCCTCGTGCATGCCCACTGCACGCGCTGGCCACTGGGATCCAGGACAGCCTGCATGATTGCTCGCTATGACCCGCAGTGTCTGCCGCATCGTCTCGCAAAGATCTGCCACCCCAAACACGAGATCTTTAAAATGTCACAGTCTCTCTCTCATCAACTCTTCCACGTCTTCAAACCTAACATTTTTCTTCCTCTGGGAGAAACCCACCCTCTTTCCTAAGACCCTGCTCAGGCCCAGGCCCTGTAATATCTCTAAGGTCAGACTGTTTCCCGGTATAGCAGCTCTGGGTATACTGTCTTAAGTCACAAGGATACAACAAGTACTGCTAGCTTAGTGAGTAGGGAGGAACAGAGTGGCAGAGGGTGAGACAATCAGAACGGTCATCAAGGTAAACAATCTGGCTGTTCTGAGACATGAAGCCCTGGTAGCCAGGCAGCTACAACAACGTGTCCCCATGTACCCCAAAATTGTTAACTCCTTGAAAGGAGAGACCCTTTCCCATTCACCAATCTACTCTCAAAGCTAGCACTAGGGCCTGGCTTCTAGTAGGAGTACAAAGATATTTTGGATAAGATGAACTTATGAACAAACGCAGTTGTCATCATGGCTATTGAGTCACACCAATGATATTGTAAACCCTTTGTGTTCTTAAAAGGAGGGATGTCCTAAGAGTAGTGTTGCCACAGAGGGCTTCGTGGTTTTTTGAACTACAAATTGAAAGGATGATCTGACTCAGAAATTATCAGAAAATCTGCAGATCATGTCTCTCCCCATCCCACCTGCCCCACCCAACCCCAGACCAAACCCCACTCCGAACCAGATGAAACTAAACGGGGTAGGGGGTAGGGAGTGGCTTTTGTCTGTGTGCTGCCTACTCTGGTGTGTGCCTGCCAGCTGCATACCCAGACTTTCTCCAATAAACCTGTTTGTTTGCTAAGTCTTTGAGTCTCATTTCTTCCTTGGTCTACAACGCTCTTCCTTTCTCAAACCTAACATAAATTAACAAAAGAAGTAACCCTTGATACATTCCAGTTGGCGTTAATATTAGGAAAAAATAAAATTACATCCTAAACACTCAACACATTTTAGAACTGTTTACAGAGAAGTTATAATTGAAGTGTGATTGGTAAAAGATAAAATTCCAGAATAAAGACAAAAGCAGGATAACTTCTGGGTGCTGGTCCCGAAAAGCAGGTTACCTCCTGAGGGCTGGTGCCAGAAAGCTCACATCTTCCACTTTAGAGGGAGCCCCAATCTGTTTCCTGCTGATTTTCACATTTAGCTTTATTATTGCCTAGTGTTACAGAGTTTCTCCAAGCACTGAACAATTGTAAAAAATGAGCTAAATAGAAAAAAAAATGAATACAATGGAAAGGGAGATGTCTTGCTTCGAATATTACTTTTCAATTTTCAATATTACTTGATGATTAGGAATAACACTTTGAGCATTTAAAATAATTTTAATTATTTATTTACATAGAGGAATTTACTACTTAGTTGTAATTTAAGAAATTACTGTAGGGGAGCGTTGATTTATTATGCATTCAATTTTTCTTTTTTTTAAATAATACCACATAGACTGTAGGTTTCCCATGGAAATATGATTTTCAAAAGGAGATTTGATTTTGAGTGCTAAGAGTTTCCTATTAAGTTACTTAATCTCTACAGTCAACCAGTGAATTAGGTATTATTATTCCCATTATATAGAAAACTGAGGCACAGAAAAACTGAAATAGTTGCTCAAAGCCACACAACCAATAATTGCTAGAATCACATTCAGTTTTAAGCAGTTCCCTCCAATGTCAGCTCAACCACAAAACTACACTGCCTTATGAGATTGTTGTATAGAATGAGCAAACAGAATTGATGCACACAAACAGAATGTCCATGGTATGAAGGAAATAACTAAAGTGACCTACACACCTTATGAATATATGTAGCAATATGCTTGTCATAGTTACCAGTTTAACTCCTCTCAGTTTCACAGCTACCCTTTTTGGTTGCTCTGTAAACATATAGCTGTGTCCATTAAATGTTTTTCTTTTGCCTATAGGAGGTGATGTTACCTTTTGTCAATAGACAGCAGGGGTGTGAAGACATAGGAAAGGTGACTACTCACTGGGTCTAGGATGTTTCCTTCTCTAGCACACAGGTCAGCAGTATCCAGTGGCTAGCAG
Organism: Uropsilus gracilis; assembly: GCA_004024945.1. Classification (NCBI taxonomy): domain Eukaryota; kingdom Metazoa; phylum Chordata; class Mammalia; order Eulipotyphla; family Talpidae; genus Uropsilus; species Uropsilus gracilis. The sequence goes on from PVHY01000022.1 coordinate 107,492, forward strand.
CTTCCCCCAACAACACCCCCAATGCAGTTCATATTGGCATACCTGCCCATAAACAACTTTTTCTGGTGTCTTCAAGAGTATTCATTTCTAGAAAGTTCTGGAGGGTAGATTTCCAGCAAATTCTGTTAAAATAACACCTGTGAGGATCAGTTATGTCCTCTCCAACAAAGTCTGGATTGTGTGTGTGTGTGTTTGTGAGAGTGTGTGTGTGTGTGTGTGTGTGTGTGTGTGTGTGTGTGGAAGAGAGAGACAGAGACAGAGAGACAGAGATGGGGGAGAGAGAAATACTGATTCTTCCTTCAGTACTGTATCTCTGTACTGGGAGTACTCTCTACTCTTTATCTTCTGGTACTATATTCTTTTTAGAATTCTCTTCACTTCTTAATGGGCAATCTCTTGTTACCCCAATCCTCTGTTATAGTTAGCAATTTTTTATTAAACTTTCTTCAAATTATTAAACAGTTTCCATCTCCTGTTTGACCTTAGGACCTTTCATAAAAATTAACTCTAAATGAATCAAAGATCAAAATGTAAAAGGCAAAACTATAAAACTCTTAGTAGATAACATAGAAGACCTAGATGGCCTTGGCTGTGATGATGCCCTTTGAGATACAACAGCAAAGGCAGGATTCATGAAAAACATAATTGATAAGCTAGATTTCATTAAATTAAAAACTTCTGCTCTACAAAAGACAGTGTCAAAAGAATTAGAAGACAATTCACAGATTGGGGAAAAAATTGCAAATGACACATTTGGTACAGGATTCATCAAAATATACAAAGAACTCAAAGCTCAGCATTATGAAAACAAAACATTGATTTAGAAATAAGCCAAATTCCTTAACAAATACCTCACCAAAGAAGATACACAAATGAAAAACAAGTGTATGAAAATATGTAAATGTCATTTGTCCTCAAGGAAATGTAAATTAAAGCAACAGTGATGTACCACTAAACCTAGACTCCCATTAGAATAGCCAAGATCCAGAGGGACAACAATATTAAAACCGGTGAGTAGGTAGAGTGACAGGAATCTCATACTTTGTTGGTGGGAAGCAAAACAGTACAGTCATTTTGCAACACAGTCTGGCAGTTTTTTTTAAATAAAACTAAACATATTCTTGCAACATGATCCAGCAATCACATTTGTTGATATTTACCCAAAGAAACTTAAAACATTATATCCATGAAAATATGTCCATGCAAATGTTTATAGCAGCTTTATTTATTTTTGCCAAAACTTAGAAGCTGCTAAGATGTCTTTCAGTAGTTCAATGAATAAATGACCTGTGGTACATCCAGAGAGTGGACTACTACTCAGCACTTTAAAACAAGGGCACTGTCAAATGTAAAAAGACAAGGAGAAAACCTAAATGCATTAAAGGAAAGAGGTAAATCCTTGATTTAAAAAGCCCTGATTCCATTTACATGACAATCTAGAAAAAGTAGTCTCAACCATGAGAAGGTAAGTGCTTTACTGCTGGGGGTAACTGGGTCAGCCAGGAGGCCTCCATGCAGCCCAGGACTACATCCCTTCCACCTTGGGTTCAGGTGGGAGGGGTGACACTTTCCAGGTCACCATGCCTGCATGGGAGGCCTCAGTCAGGTGGCATCTTCTCGTCCAAAGGGGAGGGTGCAGTGGCAAGCAAGCCAACTGCACACCACCAGGGGTAGAGTGGTCAGCCCCGAGGCTTCCATGTGGCCTGGGGCTCCCACCCTTTCAGCCCTAACCAGTGGGGAGCAAAGGTGGAGAAGACCCCAGTGTAAGCCCCGCTCCTCAAGACTGGAGAGCCCAGGAGAGGGGATGGATGGGATTGTAGCCCCATCCGCCAGCGGATGGTTGTTGCATGGGGCAGCCATCTACAGCCCACATCCCACTGAAACATTTACTCCCAGGTCCCAGCCCAAGGGGGGATTGGGATGGCACACGCACAAACATCTGGGCCCCACCCCCATGCAGGGAGGTACCTGCACATGGGCGGGTGGGGTGTGCCCCCCTCCATTTCATCACTCTCCTGCTAATCTTCAGGAGGAGCAAGAACATATATAACACAAACCCCATCATAAAACAGGTGATGGACCAGGTAAAAATCCAGCCAACAAGCCTGAGCTGGACACAGCAGATGGACAAGCAAAAGAAACAATCCAGTTGAGACAGGAGAAGCATCTATAGAAACACCATATCATGAAGCTGCACCTATGAGCTCAGGGGGTCTGGAAGACCCAAGACCTCATTTCAGAAATGCCTTCTGGGAGAGCAAGACACCTCTCCACACTTTATGGGAGAGGAAAGGAAAGTCAAAGACTCTGGGCACTGGCTCCACAGCAAAGCTGCAAACTGAGGCAGAGGAAAACATCTACAATGGCCAATCACAGATGCCTGTATCCACAGAGAAATTTCTTACCCGGCAAGGACAGGGGGTGAAACCCCCTAAATCTGATGCCAGAACCATAAGGTAAAGCAACAAAACAACAGAGATGGGTTTGGAGAAGACAACCTCCATAAATAAAGCAGGGAAAGACCACAAATAAAAATAGACTGACTGCCCAACACAAACTTAAGACTGAAAATCTACCACCAAGGCTTTCCTGGTTTCTGAGGCTTCACCCAATGAAAGAACACTATCATAGCAAAGAAAAAGACTTAACACAAACTAGCAAACAACAAAGAGTGGGTATGAGAGAATGGAGGTGCTCCTGAGGGATGAAGGGAGGTGGGGGAGATATAGCAAAAATCATTTACTGAGGTTGTGATTTAAAGAATTAAAAAGAAAGAAAGAAAAGATAAGTACTTATTAAGGAACTGAGGTTGGGAATAGATGAGAAAAATACCGTGGACAGCTAAGGCAATGAAAATACTTTGCAAAATTCAATAATGACGAATACATAGTATCATACTACAGACTAAAATACCAAGTGTGAAGAGCTACAGTATAACTTATGGACTTTATACAATGATGTAGATTCATCAGTTGTAACAAATGTACCCCTTTGGTGGGGGTGGGGGGAGTGTTGCTAATAGGGGCAACTACATATATGAGGGGACAAGGGGTATATGGGAACTCCCCTGCAACATTTCTATGGAACTAAAACTGCTCTCAAAGCATAGTCTTAATAATAATTAAAAAGGAAGAGGGAGGGAAGGAGGAAGGGAGGGGACAGGGGAAGGAGGGAGGGAGGAGAAAGAGACAAGGCACAGACTTGGAGGCAATATTTAGAAATGACTGATGAAATCTTAGACATCTGATAAAGGAACATATGAAGAAGTGTCAAAACAAAGCCAATCAACCCAGTTGTTCAAATGGGCAAAGACATTTGAGCTAACATTTTGCCAAGGATATACTGACAGCAAATAAATGCATGAGGAGATGTTTGACATCATTAGAAATTATAGTTGTTAACTTGAAACCATAAAGCATGCCACTATACACCTTTCAGAGTGAGTAAAAGAAACTGACCATTCCCAGTATCTACACAGATGTGGAGCCACCAGAACTCTCAGACTCTGTTGGTGAGGATGTCAAATGGTCAACCACTTGGAAAACAAGGTGCAATTCCTTTAAAAAAGAAAAAAAAAAACATACACTTACCATGTGGCTCATCCATTTGATTCTTAGTTACTCACTCAAATGTAAGTCTACATCCTCATGAAGAATTGTAGGTATGAAGAAAGATGTTTTGCTCAGACAGAATGTTGGGATGAATCTAAGAACATCTGCTTTCTAGTGCAATCTGCATTTTGCATTCTAACTAGATCAGAGCCATGGACACTACTATGCCTGCCCAGGATCAATTTCTCCTTTTGTCTAAGTAGAACCCTCTTCATTTCTGCTAGCAAACTCTCCCTTTCTCAGCTGTGCGTCTTAGGAGGAGCCCATCCCTTGACTAAATTCTTGGGCTGAGCCTGATTACGTCTAAGATGAACTCTTGAAATTTGCTAGTACCTAGCTCAGAAATGGAAATGGGGTCCAATAGAAGACAAAAGGACAAGGACGTGATTCTAGGTAAAGATGGTCATCTCTCTTTCTTCTTTTGCTGGACAAAATCATAGCTAGCCATGGATACTAAAATGTCTGCCACCATCTTCCTATTTTCTCTCCAAATCATCCACCTTTCATCCAGAATCTGTCTTCAGACAAACTTTAATCTATTAATAATAATAACAACAACAATAATGTGTTGCTCCTGAAGTCTTTGATAGCTTTTTAAAGCTGTTACAAGGTGGAGACAAATAGCCATGAATATACATTCTCTATATCAGAAATCTCCAAATATGGCAAAATGGATATCCATCTTTTATGGCAAACACAGAATTTAGATGCTTGTGAATAGATAACATGCTGGATCTCTTCTGGATATTGACCCTTTGGATGAAAGAAATTGCTTGTAACCACCATTCATGTTGCCACTTTAAGTCCTTTGAAATACAGTAAGGGACAAGTAACTAGAGCTCCATTTTCTCACCAACCAGGACATTTTACTCTTTAAAGGAATGTAGTCTCCTACTAAAACCAAGCATTTTGGATGCCTTCTGTTCATATAGCTGTTTCCCAATCTTGTTATCTTTACCTGAAGGACCCATGTTTCTGAATTCCTTGGAAAATCATTAAAAAGAGGCTCATGTTCCACTTGATCTTTGCTCTCTTCTAGCACTGAACTCCGGCTTGTGATATAATTAAGACCCAAGCAGTGGCCTCATTATTCCAACTAGTCTGAGGCAATGTTTGATGGCCTCTTTAGAAACATCCCTGTAAACAAGAAAAGGACAGATTACATCATCTGCTTGGTGTTAAACAACGGAGCAGGTGAATACTGGCAAGACTAATAGGCTTTATTTCATTTGAACAAATTACTCTTGGACTCCTGGTCTCAGAGCCTGCATTAGTGATCCAGGGACTATCATGCATCAAGGAGACATATTCCACCTTGCATAAAACCTTTCCATTAAAAACTCACCTCGCTGTGGGAGTTAGCAGTCTCTTAGGCAGTATTCATCAGCAGTGACAAGATTTGCCCAGCATTTCTGAATGATCTAGCAAACAAAAGAGAAAAGTGGACTACCTTCAGCCTGCCAGGCTTTCAGATTCTCATTTCTGCCAGTGAAAAGTGCATCCTGGAGAATAGTCACTCTCCCTGTGTGTTCCCAGCAGGCCAGAGGCACAATTGGAAAATGCCTCTAGAGGCTGGCCTTTTTTCCCTCCTTCTGAAATGGGATAGTTCTATCATCCAAAGTGGGTGATTATTTGCCAGTGGCAAGTTCCCAAAGTCCAGCCTCCCAAACATGCCATTCACTCATTCATTCATTCACTCATTCATTCAACGTTTAAAGAACATTTCCCATGTGCCAAGTGCCAAACTCCTAGGCACTTGTGATTCCTAACAAGGCAGATGAGATCTTTGTTCTCATGAAGCTAATATTCTATATGAGCAAGACCAACAAACAATGCAAATGAGTGTCAGGAAGATACAGATAGACTATGACAATGGAGAATCATCATAGTATGCTGACATGTCCATAGTGTGGCCTCTTCCTATTTCGTGGACAGTGGTTTTGTCCCTTGTTATATGAATCTGACTTCTACAAAACAAGTAAAAATTTGCAAGAGTTAGGGAGGGTGGGGGGGCTAAATCGCTGGGATTACAATGATGTGAAATTTGTATGTAAATTTTTTTTAAAAATCTAAAAAAAAACACTTTCATACAGTTCATTTGTATTAGATGCATATCAGAAATTGGGTTTTTCAATTCAAAAATTGCAAATTCATTCTTCATTCAGAAATTCATTAATTGCAAAGGATTTTTTATTATTATTCAAGGTTCTCCAAGGACCCAAATAATTTCTTTGACAACTGTGTTCACTCACTAAATGAATAGGATTTAAACAACCATGTATAAAAAAAAGTTACCTTTTTTGCCCTCTTACTAGAACAGTAGGTCTTGACAGGGTCTGGGAAAGTCTTGCTTATTTCCTGTTTTACATGTGTCTTAAGGTGTTATTTCCAAACACTAAATCTGCAATATACAATTTGCTGAATGCTTGTAATTTACAGTCATGTTAATCCAACACAATAAAGACAGAAAGCAGTCCACTTAGAGGGCCTTGTGTCCCTACTACTGGATCCTCTGCCCTGCCACCACCTCCTTATAACAGCTAGTTCACTTTCTCACACTGTACATTTGCTATTCTCCCAATTTCATATAAACAGAATTGTACAGTACAGTACATCATATTTTGTATTTAAGTTCTATTTTTATTGATTTTGTAGTTGTAATTTCATTACTACTACCCCATTGATTCAGGAAAGACAACCTGAATCAACATTATCTATAAAGATTTTTATCTTCATAAAGCAAAAATTTCTTATTGAGACTGACGATAGGGATATTGCAGTTCTCCTAATTTGTCCTATTATATCATAAAATTTCTTCTTACACAAACACACACAAAAAATGAGAGAACTTATGAAGGCTTTGTAATACATCACTCTTGCACTTAGCCAAAGGCGTATACATTTTGGGTACATTGAGCCAAAGTTATCAATATGTCTACATAATTTTTAATGCAAACTATGAATGCATATAAACTTCTCAACACACTCATTCACATATATATGAATATATATATTCGCTAAATATCTGTATTTTTCCAAAATAGATCAATGGAACAAAAGCAATGTTTTGTTTTTTTTTCCACATTGTTATCTACCCCAGAGTTCTCCCACCACCTTATAACCTGTGAACCATCATCTTAGTTTTTTGTGCTCCTCACACCTCCAGTATCCCCCCTCCACTTCTCATGCTCTATGGGAAGGTAATGGAGTTGACAGATGGATTTGACAAATGGATTTGACTTCTCATGATCTTGTATTCAGGAAAGATAGCTGAATAATAGAAACAGGCATGTCTAGCCTGAGTTGCCTTCCACATCACAGAGTACCCCAAGGTCAGACTTCACAAAATGGGCAGAGTCAGAAATGATAGTGATAACCAATAAGTAATCTGGATAAAGATGTGATCAATTGAAACCAGATAGGCAATTTCAGGTGATGCTAGTTCTTCTACAGGACTCCTAGTAAGAAAGATCAGCCTTTCTTTCAGGAAAGAGAGAGAAAAGGAGAGACAGGGACAGACAGAGACAGAAAGAGACAGAGAGCACAATAATTCCATCATTATCATTTTGGATGGCAAGATTGGGGTGCACCGGTGGTGTTATTGTTGAATATACAACAAGGCATAAAATGGTTGCCTCAAGGGAAGAATTATCTGATCCTAGATGTCACTGGTGCCAAGACTGAAAGCTGTGGGTCTCATCTCTGCCTGCTGCCTGCCCTCATCTTAGTCCAGTCTCTCCTGATGTATAATGCTTCAGACATGCTGGATTCCTGTTAGTTTCAAAAATGTGCCATTGTATGCCTTCCCATAAGGAAGGCACACTTCCCCTGTGGACTTTCTCTGAAGGGTAAGTCCCCCCTTCCCGTGCCCCACCTTTACTGTTCCTTCCATACATCATCTAAACAGGTCAAATTTCCTCCTGGGGAAAATCTCGCCCAGTATCCAAACCTGCTCTTATATCCCAACATACATACTTAGGATCATTTCAACATCTGCGTAGAGCTGAAACTACTAGCACAAAACTTAAGTATTGACAACTGGCTAATGGGAGAGGGTTGTGCTGGACACCAGTTCTGGAGAAGTCAAAGCAGTGCTGCCTTACATTTTCTATGCGAAATGACTCTTGACTGACAGGCAAATTGATAGGGATGTTTTAGGGATGGCGTCTAGCAAGGAAGCAGGATGGCAAAGATGAACATAATATATTCTCATATTGTATGGTGTGTGTTCAAAGTGCAAAACCAGTGGGATGAAGGAAAATTGATGAGGTGACTAATTTTGTGTTTATAATCATGCAATAACTGTTTATTAATTGTATACTAAATTCCAAGCTTGTGCAATATTTAGGGGGTGCAAGGGTAAATTACAAACTTTTCACTCTGAAAGAATTTTCAACTGAATGCAAATAGCTGCTAATTTCATTGGACTTTGCACTTCTTTTTCATGTAGTATATCTCATCCATTCCTCACCCTCTCCCTATGAATTAAGTGGTCTAATTAGTCCCAAAAAGCAAAAAAAGGAAACTGGGCTTTGGATAAATCAGTCAAAAAAATTAAATTTCATGAGAGGTCTCACATCTGACTGATTTGATGTGTAGTTCTCATACCCAGCACATAGTGAGTGATGAATATGTATTTGTTGAATGAATGCATCAAATTTCTGCACAAGCATCATAGCTTAGTAAGTGAGGTGGTAGAATTGCCTGCCTTTAAAGGCCATATTCACTCTTCTGCATAACAGTATTTCTGGCAATTATTAGCTACAGCCTCAAAGTGGCTTCACATCTACTTTTTCTTAATGTTTGTTCATTCAACAGTTAATCCAAGAGGCATGGGAGGGGGGATATAGGAGAAAAGTGGTATGTCAAAGAAATGCTTTTGATTCATCATTGCTCTTTCGCTTTGGCTTATTAGAAATCTCTGGAATATCAAGTCGGTTCTTTAATGAATCAATTTGGCCACCTTATTAATCACAAAGAGTATTCAACTTTACACAGATTATAGCAGGAAAGCGTCCACAGCTAAAGAAGAGTCCTTTAGAGCAATGCATCATTTAAAAACCATAGACATAATTTATGTGAAATCTCTCCTGCTAAATATGAAGTTTTTGATAGTTTTATAAATCCAGTTTTACAAATCAAAAAAGCTAGCAATGTAGAAATTATAGAGGAAGGTTCTTTTTATTCCTAAAATGCTTGAGTAAGAGTTCTACTTGGGAGGGACATTATGGGAGATAAGTATAGAGCATGTGAGTAATTATAATAGCTTTAATAAGATATGCACAAATATATGCATATGCTGTGTCAGAGTTCATTTGAAATAATTATCTACTGAGAATGAATTTACCTGGCAATTACCTCGAATCTCTCCATCCCTGGACCAGTCATGAGTATTGGAAACATGAATAAAAGTGGTCTACCATTCATAACTTGAAACACTTCCTGAGTTATCATTGTACATTATGGTGGTTATAAATGGTGATTATCAACATGACGAGGTCATTGATAATGACTGTTAGGCATCTTGTCTGACAAGTTCATAGACATGAACCTTATAGGGACACTCAGGTATAGTATCTGAGGCTAGATTAGCAGAAATCACCGGATTCACTTTCCCTCCACCAAAGAACATAAACTCCAAGTCTCAAACTTAAAGAAGAAAATTTTGATTATCACTGGGCAGTTGTGTTTGCCTGTTCCTGTCTGTCAAAAAAAGCATGATGGTAGGAATAGGTACTTGGTAGATGTTGAGAGACTTGTACCCAAAGCAGGACTGTCTTTAGAAAAAGATACAGGAGAACTGCTGAGAAACCTTCTATCTTTAAGTTTGGGAGTATAAGGAGAAATTAATGGACGTTCAAAACAAATCCTAAGGAACTGGAGCAAAAGCCATTCTCACTAACTGGGGTTGTTGAGACCAAGAGAAATGTTTTATCAAAGCAGGGACACCAAAACTGCTGCAGGGTGATGGTCTCTGAGTTCAGTGTCATAAGTGCTAGTCAGTCTGTTCAGAAAAGTATGAAAGATACCAGAAGAGATCATAGTCCAGGGAATTCTGGTAGGACCTGGGATGAGGGGAAAAGGTTGAATTCTTGTTCAACACTGTGCAAGTTTTCTAGAGTTACCACCAAAGATCTTACACTGGGTGACTTAAAATAACAGAAATTTATTTTTGTACCATACAGGGAACTAAAAATTCAAGTCAAGGTGTCAGCAAGTTCAGCTCCTTCTGCATGCTCTCTCAGGAATAATCCTTTCCATGCTTCTGGTGGTTGCCAGCAATCCTTGGTTTGTAGACACCTTACTCCATTCTTTGCCTCCATTATCACAAGTACTTTCTCCATATCTCTAAACCTTTGATTCAAGAAAGATACCAGTCACTGGAGTAGTACCCATGCTAATCCAATATTTCCTCATATTAACTGGATGATATCTGCAAAAAATTCCACTTCCAAATAAGACCACACTCACAGGAACTGGAGATTAGAACACCATGTCTTTTTGGAGGGGACAATTCAACTCCTGGCAACCTTTTCACCTTTCTGTTCCTGTGTTTATTCCATCATTCTTCACCCAGCTACCTTGCCAATCTTGATGTCAACCAGGACTCACACCCTAGTTGCTGCAAGATCTGAGCATTCATTTGTTCGTTTGAGGGGCTTCTTCTCTAAGGTACATTGGCTTGGTGCTCTGCAGTGGGTTAGATTTGTGATTTGGACTGTTAACTCTTCCGTTACTCTGAAGGTGGGAGTGGGGGGGGTGTTCAGGGAGCAGGGTCACACTTATCTCATCATTCCCAGCTTCTTCTGGGTACTATTGATTTCCTCTATGCTTTCATCTATTCTCAGCATGTCCCAGAGCCATGGTCATGCCATTTGTGAATAATTTGCTGTTATTTTATATCCCAATTTTGCTATGTCTTTCATTTCTTTTTCTCAGTCACACATCCAGACAAAAGAAATGCCAAAACTAAGTACTTATAATGAAACACCAATACTATCAGGTGAAGCTCCCATTGCAATTCCAATAAAACATTTTTTCTCTCTCAGGGATACATTTTAGGATTCTCAGACACTGAAGAGAAGGAAAAGTATTTTGTTATTGATTACTATGTAATTCTGAACATAGAGGTTCCAAAGATGCTATAAGGGAATTCCAGTGTTTTCAAAATCTCCATTGTAATTATAGGACACCATCCTACTGAAATAGAAACCACAAACATGGGTAACAATACTAAGTTTACAAATGCTGAATCTTTAAAAATCAGTTTAGTTTAATGAAGCTACACTTTATAGTTTATTTAGTAATCTAAATTTCAGTTTTCATTTGGAATAAAGTTCACATTTTGCATAAGACTCTTATTTCTGCTGTGATGGGAATTTTAGGAACTAAAACAGAAGGAAATGATGGCCCCCCACTCTAAATACTAATAAACTCATAAAATGCTTTCAGCTTTGTTAGCATTTTTTCCTTGTTAAAACATCTAAAACTGTTTAAGGAGTGTTATTTACAAGAATTTTAAAAAACACAACATGCATTTCTAGGCACTGGAGAAGCTTTTCTTCAGCTGTGTTTATTAAAGTAGAAATCTTTGGAAGAAAAAAACCACAAAAATCACATTAAAATTGACCTGCTATGTGCCCAGATCCCATGAAAATAGCCTTAGCTTGCAAGTCATCTTATTTATATTAAGTCACATTAGTCAACCTTGCTATTGTTTTATGTATAGACATATTTGCATGAGCAAGTTCAAACACTAGTGCCTTTAGGAAGAAAAGAGTTTTAGTTTCCTCATTAAGGACTTAAAAACTCTCAATCGTGACCATTCTAGGATACAATGAGAAGGGTCTCCTCTCTGAAAACAGAAATCTGTGTGTGTTCCCCCCACCCCCATGGTCAGCTCTGTTTGAGAAAGAAATCTTTCCTTCTCTTTCTAAGGAATACAGTCAGCTGGCCACCCTTTCCCATTCTTTATTTGCATGTGCTAGCCTTTTTATTGCAAATAGAGCTCTAAATCTTACTTTAGAAATGGCTATTGCACTATGTGTGAGTGCATGTGCAGGAGAAGCTATCAATAATGTTAGTTATGAAAACCCGATCATAAGTGTTTTGAGTCCATTAGCCATTTCCCTTTATTTATGTCCCCTTTCAGGCAGTATTTGAAGCCAATATTCAAAAGATGAAGTTTGAATGAAGAGCAACACAAGAGAGTATAAAACATTGTCACTTTTTTTTCATACTAGTGAAAAAAAACTACTACTAGAAACTAGAAAATATTTCTTCCTTATATTCTTTCTTTAAACAGTGACTAACAATAAGCAACCCCCAAGGGATATAAAGATTGCAGGATGAGAAAGCTAACCAAAGATAAGTATTATTTAATATCTACCTATCCATATATGATCTCTCTGTCTCTCTATCATCTATCTATCTATCCATCTATCATTCATGTATCACCTATCACCTCTATCACTTATCTATTCTTTCCTTATCATCACTTTTAATTACTCTTTGTAAATATTACTTTTTATAAGCCAATTTTTTAAATTATTTATTATGTCATATGTCCCCAATAAATATAATATTTTGACTTATGGCAATTTTGAAATACTTTGCACCACTTCTGCTTCTAACAGAAACTCAGCTTGCAGGTTACTATTAATAACCTGTTTGCTCTTATTTGCTGTTTTAGCTTCCAAGTAGCATGCAATATGAACAGTGAACTGCAAGGAGAAATATTTCTGGTGCCTCTTCTGGTGTGCAGTGACTATTGATCGTTGAAATGCCTGGTTTGAGGCTACCAGTTTAATATATCCCTGAAGCAGGAAGTCTGGTCCCACTGCAGAAAGAAGTGTGTGGAAATGTCAGCCCACAGATCCTTCCAGAGCCTTACCTTTGCCGCAGGAAGCAAGGCTGTAGTAATCATCCCTGGAGCCCAAGGAGAAACAGGAGAGAAAGATACTTCAAATCATCTTTGATGTCAAATTCAATATCCCAAATATATGAAAATACATTAAATACAAATGTAAACATATTTGTCATATATTCTTTTATCCATAAGTGCTAAGGAGAGCACATCTTTTTTTCAGTAAGTTAAAGCATTGGGTGTCTTTGAAGAAAAGAGTCAAATATTATTCTAATAAATATCATAACAAGCAAGTAAGATCATAACTCAGTCCTGGACCAAATGCCTCACTTGAGCTCTGCGCATTTAATAGTGAGGCACTGACTTTTCCATTAATTTCGACTAATGACAATGGAGATTCTGTTTTAAATCCATTTAAATGTTTTCAATGCAGACCCAAATGAAAGCGAGCACTAGCTCCTTGAGTCACCTAGCCCTTCTCTGTGGAATCATTTCTAATTGAATGTTAAGATCAAAGTTTAAGTTTATAAGAAAGAAAAACAAGTGCAGATAAATAGTTATTATCTGACATCCTTATGAAAATTCATGACCTGCAGTTTTATCAGAGACCTTATAAGAATTCTAATTGTGAAGTATGCAGCGCTATTAAATGGCGAGTATGCTTCAGTCTCTTGATAAGAAGTGAGTTAAATAATTGTCCTGTTTAACTTGTGCTTGTTAACCTTTAAGGTCAACTAGTTTGAACATACGTTTAATGAAATCCTGGAGCCAGAATTTATGATACTGCTGTTGAATGTTAAATTGGACAATTTACATAAGCAGGACATTAACCTTCCAAGCACTAAATAGCATTTTAGCACTTAGCCGCTGGGGACAATAAGGGACATGTTCTATATATTTGTGATTAGCTTGCCTGGAAACTCTCGTGATGACCAATTGGCCTACCAAGTTTAGCAGCATAATTAAATGAATGGACTCAGCCTAAGTAAATTATCAGTGCTGTGTACAGTATATCATTAGAGTTGGAAGGGAAAAAAAGATATGAATAATTTAATAACACATTACTAATTTATCAATGCTAAGTGACTCCAAGGAGGCTCTTTGTAGTTCATTGTTTTAAATTTGATATTTGATTTAGTGCTCATGTGATGACAATGAAACCTATTTCATTTCTTGCTGGAAATGTAGAGAAGCCATCGATTTGATTTGATTTTCTCTTTCTGGATTGAGAAATGCGGTGTGTTCTTCTTTGGTGAGAGGACCAGACACCCACCCACCACTGTGCACTGATTAGCAGATAAACCAGTAATTGGTCACAATCAGATGGATACAGTCTTTACTACTAGGTCGCCTTCCTGAGGGGAGGGCACTAACCCCTGAGCTACTCATAAGCCAAGCTTGCAACATAGCGGCAATTACCATTATGATTTGGAAGGGTCAAGCACTGAGGAAGCAATATGCACTTCACCTAGGAGTGTTCCTGCTGATTGTGGATCATCAATCCACTGGCTGACTCTCCTGGAGTTGCACTCTGTAAACCCGGTCTATCACGAGGGGTGATTGAACTTTAATGGTCAAGTGCCCATTTGAGGAAATAGCATGTTTCCCTGGAGTCAGCTTGGACCCCTGCCCCTTGGACTTTAAAGTAGCCCTCGCTCACATCTCATAATGGTCACAGACCCAAACTCTTCTTTTATGTCTGAGAGGACTTGGGCTTTTACTTCCTCTTTATTTCATTTTCAATCTCCCTGTTTCTTTTGTCTTAAGAGACATTCTGAAGTTTGTGTTTGACTTTTTTACCACTTTGCCCACCATTTTGCTACTCCACCATATTGTGGTTTAACTATTATCTCCACCATTTTGTGGTTCAATGGCATTGAGTGTACATTACTGAGCCCCTCATCATTTGCTGATCTTGGTCTGCAACCTTACGTGTCTCCTCTTCCTCTTGTTCAAAGGAATCAAGTTGCTTTTCTCCATGTCCACAAGACTCCTCTTAGGTTTGCCTTCTACCCCCAGAAATTTAGCCAAGTATTTCTCCAAACAATTATTTCCTCTTAAAAGGGGGAAATGAACTTACCTCATATCAGTAATGCACAGATTCTAGAACATTGCATGCAGTCAAAAAAAAAATCTTAGCTATTATTCACTATTAGTCTTACTGAAATTTTCCAAAATGCCTGATTAGAAAGCTGAGCATTCCAAATAAGGTCACTTATTTATAATTGAAATATTATTTCCACCAAGCTATTACTGAGCATTTGAGGGCTGCTGGTTCAGATAACAGTCAGAATAATCCTTTTGACTTAACACTGTTTAAAATCCTTTTGACTTAACACTGTTTAAAGTTATAGTTCAAGGTTTAGCAACTACTAAACCTTATACATTATTGTTTAAGAGAAATGTTTTGGGTCAGGTGAATATTTTCAATTGAGATCTTAGCTTAAAATATTTTTCAGGTAGACATTATTACTCTTTCTCTATGGTGAGTTTGTTTTTTTAAAAACAAACTTTTTATTGTTCTGTAATACAAAAGAACCTAAAAAGAATATTTGATTATTGCTCCTTTGAAGCACTTCTTTGCAGCTGTGTTTTATGTAGTTGGGGGGGGGGGGGAATAAGGGAACTTCTAGTTGATGCCTGGAACCCTTCTTCTAGAGTCCTCTATGAGCATTCCCACTGAGGTATATGAGAGTCAAATATCCACTGAGGTTTATGAGAGTCTGTATTATTGCCTGTAGAGGTTCTGATAATTGACAGTGTGGGACAGTTTAGCATCATGGAAAAATGTCTAGCTTTGGAATCTGAGGACTTGAGTTTATGTCTCATTTGGAGTTGCGGTTGTGGGTTATTATTTTCACCTTTCATTGTTAGAAAAGCATTGATCCTTCTCACTCTTTTGGAGAAAGTAAAGTGGTGAATGTTTCTCATGAATAACAGAGCATGCAGTCACTTTCAGTAATTGTGGGCACTGTATTTATTCATGAAACCATAGAGAAAGTTCAGAGACACATAGTATCTGACCAGCAAAAGAAGTCCATCTTGTACCCTTGATGAATTCTTTTATCTTTGGAATTAACTTACCTCTTTTAGTACTTTTTGGTTCTATTGGGAAAAACAGATTCTCGGGCTGTACAGTTTATCTATTGGTGGACCTTTTCTCTTACTCCGGGGTCCAGCTTGAAGCTTCATACTTATATGTGCTGACAATATTATGTCATATCCACCTTATTTACCACTTTGTGTGTGTATATCTTTGGTTTGTGTATGTGTGTCTACTATTGTTATCACTTAGGTAGTCTGATAGAACCTGACTAATCTGAAACTTCAGAAGTCTGGCTACTTTCTCTATTCCCATCATCTCCCTCCTAACCTCAGTCTCCAGGGGCCTCCACCCAATCACCATGTAATCTGTAAATGTAAAACTACTGGAATAATGGCCATATCAAGATGAAGCAAGAAAGAAGAACTTGCAAAGGAATTCTGTAAAATGGATCTGGCTTTAAAAGTTAAACAGATGTGGTTTATAGATTAGCTGCTAGTTTGGATTAGTAAAACTGGCAATCCCTGCCAATACATTTGATCTTCTAGAGTTCAGGTTGTCATTGCTGACTTAGTTTTCTTTTTTTCTTAAATTTAACATGTTTAGAGTAATTTCTGGCAACAGATGCAAAAGATAGTGTTTCCATCTTTGTTCTCACAGTTGCTTTGCTCTTGAGAACCTATGTATTAGTTACTAAGTTTTTTTAATCATTTGGTATGAAGAATAACTACTGAAATGAGTAGAACTCCATGTCTTCATAATCTATTCTGGAATCTGTAGCACTCCTTGACAGTTACCATGTCCATCCATTTAGATAGAACTGGCCTGCTTTTTCCCTTTAACCACATTTCTACTTAGATACTAGAGAACCCATTCATTTTGGGAATTTCTCAAAGGATGAAAATCATCAAAAATATTTCTTATTGGGCAATATAATATTAGCTAGAACTGCTTTTCATATTCCTTTGATGCCTTAGTAAGCAAATTTACTTGTCTTTTGTTTCCATTTCATGCATATTTCTTGGAGTTTTCTTCTTTTCTTGGTCTAGAATAAATTATTTAGTGGAAGACGGACAACCTTACATGATTTTCAATAAGTACCTGGCTAGATATATACAGACAGATGTTTTCATCTATAAGGACAAACTCAAAGAAATTGAAAAATGAAAGTGTTAGTGCAATCCTCTGAAAAGATGTGAAACATTCTTTTGACTTCATTACAAACATCACCCACTTGCCAGGAACATGCTTCCTGTTAGCTGGAAGGAAAAAAAAAATTCTCTGACATATTTTCCACTCAGCACTCTTCAAGATCATTCCTTTCATTGCTTTGGTAAGTCAATCACCCTAACAGGTACCAGTTATTCTGTGCCTGCCTTGGGCTAAATAGAGCAGGTGACAAACCTTTTCAGGTTGTCGGGTATTAATGTAAAATACCCCTAGACCTCCCTACTTATTCATCTTCATCGAGTTGACTAATGCTTTTCCCATGTTGTTACATGTTGGTAAATTAAAGAAACCTTCTAGACAGTTCTGTCAACAGTTTACTGAAATGTACCTCATTAGTGAGGGTGAGCTGTCATATGAGTGTAATTTAATCCTATTGAATTATCACTCAAAAATGCCTAAGTACTCTATTCTGTGCACTGGATAGAAGGCTTGCTGCTAATGCTGTCATGATTCCAGTTGATGAGAGAGGAAACAAGCAAAAAATATGCAGGGTCCCCTCTGTCCCCACCTGCACCTCTCTCTAAAGCAAGCCTCCTGTCAACGCCTGGGTGGAACATGATGTTTCACTGCAGATCAAAACCATTGCCATGATCATTTCTTTTCAAATCTAAAATATAAAGCATGAATGCAGATTGCTGTATCCTTTATGTCACCACTCACAAATGGCAGATATACTGAGACAAAGGCCACTTAGAACCAGGAGTTCAGACTGGGGATCTCTGTCAAGTGTCTCTCAACTTGGTGGGAGGCTTGCTTATAAGATATTGGTGAGCTGCTTTGAGTGGCATGGTCATATAGTTGGCCAAATAACACAAGACTGGTTAGTTTTCTTTAGTTGTATCTACATTGTGATTTTTATACCCCTCTGAGGTCAGCTGTGTCCAGGAAAGGAGAAGAAACCATTGCAGCCTTGCTGTGCTGTGTAGGGATGTTTTACTGATTTCCCATCCTCCAAAAACACTGCAGTTCAATTATTCAGATCATCATAACAATGGTGTCAAAGTATGTATGAGTTCATAATTACTTTGACTTGCTCATTTGAAATTTTATTAGTCTGTTGAAACTGAGGTGACTCTTATTTGACTACTGACATTGAGGAGATTCTCTTTGGTAGCTAAAAATAAATGACTCAAGAATATCAAAATAAAATAAAATCAGCCTGACATATAACAGACACTTGGAGATGAGCTACCTGTTATCATCATGAGAGCTGATATTCTGTGTGATTACTACTGCCCAGGCTATTTACTATGCATTTCTAATGGATTCATTTTGTTAGTTTCTCCTTTACAACCCCGAAACCTTGTTCAGATCACCATTTGTGTAGTTAAGAAAGCTGCAACTTAGAAAATGCCTGTAAAGATTTTCAAGCTCACCAGAACAGAACCAGAATTGGAATCTAGCACTCACAGCTCCAACAGCTCCACAGCATTGAAGCTGCAGCTCTGCAGTCAGAGCTGTTTATCCTCCTGCTTGTTCTAACTTGCCACCACTGTTCTCCAAAGGAACAACAGCAACCAGACAATCTTAGGTCTATGGTTAGCACTTGGTCTTCCAAGTCCTGGAAAGTGAGGTTCTTGGTTTCTGTAGTTGTTTTCCCATCCTATCATCAGAGATCAGCTTTGATGCAACATCTGTGTATAGTGATATAGGTCATGGCATAATGAAATAGGATCCTGTAGCTTTGAGGGCCTGACTGATGCCCCAGTGACAGTTCACTTGACCATACCTGCTTGCTGTGCTTTTATGAGCATGAGGATTGTAAATTATATGACTGCTTCTTAGCCTTCTTACCTTTCTCCAGTCTCCCTCTACCAACCCTCCATGTACCTGTCAGGCTTCACCAAAGATGCACTAAATTCTAAGTGGTGGAAAACTGACTGTACATAGCAATAGATGAGAAAGGATATGGAGACTTATAGTCTCATCCCATTGCAGTTGAAGTGCCTGGGAAATCAAAAGGGAAGTGCCTGGGAGAAAAATCACACACACACACACACACACACACACACACACACACACACATACACACACACAAAAGCATTCTCATGCTCATTTATTTTCTCTAAAATATAGCAAGGATATAAAAATCCAATAGATGCATATCGATTTCTCCAGGTGTTCTTACTGTTGATTGAAAACCAGTGATCCTCAAGATTGTTCTACACACAGAATTCTCTTTGATCCAAAGAGTTATTTTATACAGGAGATTTGAAGCTGGGCATCTTTTTGTGATTTTACTAAATCTAGAAACCTGAATGGGGAAGCAAAAAAAATGGTAGATAGAAGTCAGAGTGCTGAGTTTGAGATCCATCTCTGTTGTTTATTAGGGAGATTCATCTGGAAGAACTCAAAAGTCTCTTTTAACTCTAAAATTGTCAATCAGTTCCATTATCTTTAATTTTTTGTAAATCTGCACAATGTCATATTTATTGTACTAAATTTACAATTAAAGGTTTCTCATGAAGAGAGCCCCAGGCCTACATGGTTACACTAGCAAATTCTATCAAATATTTTTAAATTGTTTTACCATGGATTTGCATTTTCACCTCTATATGTGTATAAACCTCACTTACCCTCCACCAAAATTCTAGTGTCTTCCTCATGTCAACTTGAATCCTCTACCCTTCCCTTCATCTCTTCCCTCAGTCCTCTCTGGTAACCACTGTATTTTTCACAGGGGTTAAGCATGGTGTTTATTTTTCGTGATTTATTAGATCAGTTGCTTTTGTTATTTATATCCCACCTATGAGAGAATCCGCATGGTCATGATCTTTCTCCTTCTGATTCACTTCACTGAACATCATCACCTCAGCTTCCAACTATGCTGTCGCAAAAGGCAAGATGTCATCTTTTAAATATTAGTTCCACTTTCTTATGATCATTTGAGGTTAGTATGAGCTCGCCTGCCTGCCATCAACACCACACTGCAGTCCTCTCTTGGTGTGGACCCCAGGTGAGCAATATCACTTAAAAACGCAAAACCCTTCAGCCTCACCCCACACCTACTGTGACTGTGTCAGGAATTCTGGTGGAGGGCCCAGTAACTTGTGGATTAACACAGCTTCTAGGTCAATCTGATGAAGGCTCAGGTTTGAGGACCAATGACATAATACCTTGAATTATGGTCTACCAAAAGATATTCTTCTACTTGGATCTTATGATGAACTTCTTGAAGCAAGAACTGTATTTGTGTTTCTGTAACTTTAACTCACAGAACATGAGTGAGCCATATTCCTGAAGGTTATAAACTAGCGAAGAGCATAAAACTAATGACTCAGAAGTGTGTGAAAGAAATAGGATCTCAATTTATCATTCTGAGTATGGTATAGAGGGGAGTAATAGTCTTACCTCTGAAGCCTTGATTCTCACGCTCTATAATGGACAACACCCACAAAGACACAAATGAGCTTCTCACTTTTGCCTGAAAGCTTTAATACATCTTTGCAAATTAGAGTCATAAGCGGTGGTTTTTGATAAACAAATACAGAAAGTAACAAAATTTATGCCCACTGCACAACTAGCACAGAAACAGTGATTTTTTGAGAATTATCTACATCAACCTTTTTGACATGTTATTATGTTTTGATGAACAAAAAGGAACAAAACTTATTGATAAATTTAAGTCTTACAAGTGAAGAATGGGTTGCTAGTTTTTTCCAATAAAGACTCAGAAAGATTTCACACTAAAAATGGTTGTTTCAGTTCTTTCCTCTTGCCCGCATGGATACCAGCCACAATTAGTTTGAAATGGTAATATTTATCAGATGGTACTTTTTCCCTATACTTTTCAAGGGATCACGCCTTTTCTATGAAGTTAAAAAGAACTAACGATATTTGTGTTTTAGATGACTTAAGAGTAAGTGCATCATTGTTATTGCCAACAATGTCTCTTCTTTGCCTTATTATTTTTCTTGATATGTTGTGTACACATACACACAATACATGTGTACAGCCATTTATTTATTAAGTAACTTTAGTCGTCTGCTTATTTTCTGTTTCCAGCTTTATAATTTCGTGTTGGGTTAAATATAATATTCTTTTGCCAATTCTCAGGTTCTGTTTATTCCTCTTCAGTTTTGACCTCTTCTTTTTGCTAAGAACAGATACTGTACTTGATCTTAGCCAAAAGCTTAAGAAGTGATTTTTACTTCTTCTTTCTTCTTTCTAATCCCGTTGTCCTCAGGTCTTTTTTTAAAATACCAGTTACATTTATTTTTTAAATAGCTATCACTTAATGAAGTATCATTATCATACTTTTTTTTTCACAATATAGGATTTCTCCTCTTTTGTGTGGTCACTATAATTCTCCCATCACCAAAGCACCCATCATCCTGAACTACAGTCCATTGTGTTCTTCCTTTCTCTGTCTCCTCCTCCCCCTTCATCCTCCCTTTTTCACTCCCTTCCTGGAAACTTCAGATCCCTGGCCACCTTTCAAGTGTAGGTTTTAAACTGTGTTTTTGTCTAATCCTTTGTTTGATTTCTCTATATTCCACACATAAGTGAAACCATCCTGTATTTATCTCTTGCCTTCTGACTTGTTTCACTTAGGATAATTCCTTCCAGTTCTATCAGTGTTGTCTTAAATAACATGAGTCTTTCACGTTTATTGCACTTGAAGATTAAGGCAGGAGTGGTGCTCTTCCCACAGATGGAGATGTAGAAGAGCTTGCAATTAGAAAGTGGGTGGGAAAGGGAATCTGGGACTCATCATAACTGAGGTGCCAGTGGATAATGCATGTGGAATAATCAATAGAAATCTTAGATTTGGAAGAGATTTTTTTGTGATGAAATAAAGATAAAGATGGTAATTTAAAGTCCAGAAGTAGATGAAGTCACTAAAGAGATCACATAAAAGGAAATGAGAATTTAGCATTGAGAACACACACAATTAATATGTACTCTATATGGCACCTTAACTGGGAACATTTTATTAAGTTTGTGTAATCACCTTGACCTGATCCCTTTTCAAGTTATGTGATTCCCATTCCTCTTGTTCATGGCAGGATCTAATGCTCTGCTTCAAAAAGTACTTTCAAGAGAACTATTCCTGGAAAGTTTCTCTCAGATAATCAAATGGCAGGCAGATCAATGGATAGAAAACTTCCAGAATAAATACTTGACATGAACTTTAAACCTTACCATCCATCTTGAGGTTTAAAAAACATTGCTTTTTTTTTTTTTTTTTTTTTTTTTTTGGTAGAAGGAGAACCCAGTGGGAGTTGCAACCTGAGAATCATAAGGAAGAGCCTCTGAGATCATGACTCATTGAATTACAAATTTGCTACAAGAGGAAACTGAGGCAAAAAATGTTAAGAAAACTATTCCTGTTTATAATTCGTTGAAATCTCAACACAGGCCATCTGAATGACAGATTTGGAGACTCTTTCCTAGATGTTCTGATAAGGTGGGATATTTCCTGAAGGCAAAGGGTCACATAGTCTCAAACTAAAATTTTAAAATTTCAATTAAATCTTGACGCAACTGAAAAGAAACAACAGAGTCAAGTATAGCCTATTTGTTTTACTTGGCTTAATTTTGTTTGTTTCTTCAACTCTTTTTATTCAAAAGAAGGTGATGTGGAATAGATAATGTGGGGTCACTTTTAGCTATTAGAATGTGCAATTCTTATTTAAAAAGTTATAATAGCTGGTCATGGTGATGTGTGTCTTCAATCCCAAGACTAGGATAGGAGCTGAGACTGGGAATCGCTTGAGTCTGTGGGTTTGAGACCCACCTGGGGCAATATAACGAGACCTAATCTCAAAAAATATCTGGGTATGATGGTGCATGCCTGTAATCCCAGCTACCTGGGAGGCTGAGGCTGGGAATCACTTGAGTCCGGGATACCCTGGGAAACTAGAGTCTGCAGTTCCCCGGGCACCATAGCAAAACTTAGCCTCAAAAAAATAAACAAACAAACAAATAAATAATTTACTTGTAAAAAGAAGATGAGAGATGCCAGTAAATTAAATACCAATGATAACATTTCATAATTATATATCATGGGGCTTTTCTGGAATTAGCATTAAATCTTTTAGAAAACAGGACAAAGTCATTTAAGATATAGATAATACAGTACAGTGAACAGAGAAAGATTGCAGTTAAAAGACACAGATACAATTTTTTAATTTTTTTTTAATGCAAGCACTAAAGACTCCAGTTGAAAATTCTCCCATAAGCCTTAAGTTGCTCATAATAATGATAAGTATAATGATTTCTCCCATTATGAGAATGCATAGATAACCAGTAAATTGTCAGATATATCAGTAATTCCCAAGTAGGCTGATTTTGTCTCCTCTCCTCTATCCAGACACCCTTGACAAAGTCTAGTGATGATTAGAAGGGAAGGGTATTATTGGTATGTATCATGGAGAAGAAGATCTGCTGGACACTATGTAATAAACAAGACAGACCTTATAAAGACCCTTGAGCATATAAAGCAGGTGAGCAGGAAATCATGGTTTTTACTAGGACCTACAGTATTTCAGTACTAGCTTGCTTGTAAACCAGAAGCATTACATGTATGAAGTGAATAGATTAGATATTTCTGTGGCCCTTGTAGTGAGTTAACACCAAGATTTCCTTGAGAGGAAATATAGTTTGAACATTTAGCAATAGCTCCAGTGTCATACAAATGGATCTAAACTGAGATAGAATTCTATGATGCATTAAGAATCTTTCCTGTCAATATTATTGCAGGAGAAAAATTCAAACTCTTCATTTGTAAGACAACTAAAATTTGAGATGTGGATAGTCTGAAAACACTGTTTCAAATCTTTTGTCAATGTGCATTTTCCAATATATTCTGCCTTCGATCTCTGTTTTGATAATTGGTTATCCCTTCCCACAAATTCATTCTGGGAACAGTTCGGCCTTCTCCAACACAGTTCCTTTCCCAAAGCAGTTAGGTCCTGGGGTCTGTTGGGCATTGCATGTTAGCCATGAAATACATCCCAGATTCCCTGGACTCATGAAAGTCTTCCAATTTTATTTGTGTTTTCCTATTAACATATCAGCGTTTCTCTGACCATTGACCATATCAATGGTCCCTCTAAGGATATTTTTCATTATTACTTTGAAAAATCACATAGAACAGGGAAGACATTACAATGGGAGTATTTTTGACATATCAATACAACTTAAAAAAAAATCAAGCCATTAAATCAGATTCTAACATTTTCTATGAAGGCTCTGTATTAAATTAAATCTAGCTTCTGATACATTATTTTTACATAACTTCTAAGCTTTGACATTCTTGTATACAAGTCTCTGTCTTCATTTTTCATATGATAGTTTTGAACATCTCCTATCTAATAACTCCTTTCCCATCTTGCCTCAGCCATCCACAAGGCAGTCTCTCATTTTTATCTTACTACAGTCACTATGCTTTGTGTACATTTATAATATTACTTAAGGACAATCCTTTCATTATTACTTTCATACTCAATATTGGTTATTTATTTTCACTAGTGTCACATGATTATTTTTGTAATCTTTGTATTTCCTCAAAGAGTAGTACAATGAAGACACATTAATAAATGTTGATTCAACAATTAAAACTGACACCTATTTAATCACATTATAACATAGGATGGTAGGTTCTCAGAGTGGTTTCTAAACACTGGTTTGTTAATATTCTTTGTTTAATCAAAACTACTTTAGTTACTCCTATTTAAACCAGAAACATCATGAACACATATATATGCATATAATTTGTCTGTAGTTTATCTGTAAATGACACCAGCTGTTATCACTCTCAGTTTTGGAGAAACTGAGACTATGCAGTGAATGATGATTACTGAGCCTGTATTTTTCTTGAATCTCTTAAAATAGGGATATAGTACTGTAACTTTGGTAAGTATGAAATAATGTGAAGTGAAACAAAACTAAGCAAAATCATAATTATTGA
This sequence comes from Uropsilus gracilis, assembly GCA_004024945.1. NCBI lineage: Eukaryota > Metazoa > Chordata > Mammalia > Eulipotyphla > Talpidae > Uropsilus > Uropsilus gracilis. The sequence goes on from PVHY01000022.1 coordinate 132,157, forward strand.
AAAAGGAAGCCTCTAAACCAAGGCAGCTAATTGTTATATAGTTGAAAACAAAAGACATTGACCTAAAACTCCTTGTCAGATATTCAATTGATAACATATTGTCAAAATAAGGAATTTCAATATGACTTTTAAGTAAGTGCTCCTTGATTACAACAGAAAATTTCCAATTGAAGTCTGTCTTCAATGTAGCAATGTTTTGTTGAATACATTCTGTGTATTTAATTGAAAATCTACTCTGTGCTCAAGAAATTAGCACTTTTCTGGGTTTTTGGCACATAGTAATGAGCAAATTATTTATCCTTAAACTTAACTTCAATCTATACTGATTTGCAACCGGAGGAACATGGAAGTTCAGTTGTTTGCTTCCTAAATAAGTTAATAAAAGTACCACTTACCCTTTTATAATATATTTAATGATTTGATTATCTATATTTCATATGGAAGAATTAAATTTATAAGAAAAGAATATAGGAGTTCTTTTTGTCATCTTTCCAAACAGCTTGAATGAGAATAGTTTAAAAACTGTTTCCTAAAATGCTTTGATAATGGTTTGTTGAATTCTCAACTAGGAAGATTTTCTACTCTACTCTCCAATTTCTGCTTTTACTTACATATCATTATTACTTTCTTAGTAAAATAGAACAAATAGTTTTACCTAGCTACATATTTAAGTATATCGAAACGTTCAAGTTTGAGTCTTTTAAAGTCAATAAGCACAGAGAATTTATCTGAGGATAGGGAAAAGTAAGCAGGAAAAATAACTTACCTCTGGTCATTAGTATAAATCCAGTTGTCTGTACATTATGGGGAATTATCGCTTTTTAGAAAGAGCTTTTAATTGCTTCATCTAAGTAATGTGGACAATGGCATACGTGTTTTATTTTCGGGTCTATCTAGCCCACTCAGAAAATGTAATGGACCTAATTTTCATTTAGTATAGGTCTGTGCAGTTCCTAAAACATCTAAATGGCTATTAATTTAATCAGGTAATTTAACTATAGCTCTAGAAAAGGCCACCAGCTAGTTGTCACACAATGATTACGAGGATGACATTTCTATCCCATGATGCCAGAGGCAGACTTTGATACTTCATTTTCTTTCTGAAGGTTAAACTCAGATAACCTGCCTTTGGCATTTAATTAGCTACATATTAAATACTCTTTTAATAATAAAATGATTAAAAATTTTATTGCTTCTCAAATGAGACCCTTTTAGGTAGATTTAATGACTTGGTTAGAGCTCTGTAGTTTGTGAACCAAACCTCTCTTAGACCAGTATGTAGTAATGATATGCTTTACAGCTTGCAAAATCTGTATTTTATTCAAATGATGGCCATTATCATTTGGGATAAAACTTATAATGTTTTCTTCTGTGTTTTTAAGTCTAACTGTTAAATGTCATTGGAAAGTAACCAGAAACCCATTGATTCAAAATTTCCAGAAATTATCAAGTTCAAGATTAATAAAGAGACTATGAAGCCTGTTTAATGTGCTGAATCTGATAGACTAATTGTTTACCCTTTGAAAAATCATTTACCATCGTTGAGTACTTACAAAAAATAATAAAAATACTACTATGGAAATGATGGAGAAGTGTGAATGGACTGCAAATTCTCATCCATGTTTATAAGGATGTTAATATTGGCTGTTCAGTGAAAACAGTCATCCAGAGACCACTATTCGCCCATTCTTAGTATGAGTGGGGAAAGAGGAAGGAGACAAAATATCTGTAACACAAGTTTGAAGAGACAGAATGCTGTCACACAAGAGGACATGGAATAGTTTTAGTCTAAAAAACAGTGACTATTCTAGTTTTATCTTTCTGAAAGGCTTTATTAACTTTGATTTCATTTTATTTTTTAAACTTGTACATATTTCACATCCTCAGTTCAATGAGATTCGATAGGAGTTAGGCCCATAATCAAACTAGGAACCAACTTAGTTGTCACTAAAACTTTTGAATCAGTTCTTCCCTCCATTTTGCAACTATTTTGAATTGTCATCTAACTTAGCTTGGCTTGGTTTTATCACATTATGTGAAGGCAATCATACAAAGGCATACCTCTTTTGGTTAGCACAGTATTTTTGAGATTTGTTCAAGCTTTTGCACATCCCCTTGCTTGATTCCTTCTTATTGCCATGCAGTATTCCACTGAGTGAGCTCATCACTACTTGCATCCATTTTCCTGCTGGTGGGTATTGCTTCCAGGAGTTCAGTAATATTATTCTTATTGCATGATCATTCTTTTGTGATTCTGTTATGAGCCTATGCTTCCATCACTCTTGGTGCAATACCCGAAAGTCTTACCATTGGGTTATTTTAATATTTGAATGCGTAAGTTGGGGAGAAACTGCTAATACTTATACATTTCTGTTACTGATGCAACTGTTTAATATTATTATATAGTTTCAAGTACACAGTCTTATAAGTGAGCACTTAGTGTTGTCAGTGAGCTTGGATTGAATTATTTCTAGCTTACAAAGATAAAAGTAATTAACGAGTCATATTCACATACCCAGTGATGCAAGCATGTTCAGACTTTAATGGTGATTTTTCTTGTCCAGGTATGTAGAAATATCTGTTTCAATGAACTTGATAAAAAAAGTTCCCTTCTTTCCCATTCTATATCAACAGAGTGCTTGGTTTTTATCTCATTTTAGATAAATATGAATCTTATTCTTTGGGACTTCAGTTGTTGGAGGGAATAAAAGATAAAACTATAAATACATCTACATCAAAAAACAAACAAACAAAACAGCCAACAAGTGCTGGCATGGATGTAAAGAGAAAGGAACACTCTTACCCTGCTGGTGGGAATGTAAACTGGTCCAGCCACTACGGAAATCAGTGTGGAGGACCCTCGAACTAATGAAAATGGAACTACCACTTGACTCAGCAATTGCTCTTCTGGGAATCTACCCAAAGGAGACCTCATGTGAGTACAAAGGGACACCTGTGCTCAGATGTTTACTGCAGCACTATTTATAATTGCAAGGACATAGAAACAACCCAAATATCCCAAAAACAGACAAATAGATGAAAAAGATGTGATAAATATACACAATGGAATATTACTCATCAATTAAAAATGACAAATTTGATGATTTTATGGTAACATGGATGTACCTAGAAGAAATCATATTAGCAGAAACAGGTCACAAAGAAATAGACAGAAACCACATGGTTTCACTAATATATGGACAACCAAATGAAAGTACATAACAGGGAGCAGGGACCAGTGGGAGCAGCCAGGGAGGGGAGGTGGTGGGTGACCCTGGGGGATTACAATGATGTGAAATACATATATAAATAAATTATTTATATAATAGAAGATACTGAAATACACAAATTCAATCAAGGTAGAATTACCAAATTATTTAGATTTCATCAAACTTTGTAAATGGCAGTAAGTTTTGTCACTAAAATTTCTAGTAAGCCAGGATATGCCAAAGAGCATAAGAAATACTTCATGCTCTCTGCTTTAGAATCTTTGATAGTGGGTCCAACTTTGAACCTATTGGGCCCCTTTAATGCTATCAGTACACTTTGTTGTAATTTCCCAAGGAAAACATTTTCCCCAATAGAATTTCTCTAAACCTCCCCCTTTATTAATGAGTTTGGATTCCTCGCACCCAAGATTCTAAGGAAATTAACTTGCCTAAACAACTGAACTATTAGTACTCAGTCATTCTATCTAAATTGCGTACAGTTTCTTCCTTGGTAAATTGCACATTTTGGGTTTTTCATGACAGGTAAGACTGAATTTTAGAAATCAGTTGATAAATGTGTATTTTTCTTTTTTAAGATTTATGATTTTTTTGAAAGAAATGTCTTTCTTTCAAGTACTTAGTAAATAATTATGCTATTATTCATAGCTGTTAGGAACTGGATGTTCATGTCCCACAGAATCCGTATATTGAAAACTTAATCCCCACTGTCAGGGCATTTGGAGGTAGAAAACTTGGGAGATAATGAGGTTTAGATGAGCTCCTAAGACCGGTACCCTCATGAAGGATTAGTTCTCTTAAAACAAGAGTAAGAGAACGGAGCCCTCCATATACAGCTGGAAGGCAGCTGTCCACAAACCAAGAAGAATTTACCAGACACCAAATATGCTGATACCTTTACCTTGGATCTCACAGCCCAGAAATGTGAGAAATAAATATTTGTTATTTACAGCACCCAGGCTGTGATGTCCGAGAGTCAGGTGATAGAGGCTATATATCTGATTTCAGATAGCACTACTGGTGCCCCTGAGCCTTATGAAAGCTAAAACAAGTGACCTACCTTCTTTGAACTTTGGCTTCTTCCTCTGAAAAGTGGGAACAACATTAGTCCCCACCTCCTGGGTTGATGTGAGCACTAAGTGAGTTAGACATACATAAAGCAAAATCACAGTGCCTGACACACTGTCAAGTCTTCAACAAGTATCCTGTGCATTGTTAGTGCTCTGGCTTTAATCTCATCTCTCAAAACTCCTGAGAGTTTTTTGTTGAGTGTTATTGGCCTCTTATTGCTCTTTTTTCTCCCTGGATTGTTAGAGAGCCCTCATGATTGAGTCAGGCTTGAAGGAGAAGTTTATTATAACAGCAGATGCTCATTAGTAGGCTGCTGTTGTTGATCACATGTTTCCCACTAGAGGAGAGGCTGTCTAGAAGGAGCATTTTCCTCAATTTCTTCCTAACTGTGATCAAGTCACTTCAGCATTCCTCCCTTTCAGTTCGACATCTCCAACTTTCTTTGCCTGCAAGCAACATATCCACCTTGGAAAGCATGGTTTCTCTGAGTACATAAGGAGGAAAAAACAGACTGGATTTTCCCCTAGTGCCTGCAGTGCCACTCTCTGGAACAAAGCAAAGTTGATTAGTTTTCCAGAGCAACAGGAGTGCCATTAGTGCAATTGTTTTAATATGCTTCACCAGTTAACAAAATCTCTCAGCCAGGGAATTGAGTACCAGTAAGAAGTTAGCCAAATGAATATTTAATGATTGGGTCCATATTCTCAGTTTCCAGTATGACATCTATAAATTGAAGACATTTATTAAATTTAATATGAAATCTTTCTCTATTAAGGCCTGATGATTGATTTGATTTTTATGTGGTTTAGGGTTCCAAGTAAGCAAAATTGGAGCTACTATTTAACATGAACACTAGACTTGATTAAATAAATTGCAGTATGTCTACCCAATGGAATATGCTATAGTCCTTTAAAAAAATTCTTGGAAATATATTTATGGACATATATAAATGTTCACAGTGTGTTTTTCAGAATAAAATAAGGCAAATTATACAACAATATTTACCTTATGTTCCAGGGTTTCAAAAGTATTAAAAAATCTAGGGACCAAAATATGAATTTTTATTTATTCAAGGTGGTAGAAAATGTGAAATTTCGTGGGTTTTTTTGTCTTATATTCTCATATTTATGCCAGAAAAGCCAGTTAAAAATGAGACTATTACATTAATTGTCATTTTTGTCTCAAGTTATCATTGAGAGAATGATCAAATGAATGAATAATAAAGATAATGGGGGTAGACCATATATTTATGGCAATTAGATTTCTAGCCTGTTATTAAGTTAAAATAAAAAGGATGTCAGTTCAGGCTATAATACACAAATAAAATAAATAAATAAAATAGTTATTGTTATTTTAGTTGACATATTTATATACTAAATACATCAAGATCTAGTTGATATTTTTACCTGTGAATATTTTGCTCTATTGACAAAGTAGAACAAAATAGTATGACTGAATTATTCATTTACTGCAATTTCTTGAGTGCCTACTACTTGGAGGGAATAATTGTATAAAATTAACACACATATGATGCGTGTTGTTATAATCATTTATTTATGAGGAATCTAAAGTTAGAGAAATGAAATAACTGGTAAAACTCTAAATAGCTCATAATAGAATAAGGTCCAGATCATTCTACCAATGGAATGATCTCACTTTTCTGCTGTCTCAGCTAACACACTGCACATCTCTGATTTGAACATGAGTCTTGAAGTTTCAGAAGGCCAAGTTTTCTCAACCATGCTACTCTGTCTTCAAGTTTGCTTGTGTCTTGTTGATCATGGCAGGCCATGGAAAGTCAAAGTCAACATAGGAGAGGAGGGCAAGGTTGGCATTTTGGATGGTGTGATTGATAAGTGGTCATTGAGTACAAGCTACAGGACTTGTATATTATTTCAGGGAAAAAAAGCTAAAATCATCAAGGAAATGGGAGGGCAGAAATTGATTTATTAAAAGAAGATAGTCAAAATTTCATCTCTAAAAAGGAACATGAAAACAATTATATGAATCAATGGATATGAACACCGTCATCAAGGTTAGAAATACTATGAAGTTACTATTTGAAACTAATGCTAAAAATTTTCGAAGTAATTTTTCAAAAACTATGATTCTTGACTTCATTTATCTAATGATTAGTATGGGAGATTTCTTATTTTATGAAAGACCAGTGGCATGAAATAAAAAGTAATTAAGGGATCGCAGTTCAACTCCCACTCAGGGCAATGTAGCGAGACCTAGTTCCAAAAAAAATAGCTGGGCATGGTGGCGCATGCCTGTAATCTCAACTACCTGGGAAACTGAACCTGGGGATTGCTTGAGTCAGTGGTACCCTGGGTAATGTGAGCCTGCAGTTCCACGGACAAAAATAGTGAGACCTAGTCTCAAAAATTGTGTTAGGACTATCACGACATTTAGA
>PVHY01000022.1:138970-442612 GCA_004024945.1 Uropsilus gracilis
CTTCCTTCCTTCCTTCCTTCCTTCCTTCCTTCCTTCCTTCCTTCCTTCCTTCCTTCCTTCCCTCCTTCCTTCCTTCCTTCCTTCCTTCCTTCCTTCCTTCTTTCCTTCCTTTCCCTCTTTCCTTTTTTTTGGGACTAGGTTTCATTATGTTGACCAGGGTAGACTTGAACCTGTGGACTCAAGTGATACCTAACCTCCCAAGTAGCTGGGATTATAGGCGCATGCTACCATGCACAGCCTGATCCCCTCTAAATTTCTATAGTGTTATAATATTTCAGAAGGTAACTGGATTGTTAAAACTGTTCACGGAAATGAAATCTGTCATACGAGGAAACTGGACTCACATCTTGAATTTTGAGTCTTGAAGACTCAGTTCAAGTTACTTCTCTGTAGTTGACTTAACATAATCAGTATCTCAACCCACTGAATCTGATACAGACTTGAAGACCCAGTTAAATACGAGACTATCACATTATCATTATTGTCTGAAGTTCTCCTTGAGAGAATGAGGAAGTAAATAAATTAATAATAAAGATAATGGGGTATACCATATTTATAGCAATTAGATTTCTAACCTGTTATTAAAATAAAAAGCACACAAACTATCTACCAAGCAACATTGTTGATCTTCAGAAAGAGCAAAGGGAATCCTCTGGCACTTTTAATTTTGAAATTATCTTTACTAAGAAATTCTGTTTCATTCAACTCTCAAAAAGATAAACTTTTTAAAGAGTGTGCTTGCTCTTATTGCTTATTTCTCAATATTAACAATGTAGTCAGAAGGAACCACTGGGTAGTTTAAGCAAAACTATATTAAAGGGATTTATTAAGGTGAGAGGAGAGTCATTTCAGGTAATTTTCTAATTTGATTTCTCTGTCTTTAGGCTTCTAGATCAGCCATAATTTTTTCCAAGGTAGCAACTATTATCTAAAACCAACCTTTTCAGTGAAAATTTCAAACATCACCATGACCAACAACAATTCTCCAAACACCAACAGTGAATGTGTAACATTATCCTTCTGTAATACTGCTACAGGGTCACTCTTTTTCTTCCCTCTGGATGTTTCATTTGCTATGTCCTTAGCTGACATAATTTATTTGCGTGGATATTTACCTCACTCTTACCTAAACTAGCTTTCCTTCCTCCTTGCTTCCCTGCTTAAAGGCATTCTCTTCATACCGCTTTTTGTGATTTGAGGGAATGGTTTTAGTACTTTTTAAATCTGTATACAATCTTTGAGTCTCCAGAGAGCAAAGCTCCTGATGCTGGCCATAAATCTCAGTTTAAGGGAGAACTAGGGGTACAGAGCAAAGGGAGATACTGTGCTTCTTTGTGATTTAACAAGACCCATTTTAGTATTTTGGTGAAAGGAAGAAAGTATCCCAGTGCTACCTGAGTAACAGATGTGTATTATATTTTGTAGATCAAACGCTCCCTAGAGGAAAATGGCATTCTAGCAAAAGACATCCCCAAACACAGATCTCTAGTGTGGGGCTTGTGATATCGACGGTCATTTTACTTCCAGCAGTGTTGAATGCTCCCTGATGAAGCTAAGTGGCCCTCTGTACAGGGGTTGAAATTGCTTCCCAGCTGTGACCATAACAAGGCATCGATCCTCATCTGTTCCCCACCACTAAGTTCTCCATCATGCACCGAGAACAGGCATGCACCCTCTGACACCAGCGGGACCTGGCTCTTAGAAGTAAGATTGAATGGCCATTAGAAGGAGTGACGGGTGCAACCTGAAACTACAGAAACCATGGTCACAGAGTCACATGGAATTGCAGAATGGTAAACCAGAATGTGGCTTCTTTGTACATCTTCCTAGCCAACCCCTTCACGTTACAGGTGGAGAAACCAGATTCAAAGGTTAATTGCCAGATTTAATGTCACATTGTGAACCATTGTTATTTTGTTGCTCCAGGTAACATTAAACAAAAATTCTTTTAAAGAATTTAGAGTTTCTGGGCCGAGCACGGTGACTCGTGCCTGTAAGCTTCAGCCTATGAAGTGGCCAGGGCTAGGGATCGCGGTTCGAGTTCCGCCTGGGGCGAGACCTAGTTCCAAAAAAAGAGCTGGGCATGGTGGCGCATGCCTGTAATCCCAGCTACCTGGGAAGCTGAGACTGGGTATTGCTTGAGTCTGTGGTACCCCAGGCAACGAGAGCCTGCAGTTCCACGGCAAAATTAGTGAGACTTAGTCTCAAAAAAAAAAAAAAAAAGAATTTAAAGTTTCTGGTTCATAAGTTATAATGGTTTGAAATAGTTCCCCTTTGAATTTATTAGTTCAGTAGTATTCAGTAGGAACCTGGAATGTCACACACTAAGGTGACATAAAAGCAAAAAGATGTCATTACTTAACGTTTTATAATTTATTTGCATTGAAGAAATGTAGATGATAAGAGTCAAAATCAAGTGTTTGACATATATATGTAAGAGAATTATATTGAATAGGGATTTTAAATAAAATATTTAAAAAGTTGATAACCATGGGTTTATTATACTTGTATACAGAAGGCCATTTATTTTTTCGGGGTTGTAGAATGAAAATGTCAAATAAGAAGGTATACCGTGTCATCTATACTCTCCACATATTCCACCACTGTTTTCTGGACATTTTGGCTGTCATCACATGGGGATGTATGTACTTGTGATCCACACTAGAATTCCATATGACTTTTGTCTCTCAGAGGCATACTTTTCTCTCTTGAATCTGGTTTCCTCATCTCTCATATCTATAGCATTCAGATCAGGTCATCCTTAAAGTCCCTATCAATGTTCACCTTCTATGTTCTTTTGATTAATGAGTGACCAAGAAGGAAATGCAGAATATACCAGATGTTCAAGCAGATTTACATTCAAAGCTGAGAAAACTCCTGATGCGCCTCAATAGCTTTAAATTATTTTTTGAGTGGAGAGATGCCAGGAAGAGATTGATATGAAACTCTCCCACTAGGAAAACTGGTTTTAGAACTGTGCACAGTCGACCTTGTATTTCCAAGACATAATTGAGTTAATTATCATGATGTCCACTGAGTAGAACAGTATTTGAGGATCAGAATAATCAAGTTACAGTTATACAGGCAGGGCAGTTTAACTACTGTGACATATAGATGACAATTGTTATCCAATAGATAAGTACTTTTGTATACCCCTCAAAGTAATTGTCAGAGGTAAATAAGAACTTATTGTCTAAGTGGATTTTCCTTGTCTGCCGAAGATACAATGGCAAAGTTACCACTGAGAGTCCCAAGCTAACCACAATAATTTAAATAATTCTTATGAATGATAGAACCTGTGCTTTTAGGTACCAGGCATCAGTATCTCCCATACATTTAAACAGCATGGCAATGTAGCATTGACCAGGAATAATAGCTACTACTTATCATTATATTTATATCAACAAACCTGAAACTATATTAAGTATTTTTGTATACATCATTTCATCTAATCTATTATAATCTTATGAGTTAAATGCTAATATTATTCCCATTATTACACAAAGAAGTTGAAGATGAAGACACATCTAGGAAAATAGTAAAACCAAGATATGAAACCAATTCCTTTGACCCTATGACAAAAACCAAATTATTATATTGTAGTGCCTCCTAGCTTGGAGTATTATAGAGAACAGAATATTTTCATGTGACTTTGACCACATCCAAAGAACGGACAACAACAGGTACTGGCAAGGACGTGGCAGAAGGGGACGCTCTTACACTGCTGGTGGGAATGTAAACTGGTCCAACCTCTATGAAAAGCTGTATGGAGGACCCTCAAATTAATGAAAATGGAACTACCATTTGACCCAGCAATTGCTCTCCTGGGAATTTACCCCAAGGTAACTTCAACGTGGGTACAAAGGGACACCTGTACTCGGATGTTTATTGCAGCACTATTAATAATTGCAAGGACATGGAAGCAACCAAAATGTCCCAAAACAGATGACTGGATGAAAAAGATGTGGTATATATACACAATGGAATATTACTCATCAATTAAAGATGACGAATTAGATGATTTTATGATAACATGGATGGACTTAAAAGAATTCATATTAGCAGAAACAAGTCAAAAAGAAAAAAACAGAAACCAAATGGTTTCACTACTATATGGGACATGAGAAAGATAAATAAAAATCCATGAAGAAAAGTCAAAACAAGCCAACAACCAAAGTGAAGTACACGACCTGGGGGTGGGGGGGAACCCCAGAGATCATAGAGATATGAAATTCATATATAAATAAAGTATCTTGAAAAATTAAAAAATATCTATTTTCATGTGGCTTTGATATATGTACTTAGTGATAGAGGAGGATTAGAGTGAAGAATAACTCCTGTGTGTGATGGTGGTGGGGGGCAGTGGGAACTCTTCTTTTCTAATGACTTAAACTCAGTGTTTTTAGCAGGAGAGAACAGCTTGTTTTCCCCCCTTCCTTGAGAACCTTCACTTGCAGACATCAAAGATGCATCATTCACCCAGGCCTGAACAGTGAGTTCAGAAGCTATTTCTTTATTTAAATTTCTGATCTGCATTATTACATGAAATACAGTTAAGAACTCTGTGCTTGAGGATCTGGGGAAAATCAGCACATTTTCAAGCCTATATCTAAAATGATGATGGTTAATAATTTATATGACCACATTTTCCCCTCTCAATGGTGTTAAAAATAATGTAATGGAGAACCAGCACTCTCAGAGAATGTAGCAAGTCAATTTATGATTCTTAGCTTCTGTTTGGTCTTCTGAAATATATGATTTTAGCAGCTTTATGTGTTTACCAGGTATTTTGTAAAAGCAATTCCTGCTTGCATTACTGTTTCAGTTTAAAAGAGAAAATGTGTCCTTCAAACAAGTTTCTTTCTGGGCCACACACTAACTTCTCCCTCAGTGGGGACAACTCAGTGTGTTCTATCATCTTCTCAGGGTTCAATTCATTACCCCTGTTCATTATTCAATTTGTTGGGCTTCAAGCACCTGAATAATTGAAAGCTATGCAAGTATTATAAATTATATTGTCCATGTTCATCACCCCCATTTTAGCCTTTATGGCTTCACTTGTAAAAATTCACTGTGTTGGAACCTTACATACAAGGTCTTATATTGGAAACAAATCGATTTATAAATACATTTTTTTTTCTTTGCCAAACATATTTTTCAAATCTAACATTTTTCAGTTATGGGTTTTATGACTTTTACTGCCTAAGCAAGACCAATGAAAACAATGTTTTATATTCATTCTCCTTTTGCAACACATTTATGGATGACTAGTTTTTTAAATCAATCAATCAATCAAATCTATCTATCTATCTATCTATCTATCTATCTATCTATCTATCTATCTATCTATCTATCTATCTATCTATCTATCTATCTATCTATCTATCTATCTATCTATCTTTGACAGTGGGAGACCAGGGCTAGGTCAACCTTCTCTCTTTGAGAAGAAGAGGAAGTATGACTTTAGGATATGGTCTGCACCTCCCCAGAAATTGTTGAAATAAAACAAACAAAACCAATCAATACCTCAACAACACTCAGCTGTAGCCTCTTACTGGTCCAGGGGCTGGGAAATTCTCTAGTTGCTCGGGGAGGGAACCAGTTCTTTGCTCTGTAAGTAGATATTGGAATATATCTCCCAGTGAAAGTAACAGAACTACCTTTAAAACTTAAAAACAATCAAGGGAGGAAAGAAAATAGGATATGAGTGATATCTGAGGAACTGATACTGCTGGCTGAATCAGATTATTCTTGAATTGATGGATTTTACCAAAGTATCAATAGCTTTTCTCATCATAAATCTTATACTTACCTTCTCCTCTTAACAGCTGGAGCAATGGAGAGAGGCATTTACATACAGTACCTGTAAATGAAGCTGTTCAACATTAGTTTGGGTGTTTCTGGAACTCAGATTCTGTACCATTTTCAGGTGTTTCTGGAACACAGATTCTGTACCATTCATTGTGGGTAAACAGTAGAGAATAGTACATGTCAGGTTCTTGCCTCATTATTTTGAAAATTTGGTTTGGACTGATCCCAAAGCAAATTAGCAACTCTCTTGGCCATATCACTTTCTTAATCCTTTAAAAACCCTCTCAGAGTTTTAAAAAGGTGAAAAGAATAATAATCATTAAAAAATCTCACATTCTCAAGTCCAACTTAGAAAGGGAAATATTTTCCTGATCTCCAGACTCCCCGGCATCCGTGTGCCTGTGTTCTTACCATGAGAGCAAAATCCAAAATCACTCTGCTGAGTATCCTACTATCCATTAAAAATACTTCAACGTTATATAGTGTGATCCATAACACTGTCTTCTTGCTTTACACTTTTATGTAAATGATTACAATTTGGCTTTTTCTCTCCAACATCTCACTAAATTAGGTGTTTCCTGCTCGCCCATGTGGGGAGAATCAATACATTCTCTTTATTCTATGATGCAGCTACATAGGAGCATCTCACTACCCATCCATCATGCACTGTATTGTTGTGGACATTCTCCACTGCAAGTGAAAAGCGAACCACCAGTCAAGTAGTTGTACTAATTTATAGTCCCACCACAGTGAAGAAAGGATTTTATATCATTGTAAAACTATGTAACTCCAGATATCAATATTTATTGAACTTTTGTTGTCAATAAGGTACCTGTCATAGACTTTCATAATACAGAAAAAAGTAGGAAAGTCTCTGCCATCTGAGTTGGGGAAGTAGAACATACAGGCATAGTGAAATTCCATATATATATATGGAATATATATGGAACATATATATATATATATATAGAGAGAGAGAGAGAGAGAGAGAGAGAGAGAGAAAGAGAGAGTACTGATTATGAGCCAGCCACTAGGCAGTGGAAATACCCAAATGACTAAGAAGGAAAGCCTTAATCAGAAGGTGAGAACACAGAAGCAGAGAGTATTTAGAGAACATCCCAGGAAGAAATGTGAGTGACCCAAAGTTTCCTTTTCTATTCCTTCCAGTGGACCTTCTGAACAGCAGTGGATATATACCACACCAACGCATGTTTCAATTACCAAGGAGGACAATCCTAAGATGAAAACCTTTTATGAATGTGAATAGATGGTTTGATAGCTCAAAGGTTTTTAAATTGTTATTTGTGCAAAGTAGTATGTGTGATAAAATAAGTATTTAAGTAAGTAAGCTTTACATTATTTTAAATGTTTGGAAAATTCCAACTTTCTCTATACATAGACTTTGACTTGCTAGAGTACAGGGATTGTTATAAGAAGATATAAAAGCTACTTATTTTTTATGGGACTTCTGCATAAATCTTCTATCTATAACATGATCTGGTGACATAAATTTTAGCAGCTTGTTTCTGTTTCACCTGCTGTGGAACCAGTGCTGTCCTACAGCAATATCCTGGAGTGGAATTGAGCTATTTGCTGGTGCCATAAATAAGAGAGGATGTCACGGCTGTTTTCATTTGACTGAGCAGTAATGGAGTTAATTATACTTCCCGTCTCTTTGTTTTTGATCTGTGTTTCCAAAGTCATCTAAGCTTTAGGGAGTTCTCATATTTTAACTCTTCCCTTGTCTGATTGGATTTCATAGCTTTGGGGATTTCACAGCTATTGATTATTACTCTCTTTAAATTTCTACCTTTCATTTCATTTGCAACTGTGCAGGTTTTGATTCATATTAATTCTTTCAAAGAATAATGCTATTGTGTTAATATGTAATTTTTAATTGATATTTCTACATCTAAATATGTTTGCAGAAGAAATGATTTTAGCCTAGCTGTCTAGCTGAGGCAGACACAGGAAGGAGGAAAGACTTTTGGAGTGTGACCCAGTAATTCAACAAAATAGTTAGGAATGGAGTTAAAAATTTTGAATATTTTTCACTGAGGTTAGGAGCCATTGTTGAAATGAAAAGAGATTTCTATAATTTTTCTGTAAGACTATAACTTATTAAGTTGAGAAGTTACATAAGTAGGTGAATACATATATTTACCAGTCTGTATAGCCATGTATATACATGTGTGTATATATCTCTATGTATCTATCTATAAACATTTGGAAGCATATTAATCTTTCATCTTTATCTATATTATTGGTATCTATAAAAAATCTGATACACTCAGATTATTCAACCATTTTAGTTTTAATTATTCTCTTATCAACGTAGAGGTTCTTCTATTTGACTGGCACACTCTTAAAGAAGGAGTAGGAAAAGTTACTCATTTTATTTTTATAACCATACGTATTAAGATTTTTGGAAATAAGAAGATTGCAAATTTTTTGTTTTTATCAATTGCCAGACAACTTGAATAGCTAGAACAGGAAAATGAAAGTGCTATTCTCCTACACACACATACACACATATAAAAATTCATATACATATATACATGTACACATAATATATATTAAAATTATATGGCAAATTTGTGATTTTATGACTTAATTTGATTTTTAATGTGACTTTGCATTTTTGTAGGTACAACTCTTCAGGATAGTTCCCTTGGGTTATAAGCAACTTCACACAAAAGTTTTCTGATCCATCTTATAGATTGGGAGTTGTTTTCAAAGCTGATTTAACTTTCCAAGCTGCTTATTTTTATTTAAATTAAAAATAGTTAAGAGATCATGCTACAAAATTATTTTATCTTGTCATCTGCAGAAGTGACTTTTACTATGAATCATGATTAATTGCTATTATTACCATGATTGCAGTCATTTTTATGATCAATTTATGAGTCTGTTATCTTTCATTATGAAAAGGAATAGGTTCAGTTCAGAAGTATACTAAAATGGAGCTGGGGGCTGTGGAGGGATTCTGCTGAAATGTGGGGAAGAAATTGAGTGGTGGTAACTTATGTCATTTAAAAAGTTCCTTTAAGTTTTGACTTGAGATTTTTCATAAGGTGTTCAAGTAAATCTTTTTCAGGACAAATAGATGAGGTTGGAATGATAACTAAAATCAGGAATTTTCTACAGACCTGCAGAGGATAATTTCTCTCTTGCTGGGTCCTGAGGCATAACTACAATGGATGTATTTTTATTTCATAGGTTATTGGTAGGAATTCTCACTGGTAACTTAGATTCTACCCAAAATCACCATAGAGTTGTAATGGCAAAATCATTAAACAAATTGATGAGAAATGACCTCTGTAAGATTCTGTGTCATGTCATAGGATATATCTGTTAAATTAAAACCTGATATTTGAAAAAGAAAAAGGGGAGCAGAGTAAATCAACATTTTGAACTATGATGGTTACTATGTTGCATGTGCTATTCTAGAGAAGAGAAGAAAAAAAAAGTCACTCACCCAGAATAACTCCAGAAGAGTGGAAAAGAAAGGGGGAAACAAACAAATCAACCCTGGACCCTGAGTAGGTAGGCTTCAGTTTCAGTGTTAGACATGTTCAAGTGAAAGGAAGCTATATATCCCTTGGTCTGTAACAGGAATACCTTTCAACCATGAGCTGCAGCATAAGTCACTATGAAATTGAACATGATTTTAGCTTTAAAAAGTTTTGCAAGCTAGAATCCCAGCTTGTTGGTTTTTTTGATTTGTTTATGAAGTCACATATAAGAAAAATTGACATTCTTAATACATTATTATTATGCAGTCACCTGTGAACCATCATCGTGATCTCTTGTGTGTCTTAATACATTATTATTAGGCATGCCATGGAAAGTCCAAACAAACATAAATTCAACTAAAGCCCTTTTAGTAAGAAAGGTCACATTTTCTTCTTTTGGAAACCTTTCAGCCTCCCAAACCAGTTTGCATATTGAACTTCCCAGAACTATTTCAGCTACCTGAAGCAGCTGTGCATGAAGAACACCATTTTCAATGTCTTTAGCTACAAATTGGTAAGCAAATGGGCTCCAGAGGCCCTCCACTCCCCTGAAATCCCGCCTGTTTATTATGGATGAAGTTTTGATCAAGTTTATGATGTTAAAGTCTCCACCATATCAACTCCATTGGAGAGCAGGACAAGTCATTGTAAATATGAACCATCAAAGCATTAGCCATTTCAATGAAATGAAGCAAATCAATTGTTTTTCAGAAAGGTGCCTTTCAGATCTCCTTTCTCAGTTTCTGCATCTCTGTATCAAGTTCACATTAAAACAACTTGTGCTAACAAGATTTTAGCTCAGGAGCTTGGAAGGTCAGTGACTTGACCAGCAAACCATGATTTCCCTGATATGTGGTAAAACCATCCTCATCATTTCAAAGTCATTGAAAACAATTAATTGATATTAGTATCAGTGTAGGAAAGAAGAAAAATTTGCAATGACTCAACTTGTAAATTTGCTTCTATCAATCTGTTGTCTTTATTTAATATAATGTTGCCCTACCACCCCTGCTGCCCCCAAACATGCTATGGTTTTTCATAACCAATATATGTATCAGATGCATATTTATAGATAAATTACTTTTTTTAAATCAAAACATCTTTGGTCAATCTATTGTAATTCTGTGTTACAGAAAATAGATTCAGCTACAAAGAAGGTATTGAGTATCATTTCTATATAGATCAGTAAGATGATCTATGATATTTTGATTGTTTTCCTTTAGCACATTAATGGAGTGTTCTCTCTATAACAAACAGAACTAGCCAGACACCTCTTCTGTGGTATCTCACTGAATGGAACTATTCTTAGTTCTTCTATTGTGAGTTTCTAGGCACTAGAAATCTTGTTTCATGAATATTTGCTTACCCATTGTCCTAATACAGTACCTAAAAGTAGGTCCTTAAAATCTTTCTTTTGGATAACTATAAATATATAATTAAAAAAAATTAACTTCTGGATTGAGAATTCAAATTCAAATTTTTTGAGTTTCTAATGCACATTTGTTGAAAATGGTAAAAACAAAGAAATAAAATAAACCATTGACCACACCAAAATTCTATAGCACTTTAATAATTTTATTATGTTTCAATTAATTTATTTTTAATTTATTTTTATTTTGTTGTACTGCATCGCTGTATTGGTTTAATGGCATAAATTCATGCCTCTTCAGATGCATATTACTACATGAAATCCACCTTCAAAGCACCCATAAATTTCCACTATAATCCATTTTTAATATTTTAGAAGTAAATAAGTAAATATTACTTTTAAATTGGGAAGAAACTGAGAAGACAAGAATCCATTTTTCTAAACATTGTATTTATGTCAGTATGAAAACTAGTCAGCAGTTAGGTAGGAGGTTTGGATTATTTCTTTGAACATTAAAACTAGATAATAATTTTTAAAAACCCACTTTATCCATAGTCATAGAATAACTGTTATACGTACAATCTACCAATTTAGTTAGGGAGTAGGTAAGTAAACAGTTGGCATATACACCTATATGTAAATATATATAGAGAAGTTATTTTATTTTGAATTAGGAGTCAGGCACTGAGCTAGATACTGCAAAACATGCTGTGGAATTTCAAGACAAATCCATACATTCCAAATCTTTGTCTGCAAAGAGACATAACTATATAAATGTCAGTAAGGTAAGCACTAATTCATAATGGATGCAGCTGTTGGTCCTTCTACCCAGTTTTTCTCACTTATTTTTCACTTAAGCCCTGAGAAGTAAATATGATCATTTTCCCATCTGATGAAAAGATAAATGACACCCAGTGGTCAATATTTAAAAAGTGATGGATTCAGACTTTGAAGCCAGATATTAAAATGTTTATTTCTGATCTTTTTCTGCTTCTTTGTAGTTCCTGTAAATTGTGGGTGAAAGATTCTCGTTTATTTCCAAGTAGGCTCCAATTTTGTCCTGTTTAGAAGGATGCTTTTCACATACAGATGAACAGGTTGAGGACAATGAAGCATATTTACTGCACTTCTATTATATGTCAGGCACTGTAATATGTACTAGAAATGCAGACAGCTCCTGCTCCACCATTGACATCCTGACACAACCAATATTTTTACAGTTCACTGAGATGCAGAGAGGACTGCACTCAATGAGAGGTAGAAAAAAAAAAAAAGAAGCAACACTGTGAAGAAGGAAGAATTTAATTTGTCATAAGGATGGGCATGAAAGTGGAATCAAACCCTCTCTTAAAATTCAAAAGGAGATGAAATTGGAACTGGACCGATATTGGAGAATTTTATGCTGCCTAACATTATATTTGAATCCATGTCTCTATGAAATTGAAAGGTCACAGTTGTTGGTGTTCAGTAGGTCCTCTTCTTACCGTTTTTTATCCAAACCCTAGGGATAATGCAATGGAAAGTGCTTTATAATAACTGATAACTTATTTTAGAAAAAATAAGTTGACCCCTTTAAAAGATCTGGATATCCATAAATTCAGGTTCATTGAGTAAAATGTTATTGTTCAAAAATAAATCGCTTCCTGACAGCCTAAATTCAAACTCCAGAATACTTCTTACCTGATACATGTTCTTGAAATAATAATACTTTCCTGCTGCCCTAATTTGTAAAATAAGGTTGTAAAAAATATTAGGCAGAGGAAGTGCAGTGGTAAAAAATCAGATTTTGCAGTAAGTCTGACCAAGTTAAGAGAAAAAGCTGATTTTTTGTTTAGCAGTAGTGTGAATATAGGTTTGTTATCTAATATCTCTGTTTTCAAAATGAGGGTGATGAAAGTGCACCTCCAATGTGTTAATACCATTTAGTGAACAGTTTGTCATTTCCTTACTGATTCAAAATGTCAACTTTACTATATATTAAGTTCTTATATATAGCAGGAGATTCCATTGTTCTCTATAATTGAAACACTTTGATATTTTGTTAATTACTTTAACTTTATAAGACATAACTTTAAGTATCTGAAAATTCAATTCTTCATCACTTTCCTGTTGATTGATATATTTCATTTAAACATTACTCTGTTAATTAACTAAATTGAACTGTGTGATATAGTTGAAACAGTTAGCATACAGTTCTCTGAGGATTTTTAAAGTCAAATTATGAATAAATATTAAGAAAATACGAATAATTATACACAAGGACTAATTATTCAAGATATATAAAGACATGCAATTTAATGATTAGAAAACTGCATAATTAATAAATGAACAGTAGATCTGAACAGATAGTTCACCAAGAAGATATCTGAAAAACATGAAAGTCACATGAAAAACTATCCATGTCACATGAAAAACTATCCATCATCACCTTTAACAAAAGAGGTAGTTCAAAACCACAATAAAACACTGTTTCCCACCTGTAAGAACAGCACTTAATAAATGTCTTTTTAATATTGAAAGACCCTCAACAACGAATGTTATAAAGAAATATTATTACATCATTGGTGAGAATGTAACTGATGCAATCATTTTGGAAATCGATCTGCAATTACCTTAAGACAGTGACAACGGAAATACTACATGACCCAGAAATTCTATATTTGGTCAATCATCCAAAGAACATGAAATCAGGAACTCAAAAAATTATATGCTCTGTAATTTTTATTGCAGCACTACTTATAAGAATTAGGACATGGAGACAACTCATGGTCAACAACTCATGTGGCCAGTAACACAGGATCAAGAAGATGTAGTCTATCCTCACTATGGAATATTATTCAACCCTGAATGAAAGAAGAAATGTTGCCATTTGCAGCAAAATACAAGGAGCTAAAGAAAATTGCATGTAGTTATGCAAATCAGAATAACAATGACCTCTATATTGTATACTTACATGTAAAATAATTTGGCCTAAAAAAATTATAAAACAACTAGACACTAATGAACAAAATGAGACTACCAAAGGTGAGAAGAAGAAAGAGGGGAGGAGAAAGGGTCAAAGGAATGGTGCTAAGAAAGCATGGACAGATAGCACGGAATGCCATAAAAATGAACAAAACCTCTGGTCTTCTTAAAAATGTGAGAAAATGCAAACATTTCTTGACCCTTCCAGGCACTGACTAAAAATGTTTCAGTGAAGCACCCACTGGGTACCAAGTCCTAACATTTCTAGACTTGGGGATGTGTACACAAGAGGATGAGCCATGAAATCTTTTATTTATAAATGTATAAGCAGTGGGGCTGCTTCTTTTCTGCTGCCAGGTGGAGTAAATTTTCATGATGTGAATAAAACTGAAGACAGAAAAGGGGATGACAAAACTTCTCCAAAGCAAAGAGAGGGAGGCTGAAGACACAGAAGAAGCCAAAGATGTATCACATGGAGTTTCTGATATTAAGTCACCAGAAAGTCATCCTGTCAAAAGCCTGTAAAGATGGCTGGGAATAAAATCAGCTGTAGTAACTGAATCTATAAAAAATGCTGACTGTTTTTTATATTTTCATAAACTTTCAATATCATAACAACAGAGGTTATCAGCATCACACATTCTCATATGAAGTGAACAGATATTGTTGTAGATTATAAATATATTTGATGGAGTCTTGCATTAAAATTGAACTTTAAAAATTGAACAATGCACAGTTAATAAAATTTCAGCTATATGTGATTACTCTGGACAACAAGCCTTGCTCATTGTTACATCTGGTCTGGTGGATTCCATTTGCGTTTATGTCATTATTGGAAAATAGGCAGCTTGAGGCTACTTCTGTAGATTCATTACTCACTATCACAGCACTGTGTATATAAAGAGCATCGAATTCATATTTTTGATTCAGAGAGAGATGCTTTATTTGCATACTTCCAAGATCTTAGACAATTACAATAAAAAAAAATCTAGTTTGCAATTTAAATCACGAGTAGAGGCCGAATTTGACAAAGTATACTAATTAAAAATGTTGTTTTAAATATTGCAGCATTTTGTGAGATTCTTTACCAACTGATATATACACCAGCAACCATTATTTCTTATGTTATTTCTAAAGCATGCATGTGTTTTGAAAATGTTTTTGAATGAGAAAATAACACTTTTACACTCATAATGTACATTATATTTCAAACAAAGAGTATTATTTTGTGATGAAATTTAGGTAAACTAGTCTGTAAAAACCTATGAAGCTCCAGGAAGAGAATTATGTAACCTTAAGATCCATTAAATATGCTTACTTTAGATAAGTTATATTAAAGTGTAAAAAGTCATAAAGTAAATGTTTCCCAAATTAAAGTATCTGCTAGGTTTTCATAGTTGCTGCTGATGACTCATTCCTCCTCAAACTTTTCTCTATTCCCAACTCAAATTATACTCACTTCTAGTTGAGCCAGTTCACCCATTCCCTCATCCTGTCTAGATTGCACAGGCAATCAGTGGTGGAGGCTGATGAGGCTGGAGAATGTTGATGAAACTTCTGGAAGTACTAAGTCTATGCAGGTCCATATAGCTTATTGCCCACTGTGGTAGGAGGGTAACAGTACAGTGCCATGGACTTTGGATTAAAACTCAATTTTAGTGCTGAGCTTGTTTGTTAACATATATTTCAGTCAGTAGTTAAGCCCATTGTAAATTATTTCCTTATCTAGAGTGTAGATGTACTAAAGAAAGAACAAATAAAAAACAATTGTGTTACATGTATATCTCCACTTGGATCAATGACTTTTTAGTGGCTTGTATAAATGTTGGAGGCCTTTAAATTTACACATTCTCTTTCTGAAAAACCAGTGACTTAAAAAAAATCTATTTTCTCCTTATATCTTGAAGGAAATATGAAATGATGTGCTTAAGTAATTTCTGATTACTAAACTATAAGAAAAGATAGAGACTTTTTTCTCTTTGCCAGTTATTCATTCCTCCTCATTATTGGCTACTGTCTATTTTATGAGTGTTGACTAAGCTAAAGCTTTGACAAATACCTTAATACTGTAAAGCCCTAATTTAGTCTGAGCTGCTAATGAGAAAAATGTCTCCTACAGGTAATGACTTATTTGTAGGTTTTTATTTTATCATGGTGATTGTGTTTAAATTTTTTTCTCTAGTATCCAATAATCCTTAATGAATGAATAGAGAACTAAGAGTTTTAAATGTGTAATTATCTGATACACATGTAGCTAGCAAGTAGACAGTATTTGCAGTAGATGTCATCTATCAGATTTAGTTTATTTTCCCTGTTCCTGTGCCTGGAGGCTCACATGCCTAGAAACTGGCAGGTCTCCAGGTAGTCACGTGGTGATGGAGGTGCTCAGATTCATCTGGTTTTAACACCTTAATGGATAAATTAAAATATTAGTGTCACTTTAAAAATGTATGAATAATTCTTATCACTTAGCATTTAAGTGTACCTGACAGATGAATTACTTTTATCAGGGAGTTGGCTTGGGTAAGATCTCTAGCCAAGTGGTCCACCAGAAAGACTTTCCTGCTTGGCAGTCAGCCCCTCCTCTGTCCTTCATGACTTACAGCCTTTTCATAGCTCTGATTAATTTTATGGGCATTATCTATTTTTTCTAACTCACTGCTCTATATTTATTGTCTTTGTATGTCTAGTGCCTAGGAAAATACCTGACACATAGGTACTCAGCTAATATTTATTGGAATAGCCAAAAGGCTGATTTATATATGTCCATTAAACCAAGTATTGTTTGAAGACACTTAAGTGCCTCCCTTTAAGGATACCCAAAGGGACTCTATTACAGTGGGCTACTTTAAAACAATAGCAAATATTCAATAAGAATGTATGGTAAAAGATGGAAATTATTCTTTTGATGGTGAACATACAAAGATGGTGATTTATAATACTGTACACTTGAAATATTTATAATGTTATAAACCAATGTTACATTGGTAAACAACATTAAAACAAGAATGAATAGATATGGTTGATAATACCCTCCTCTTCTACCCCTAAAAACTATAAATATATATGTGATTGGCCTAGTATAACTCCTAGTGTCTCCATACTGCCCAGTTGGCACAGCCCTAATGTAGAAATGGATGAGGGAAAATGTTTCTGGTTGATCTTACATGAATTTTCTTTATTTTTTTCCTCTCTCATGACCATGACTCTGTGTTTTTGGTTTTTGGTTTTTACTGAGTTTCTTCTCTAAGTTGTACTGGCACCAGTGCTTCTTGATAAGGAATTTTACTAAAGCATAGAGAATCTTGTTCTGATCGTGAAATGTTGTTTAAACTGAAACTATGAGTAAAATCTTCTACAATTTGTTTCATGGGTTCTAATGGCACAGATTGTGAAGGCATGGCTCTGCAAAAATGTTGGCTGCACTTTTTTATTAGGTCAGGACTGTCCTCTCAGGAGAATGCTTCTCTCTGTAATCTTCTGATACAGTGCTCTCTAATCTGAAGCTTGTGGACCAACTTTGTGCATGAAGGAAGTTGAAAGCAAAGTTGTAGATAATTTTCTACTTCTGCCTTATCCAGTCTGTAGAAAGGGTCAAATCAAAATGGCCCAGAGCCTTCCCCCCCTGACCTGAGCTGTAATTTCGGGGAAGATGTCTGTGAAGTCCTTTTATTGGAGTAGAGCAACATCCCACTTTGTGTAACCTTAGGAAAAGCTCCCACTGCTCAAAAGGATGAACATTTCCTAGGTATCAGCAGCAGTCATGCTTTATCCACAGCAGAGCAGGGCTCTACATCAAATGATTTTCCCTTTACTTTTCTATAAAACAAATAAACCCAGTTTCTGGATACACGAGTAAATGGCATTGTCCCCAGCAAGCTTATTTTTCAGAACTTTAGCTGCCAACTACATAGTAAAAGACACATCAAGTAAGAACATAACAAAATTGGGACTGAGATGTCACTGCTGAAGAATAATAAAAGAAAGCAGAGATTCCAGAAAGAGATGGATGTGAAGGGGAGCAGAGTCATGGGGAATGGATAGGTTATCCACCCTCAGAGACTTCCCATCATTTTCACTTGGGACTCTATAATAATCTTTAAAATATGAGTTGTTTCCCTTGCCTTATCCTACCTTGATTTCTCAAAGCCAACCGTTTTTGATTGTTTAACTTTTTTCGCTTTGATTCTTGATTCAACCACTGGTAATATCTTCTTTATGTGTTTTCCTGGCTTATCTCACTTAGCATAATGCCCCACGGTTCATCTAAGTTATTGCAACCAACAGAATTTCACTCTTTTTTATGACTGAATACTATTCCAATACATATGGAATATACATTGCGTTTTATCTATTCATCCTTGAATAGACTTTAGGCTCATTCTGTATCCTGGCTATTGTAAATAATGCTGCAATGAACATGGGGGAACAGATACCCCTTTGAGTTAGCATTTAAATTTCTTAATTCCATTGGCTTTATGAGGGTAGAAGGTAAAGAACCGCACTCTCCCATTTCCTGGCTGCTTTCAGCTGTAACCTGACTTTCAAAACACTGATACTCACTTTGTGTTAAGTACTCCCATGAAATCTGCCTATGTATGCTCTATCTTGATCAATTTGAACAGAAATGGAATTCTAGATTCAAAACTAATTCCTCTTAGAATTTGGTGCATTTCCCAGTGTTTTTTATATAAATCCAATATTGCCAATAAAAATCTGTCTTCTTTTGTAGATACTCTATTTTTTGAAAGATATTTTGAAATTGTGTATGTGTGTACAAAGACATACACTGTTAAACATTTGGTGAGCTCTTTCATTTTAAAATCACATTTCTCTTGAGTTCCTGGAAAATTTTATTTGTTCATTTATCTATAATTTAACTGTTCCCTAATTGTTCTGATTTTCACTTATTTTCTTTTTTAACCTCCTTTTGAATGAAGATCAAACTTCCTTAGTTGCTTATCTATAGTTCTGAATTTTGATGTAGACATTTCACCTCGTCAGAAATTTCACATTGTTTTTAACTCCCCTGGTCCTTCTCTGATGCAGACCAAGACATGATCATTATATATTCAGTGCATGAGTGATGAATGGATTTTCCCATTGCATCCCTTATCTTTGTGCTCCATATTTTGGAATTTTTTTTAGCCCTAGGTTCCAATTTTTTAATTGTATTTTGAGTTGAGTAATCCGTTTTTTGATTTATAAGTGCTTTTTCATTTTCATTCACAGACCCTTTCTCAAAGAACCTTGTCCTTTCATGAATGACCATATTATCTTGATGTGCTCTGAATATACTAGCTTGAAATTTGTAAGTTTCTGCTTTTATTATCTGGATTACATTTTTCTTTAGCATTGATTTATGCTGCTTGATTTCCTTAAAGTATTCCAAATTTCCTAAAATATGTTTCAGCAGAGGGATGATTTTATAAAGATAGGCAGTTTGATGCAAATCAGAATGACAATAAAATACCACTTAATATATGTGAAAACCATATCAAAAAGACCAGCAATAACAACTATTGATGAGGATGTGAAGAAAAAGGAACTTTCACTCTTGGTGGGATGTGGACAGGTGCACTATGGAAGTAGTATGAAAGTTTCTAAAAACACTAAAAATAGATATACACCATATGATGTGGTAGGTTCATGCTCAGGCTCTTACCCAAAGAATGTAAAAACATGAATTACAACACTATTTACAATAGCCAAGTTATGAAAACAACTCAAATGTCCCACAACAGATGGTGGCGAAAGTATGCCATATATAC
Source organism: Uropsilus gracilis (assembly GCA_004024945.1). Lineage (NCBI taxonomy): Eukaryota > Metazoa > Chordata > Mammalia > Eulipotyphla > Talpidae > Uropsilus > Uropsilus gracilis. Next base: position 158,401 of record PVHY01000022.1, read on the forward strand.
CAAAATAGAATACTATTTAGCCATGAAAAAAACTGATGAAATCTTACCATTTGCCATTTAACACAATGGGTAGGACTGGAGGGGGTTATCTTAATTGAAATAAGGCAGATAAAGACAAAAACCTATACATTTATTCATATGTAGAAAATAAATAAAGGAACAAAGTTAAACCAAAACAAAGCCTAGAAATCTGACTATAGAATTGAGGCGACTGGAGGAAAAATATGTGAGTGGGGGGAAGTAAAGAGAGGGGGTGACAGACTGTGATAGAGGATTATGGGGGGGTTGGTGTATGTGTAGTATAGCAGCATAGACTTAAAGAGGTACGAACCTGTACTCCTAAGTAATATACTGTATTATCAACTAAGTTAACTCAGTAAATATTATATAATTTAAAACTGCAATAAAAAGTAAATAAGAGGGCATTTTAATTTGATATTGAAAATGGTAAGATGGGGAGTTGTAGTGCATTTCTTCCAACTCTTGGTAGTTGTTTCCCTTCAATATGTTTTATTTGAGAAAGGTTGAGGTGGCTACAAAATAACTTGGATGATGATAGAATTTAAAACTACTTGGGAGATACAACAGTGGTCCTCAAACCTCTAGGGGCATATCTATGACATGGACATCATGTTCACATGCAGACTCTGAATCAGTAGGTGTGAGGTGCAGCCTGAGTTTCTGCATGCCCCATGGACCCCTGTTGCCTACTCCTAATGCCCCACTATGAGAAGCATGACTACAGCAATCCTCTAGCTTCTTCCTTATCTTTGAGGGTTTTCAAATGCTCAAACATGTAGATGGTGGGATCTGCTTAATTCTAATTCATTAGAGAATGTGGGCATGCATGTGGATTGTTCTTGGATACATTCCATGTGAACAGCCTAATTAATAATGGATCACAGCATACACATTAAGCACCTTTGGGAAAACCACTTTGTTTTAGTTCAGCAAGTATGGATTATGGAAACGTTCAATTCATCGATGTTTAGTTCTTTCAGTCTTGTCAACAAACCCTCGTCTCCGAAGTTGTAAAATTGGTTGACAGAATAATAAGGGCAACGACTTTGGTGGAAGCAAACAGCAACAGTGTCTCCCCATTTTAGATTGGGAGAAAGAAAGTATGTTCGACCCACAGAAATTAAAAAAAAAAAAAAAAGAATCCTAGGACAGCTACTATAGGGTTAAACCTGAGTATGTGGGCAGCTAAAGTACATGCCACTTTTGAGAATAAAAATAGTGTGTACCTTATTAAAAGCTGCCTGACAGGGTCAGGCAGCCCAGTCACAGGATACCTACCAAGAACAATTTCAATTTTAATAGGTTTTACTATGTATTTCATAAGCATGCCCATTGAAATTGAGTCATCAAAGCCTCCCAGTTTCTCCAAGACAGATTTTAGCCTGAGAGCTTAGAGTAATTATCCCACTGGATGTTAGTCTGTGTGGCTATTTCAGCCTCGTTCATCATTTCAAACAGCTACATACTCTGCCTGCTAATTTCTTCCGATGGATTAGACACTCTCACTTGTCTATCTTTTTTTTTTTTTTTTTTTATTTCTGGGGGGTGAAATATGGCCTTCTTCGCATGTTTTAATAAGCTGAACAGGCATGCACCACTGCACAGCTCCTGACTCCTATTTCTTCCAGCTCAAAGAATGATATTCTGGAGGGAAGAGCCGGGTGTAAATGTGAAGGTGAAAACTTAGCCATTACTACCTGCAGCCTGAAATCAGTTGCTTTCAACCAGGGTGGAAAACCTGCTTCTGAGGCATGCGGCCTGCCTTTGTTGGTGTGTAGTACATTCTAAACTGTCCTTCCTCCTGTGTTTCACCTATGCTCTGCCCCTGCACCTCCCATTAAAAAGCCACAATGCATACAACTATTCATTGCAAGAGGCAACTTCCTCTGTGCTTCTCAGTAATGACCCTGTTTGAGCTTTAGAATTCAGGGGTTCAATGATTTCTTTATTAACTGACCTCCCAGTGAGAACACACAATTTCATAGGCTGCAATATCAGTCCTTCCTAGATAGGTGGTGAAGAAAAAAAGAGAGACAGGAATTCTGGTAACAAGTCAATCAAGGTTTAAATCCTATCTCTGTCACTTAGAGCTTTGTGACCTGGGGTAAGTTCTTTAACCTCTCTGAGCTTTCATTTTTTCAAGTTCACATAAGGATAAATAATTTTCCAATCACAGGGTGGTAAGGGGAGTTAACAAGTAAGAGTTGTACACCCACCGAGGAGTAGGCACCTTAGCAGTGGAATGGAAGGCGCTACCATCACCCTGACTGTCTGACTAACGATCTTGCTGTTTCATGAATGAGTTGTTCCGGCTCTGAGAGCTTTGCAGAGGATCCGAAAGGGGCAGAGGGTGAGAGGGGCAGAAGCGGGAGACTTGCTCCATCAAATCACAAGCCTAAGTATCCCTTTATGCCCATTTTCCCGCACAGGACCCTCTGGGGGGTTGCTGCTCACACCCTCCTGCTGGTGCATCTTGACATGGGTTCAACGATACATATTTTCCCTGGTTTGGAAATCAGAAACTGACCCTGTAACCCACTGTAAAGGGGACAGTTGATGGACCGCTCCTTCAGATAAAGTCTTCAAACTGATAAAGGCCCAGGTAATAGGGGCTCAATTTTCTAACCGTTAGAAAAGGCTAGTCTCTCAAGAGATGGCAATTTGAGGAAAAGCTACTTTTACTCTCAGCCCCAGAACTATAATGTATTTGCTGATAAATTGGAGATGGATACTTTTTATCCCACTCAGGAGAAAGTGCGAAAGGTAGTAATTGGTAATTCTTCCGGAGATAGTGGTGCGGCGCTCAAGTCGCTCTCGGGAGATTTTTTTTGGGAAATGTGATATCATTTGGAATTATATTAATAAGAGTACTGCCTAGCTCAGGAAGTTGGAATTGGTAGAAGTTTTTTTTTTTTTTTATCAGAAACATAAAGCATCCAGATTCTTCATTTACACATAAATTATGTAAGTGGGTAAAATCCTCATCATTAGAGAATGACCTTGATGTTAGGACACATTGATATTATAGGTGATGTTCTTTGAAATTTTGCAAATTTTTGACATTAGTTATGGTTCAGTGCCAGTATCAAGATCATTAGTGTTGAGTCAAATACTTTTGTATTCACAAGGTAGTAATTAAAATGACATTTCCAACTATTTATATATATTTCATCCAATGGGATTATATGTATATTCATCTTCAATTTGTCACTTTGTGGTCTCATATTTCCTTCCCCCATTTTTTGGAGGGGGGCAATCAGTGAAATGAAATGGTGAATATGTATCCACACTGACAAAGGAAGAAACCTACTGAGGATATAGTTCCTTTGTTCAACTCATATTCCCATGGTACTGTTGCTTTGTTGTATTTTCTTTGTCTTTCTGCCTTACCACATCAATGAACATTCAATACTATAATGTCAAATTTTACTATTTTACCTACAGAAGTGAAGAATGACAGTTCATTTTAAAAATTTTCACTAATTTTTTTTGTATTCAATTTTCTGTTACCATATGATAGTTTCCCAACTTGTGCTTCAGAATAATGAATCTTCATAAAAATATACATCCCCATTTTAAGAAATATAAACATGACACATTATATTAAAATATAAAGATAAAATACATACATTATATTTTATATATATTAAAAATAAAGCATAGGACATCTAACATATATAAGAAGTTCAGTTACAAAGATAAAAGTTATTATTGCTAAAAAAATCTTACTACTCAGATATAATAATCACATTATATTAAGTGATCATCATTCTAGACAGCCCCAGGCAAGCGCGCATGTGGTTTATTTTTTAAACTATAAAGATAAAACTGACATTTATAAATCTACATATTTCATGTCTATAGCTTGATGAGTTTGGGGGTAAGTATATATCCATGAAGCCATCACCATCAAGGCCATATTCATATTCAACACATCCCAAAATTTTCTCCTACCTTTGTTCTCCATTACCATCACCCCTATCATCATCATCATCGTGTGTGCATGTTAAGAACATGTAAGCTAAGATCTGCCCTTGTAACAAATTCTGAACACACAACACAGTATTGTTAACTGTAACCCTATGTCGTGAACCTCTAGAACTTATGCTTTGGCATCGCTCAAACTTTGTCTTGGACTATCCCTTCCCTGCTTCCCCCACCCCCATTCCTGAGAGTCACCCGTGTACTCTCCGCTTCTGTGTGCTTGACTCTTTTATATTCCACACTTCTTATTGTCTGAATATCATTTTCAGAAATGTGGATTAGTCTGTGTTTTAAGTCATAGGCAGGATGGCTTCAGAAACTGAAGGCTAAAGCTGTAAACACTTGGCTTATAAACCACTACCTATTTTGCAACCATCCCAAATCTGAGTAAGTTCATCATCAGTTCTAGCAGCTTAAAGAAAAATATCAGAGCCCTTCGCATCATATCCACTGGATTTTAAATATTGAACAGGGGAAAACAGCTAGCAGGGAAACAGCCACTTGAGTCTTCCCCTGAGTTCTCCCTCTCCCCCAATGTGATGTAGTCCCTTCAGCGCTGCCTCTTAAGCCCAGGTGTGCCCACTTATGCTTGTGTACATCCAGTGGGCCCAGGTGTGTACAATCATGGGGGAGGATACAATACTGCAGGTGCTGATCATAGAGGCTAGTGAAGAAAGAGTGTGAAAACTCTTGATAGTTCATTTACCCCCCGCCTCCCATTCATAAAGGCAGTATTCCTTAGCTCCTCAGTTGATTCTGTGGTTTCTTCTATTCCTATTCTTAGATCACTGCCCCCAAAGCCTGAGACATTCCTGAGCATGGATATTAAGCAAAGCCTAGAATAACTTTAGGTATCAAGCATTGTCCTCTCACTTCATGAAAACATTTCCATGTGAAATAGTGTTGAGTCATGTCTCTGTACCCTATCCTTTTGAAACAGTAATTTAACATGTGCTTTCCCCATTTGTGTCAGTTTATATAACTGCAATAATGTCTACTATTTGTATAAATTAAAACAATTTCACTTCTGTTGTCTCAATTTTGATTCCTAACATACCATTATTGCTGAAATTGAAGATGATTGTTGAAGGTCACATATATATCCTTCCTTTGCCCTAATTTTGGTCTTATGCTACAATATAGCAAACTATTTTGTTTCTAAAAGTACATTGTTTCCTATGTAACTTTAGATAGAAATAGATGATCGGCTTCTCACAAATTTTGTCTACATGCTAGTTTTTTATTGGATCCTAGACAATTTATAAAGATACATAAAAATGCTGCATTCAATCAGCAGCAGTGCTGGAAGTGCTTCGGGTCCAATAAAGTGAACACTGCACTTAATGAATCACTTATTAATTATAAAACACTATTTTTACAGGTTAATTATTTATACTTTAGAATATGGAAAGAGTAAAGGCAAATATGATGCCTTAGAATGGAAGATAATGCTTTCTCATAATCACTTCATGAAAGGGAAGGAAAAGGAAAGGAAGGGGAGGGGAGGGGAGGGGAAGGGAGGGGAGGGAAGGGAAGGGAAGCGGAGGGCAGGGAGGGGAAGGGAGAGAAGGAGAGGGCAGGGAAGGAAGAGAGGGGAGGGAAGGGAAGGGAGGGGAGGGGAGGGGAGAATATAATATGTAACAGTGCATAAAGAATACTACACTAAAAGTTCATAAATTGTTGAACTATTCATGAATTTTGGAGTGTACATTCCACTTATTTGCAAACTTTTTTTTTCAACCTTAGGCCCTTCCATTGCTATAGATATTAGAAATCAAGTCATAGCAAGAATCAAGTGAATTTCATATGATATATGCCATCATTTGAGAACTTTAGATTTATTTCCAAAGCACTTCAATATTAACACAATATAGCTGTAGCTCTTAAAAAGTTGCTCTTGGATTAAGACTTTAAAATTGTTGCTAATTATTATGAAGTAAGCACAAGAATACCATTAAAACACTATTCTGAGCAGTTCCAAAACAAATTCTGTGATTTGGCGCTATCCTATACAAGAGTCTCACTAGGAAAAGTAACTGACTGTTATTTGCATTTATTTACTGAGCACTGATGCTATCTCCTATCACCAAAAACATAAGCAACAGTATTACATGCCTTCCCACATATTCCTAGATATATAAGATCTCAAGAAAGTCAGCCATTTCATCATTGTTTTCACTTCGATTTGCCTACCTTTAATGAAAATGTGTTTTGATATTTGGTTTCTATGTACAAACCTTAGCATAGACACCATCTTGCTAAGAGACCTTACATCAGGCAAGTATAGTTCATGTCAAGTTGTTTCAAGTTAAATGGTGCCTTATGAGTATAGAATAAAATGAAAGAGGGAAAGAATACAGAAGACACCATAAAGAAAGAAAACACAATACTGTTAGACTTAGGTCTTCCTTGTTTTGGATCTTTAAGATCTTTAGCCAGCATGAATTAATTAGCATTCATAGTACTTTGGGAGGTAAATAGTCATCTTAATTTTAAACAACACCAAAGAATACAGATTAAGTGGTTTTCTTTAGGGTACGGAGATTTTGTTTTTCACAAGGAAAGCGAAAATGATTATTTAATAGCATTGTTAAGTTAGATAAAAGACAAGAGGCAAGAGGCAACCTGTCTGTCAAAACAAGACAGTTGCTGTATTTCCCAATATCTGCATGGAATGAGACTACAAATTCTCCTTAGTATCTAATGATACCCATGTTAGTATCAAACTGTGTGGTAACTTTAATCAGGTCAATAAAGAACTCAGTAAATCATTAATAGGCTTTATAGATCTAATACCACCACATTAATGGCTTGGTTAGATTTTTTTTTTTCACTCTTAGTCTAATTGTCTGAAATTTCATGTTAATTTATTAGGGGTTTTAGTGTCATGTTGAAATATTCTGTATGTTAGATTGTTCTTCCTTACAGCTAACCTAAATTCTTTATGACACTCTTCTTGAATATGAAAAGATCCTAATTTTGTCTGGTCTTTTTCAGCACAACTCTGGGAACAGAACTCAGTGGATCCCTTAGATTTCCAGAAAGCTACCAATGACAGATTTCAATTTCTTTCTTCTTAAACTCCTTTCAGTTTATCATGAGCTATTATCAAGAATTTTTCCTGCCTTCCTTAGTAAACCAAGTTCACTTTTAGTTAGTCTGTATGGAATGAAAACTTCTAACAAACTTTGGCATAGTTTTAACCTCCTGCTCCTCTCCCCTCCTTACATGTTTCTGTTTGTTATTTGCCTGAGGTAGTGATAAGATTTCCATATTCTTTTCAGATTTTCTGGATCCAGCTTTTACATGAACACTATATGACATTACATGAGAGCAGCAGAAAACCACCACGTTGTTGATGAGTACACAGGGCATGAGTTAGAGTACTGGGAATCAGCAGGAAATGAAGGAATTTAACCCAGAGATCATCTCCCACCCTCACCCTCATACCCCTTCTTTGCCCCTGGGCAGTTACAGAAAAGCAGCAATGGTGAATAGGCCAGGCTGGTACCAGCAGAAGCATCTGCCTTGGCATTCTCACTCACTTTCTTATCATTGCTGGTGTGGTCAGAAAGCTCAGGCATGAATTTTCATCTTAATATTTTGTAATCTTTACTAACAGTAAATAATTCTGCCAATCAGTGTCATCTTCTGTGCCTCAACTCCCTTAAGTTACAATAATTAATACAATTATAGTACCAATTGCTGTTGTGATGAAGGATAAATGAAGTGAGTCATTTGAAAAGATAATATTGACTGGGACATAGTATGCTTTCATTCATGTTAATAATGGTAATAACAATGAGATGTACACAGTTTGCAAAAAAGAGGTGAATAACAGTTTAAAAAGAAAGTAATTTTGGAAACTAAAGTGTAGTAAATAGTTTACAAATACCAAAATGAAGACTAATATCATGAGAATATTCATCAGCCTCTAGCATGAATATTGGCTGAATGTTTGTTGAGTCAAGAGACTCTGTGATTATAGAGATTTCACCCTAGCTCCCCTGACAAAAATACAGAATGGTGATTTTCATGAAATTAGGTTTCATTGCATGAATGATCAATGGGAACTACATTTAATTTTTTTTCAAATAGTAATAATGTGAAATTGACATGGTTTTCTGATTGCCTCCCCCCACCCCCACCCAGGTCAAAGAAGCCTGGTGATAAACAAATTCCTTTATCAAATAAAATGTTGACTATCACTTAATGTCAGTATCACATTGGCTATAATTTTTTGGTACTACAGGATATTTCAGTGCATGTTTGAATCAAGGAATTCTAAAGCAGCGTGAGAGTCAGCTCTTATACAGCATATATACTGTACAAATTGAAAGAGGATGCCATTTTTCTCTGATTATAGATGACAACTCATATTTGAAGATTTTTGTCTAGGAGTTTTTTGTTTTTTGTTTTTTTTTGGTGAGCCGTGATTGTTTATTAGAAGGTGAGTCAGCATCAGAATGGACTCAGCAACTGCTCTGTATGTTTCTGTCTCTAGTGTGCTGGCAACCGGGGCAGCAGCAATGACAGTCATTTACTTAAGCTGCATGGATTTCATGGGTCAGAACTCCAGGCAGATCTCAGTGGGGTGAACTTTCTGATTCTGTGTCATCCAAGGAGGTCAGTTAGTGGGACTCAGCTGGTGGTTGGGCTTATCCTACCTTCCTAAGGAGTTACAGCTCCTTAGTTCTGTAACTGGGAGAATGGGGCACAGCTGGGACTGTTACCCACAGTACTCCAAGTGTCCTCTCTAGGACAACAATCTCCAGGCCATCAGACAAGGTAGCTGGATTCTGCCAGAGCCCATGTTCCAGATGAACCAGGAAAAATTGCCAGGCCAGTTAATGCTTCTTCACAGCTGCATTGATTAGAAACGAGTTATAAATTCAGTTCAGATTCAAGGGGAGAGAGATAGCCCTATTCAGAGTACACCTGCATCAGGATATCTTGGGATTGCAGAACTGACTTATAAGGAAAAAAGGAAGCCTGTAAATTGAAAGATCTGTTTCATCATTTATACTTACCAAGGCGAATGCTTAGAGGAATGAAGGCATGATCTTACTCTCAAAAGCAAATCACATAGTGGTTCAAAGGAGTCATAGAAACAATTCTTCAGATATCTACAGACCTAAAATTGTGAATGCTATTTTTAATACTATCAAATAATCTGGCTGTTTAACCAAATGATCTAATAATAATGTAAACTTGGAATCTGAGAATAGACCATATGCCTATAGGCCATATGGATTAGATTTCAACCAGAGTTTGTATTTCTCAGATATAGGGCCTGTATACATATATAAACATACATCTTAAATAGTCAATAAATATGTTCAAAATAATTGACTGAAACAAACTTTCGGTCTTTTCAATAATAAGAATAGTTGTTTCAATATGTGGGTTCATTTAGCTAGATCATTGGTTGGATGCTGAAACTATACTCTCAGTGACCATGGCTGATGCACTAAATGGTTGTTTGAGCAATGAGATAAATATTTTTATCTGTGCAAAGAGAAGAATGGAGTCAAAGGAAATGAAAGAAAAGGTAAGAGGACACCTGCTGAAGATAAAGGACTCCTGTCTTATTTAATGAGTATCTATCTACATTTCATCCTCTCTGCCATTTCCTTTTATCCTTGATCAAGATGATCACAGATACTTGCAGAAGCAATCTGGTGACATATTGAACTTTAGTGCAAAGGCATAAGTCAGTCAGTAACCACAAAATTGCCAGTTTTCCAAGATTACATTAGAACATGGTTTACTGGTTCTGACTTAAATAAATGATATTTAACATAACAAAACATCAATTTGTGTACAAAGGAAAACATTCATTAAGAGATACAAGTTCTGAAAAGAAAGTATTACAAGGGTTAAATCAATAGAAGAGTGGCTTCAAATCCTTCCTTAAAATATGCCCCTTCTTAAAAAAAAAAAGAAGAAAAATGATGGGTATTCAAATGATTGACAACCTTTCCAAATAGAAGTGTTGCTATAATTAAGCAATAATGTATGAGAGAGTGTACATTGTGACAAATTGGAAGCTTGGTTGATTAGATTGAGCATATAAGCTGTCAGTATAATTATCATATTTTAATCATTTTTCTCCATTTTTTATAACAGCATCGTCTTCAGCCTCATTTGGTGCTTATTAGATTGATATTCTAAGAGGAATTGTACAACATAAAACATGTCCTTAAACAGGATGAACTTTAGATAAGGCTTTAGTTATGTCTATAAACATTTACAGTGATTGCTATTATGTTTCTACTTTCTTCTCTCTAGTGTTGTACTTTGTGTGAAAATGAAAATTTCTTTTTCAAGATAAAATGGATCAACATGAGCAGATCTAGCTCCATGAAACATATTTCAACAGAAGCATGTAAAATATTCAAACATTTTCCAAGTACAGATTTTTATTTTTCTTTCACTGCCTGTAGACATACTGTCTAAACAGAGAGCTCAATCCTTTAGGTTGAATGCTTGATTTCTATCTCTCAGTATCCTTCACTATAATTACAAATATTGGATCTGTTGATCACACAGGAAAGGAACATGCACGAATAGGAGGTAGAGGTAAGGGTCCGGTTTCTATTTGTGAAAGGCTGCTCTTGAGAAGGAGAAGAGAGGCCTAAGGAAAAGGGAAGACATCACTTAGTTTCCAGGACTTAAATGCAAAGAATCTAAACTTGAGATTCTTCAGATGCTATGATAAAGAAATGTAGGGAAACCCTTCAGGGTCTTGAATAGCAATGTTCATTTCTGTGGACCAAATTGGAATGCTGCCCAGACAGCCTCAGCTGTCTATTCTCATAATATGGAAAAAAAGTGATCCCCGGAATCTCAGTTCTAGGTTTTTATCTCTGTCAGTGACAGTGTTGGAGATATCTGCAGTGCAGACGTGTGCCCTCCTAGAGCCTGGCATCACTTGCATTTCCTTGAGTTTTTCAGGTTTCTAAGAGAGATGCTGAATATGCCCCTCTTATTCCCTGACCTCAAACTACAGTGTGCTCTCATTGATTCATGAACTTTTACTTGAGCCCCCCAAATAGACTTTTAAGTCTTTAAAGACTTGTTATACGGAAGTAAATAATGTGATAGTAATATCATCACTTCCTTGTAGTAAGAACTGTCCAAACTATTCAGCCATCAATGAGCATGTTAGTGAACCCAGCAGTTTCTTCCATTTAATCCAAAAATCATGTTTTACGTCCATTACTTAATGTGCCTCAGTATGGTATATTGCTCAGCCTCATCAGCCAATACATGAAGAATAACACACTCTTCAAGACACCGCATATCTGAATTTAAAGCTCTTTTATGTGTAGTGTTCAAGCACATTTTAGAAAAGGATACAGACATTTCATTGAGAGATTTTACATATGTTGATCAGACTAAAGCCAATGCATGAAGAATAACACACTCTTCAAGACACTGCATATCTGAACTTAAAGCTCTTTTGTGTGTAGTGTTCAAACACATTTTAAAAAGGAATACAGACATTTCATTGAGAGATTTTATATATGTTGATCAGATTAAGTCTGGTATAGTCATAGGCTAGTAGGAAAATACAGTATGTTGCCTGGTACTTACAAATTGGAGCAATTATTAGTCATACTTAGCAGAGAATTACTACTGACCATAGGTTACTATTTGAAATTGACAATTCTTTTTTGAGACCAGGTCTAGCTATGTTGCCTGGGGTAGTCCCCATCCCACAGACTCAAGAGATCCCCTGCCTCAACCTCCCAGGTACCTGAGATTACTTGTGCCTGCCATCATGCCTAGGTGCTTTTTCGAGCCCAGGCCTTGTTATGTTGTTCAGAGTAGTCTCGAACCCATAAATCCCTGGCCTCTTGCCTCCCAGTGCTTGGATTACAGGCACGTGCCACCACTCCTGGCTGATAATATTTTTATAAAGGCGTGAACTCATTCACAATTTTGTACACTGGAGTTAAGGGGAGAACAGAAAATTAATTAAGAACAAAATCATATGAGGAATAAAGAATTATTGTTGAGACTTGATCTTCTTTTAATTTGTATTATAGACTGAGTATTTGTGCCTCCCCAAATTCAGATGTTGAAATTTTAACCCCCGGTGTGATGATATTTAGAGGTGGGGGATCTTTGGGAAGAACTTTAGTCATGAGGTGAAACCCTTATCAAAAGAATTAGCATGCTTATTACCAAAAAAACCCCACAAATTTCCCTCTTGCTTATCTTCCCCTTTCTTTTCTCTGTCCTCTCCCACAATGTATGACTTAGCACTCAAATTAAGGTAGAGGGGAACCCCGTGGGTGGGGGTAACCTTTGGTGGGAGGATATATATACAAGTGACTTGGGTAGAGAAAAGACAGAGAGGAGAATGGGCTCCTGAGATAACAGAGAAGGTGAACAGTTTGCTAAACTCTTGCTGATATTCCAGAAAGTAAGAGGTAAAAAGTGTGGTAAGAGATGTGGGAGTGTAGAATTAATGTTGGCCAGGTATTTTTCATCAAGGGAGCTTTGTGTTCTGTTTCCTAATTGCTATTGTTTATGGGGACAATAGTTTTGAAGGACTTTATTCAGGACTGTTGATTAGGGTTGAGTTTTAAAAAGATTATTCTTGCTGCCAGTACTGATTGTTTTCGGGGGACATGATGAAAGCCAAAAAAATCCCCAGAGGTGAGTTAACAATGCATATTAATGGGGCCTCTTTTACAGCCTGTGATATATATGAGTTTGTTTCTGAGATTAAGATTTGCTTCATTACATGTTCAATAATAATTTAATAGTTGATTGGTTCATATAATCAAGAAATGTTTAATGAACGCATAGTAAGTATGCTAAGTATTTGGGTTACAAAGATGAATAGATTCCCATCCTCACTGACACAGAGAGGCTGGTGTGAATGACCTGGTGTGAATGACTACCCCAAGAAACAAGTTAACCTAAAAATCCATTCACACAAAAACGCCCATCTAAATTGCTGAGTCTGAAAGGACTTAGTTTTGAAATGTGAAATGTACTAGTTACATAGCCATGTCTTCTCTTCTAGATATTTGAAGTTGATGGATTTCCGTGTCTAAAATTCCTTTCCATCTTTACCTCATATGTGCTGGTGGTGGGAATGCTGTGTACCTACATACCTAAAAGAATTTTTTTCACTTATGTTCTCCTACTCTGAGATTCCAGAGTTTGGAGGCTAATTCTCTTTTCCAACCATTTCTTCACTTTTCCAATCTCATTATTCCAGATTTACTAATGCTGTGAAATGTAGTGACCTTTCTAATTACCTGAATTTTTACAATCTGGGAAAGTTAGCGCAACAACCAGAGTTTAATCATATTCACTGGTGTAAAAGACAAAATAAGTCACCTTTAAATTCAGTAGATGTCACCTCTAAGATATAAGAGCTGCCAGAAATTCCATAGCCATCTCCAGTTTCCCAAGTAACATCACTGTATTGTGTGCTGACTGTCCACCTGCTGTTTACATTGGAACTTATAGGTTATAGATACCTGTCTTGTTCACATTTTGAAGCTCACTCAACAGGAATCCTTTATTGTGTATTCATTTTTCTTTTCCAAAACTGGTCAGATTTATTTGTAATATTAACTGAGACATTTCCAAGTCTCTGCTTTAATTTTGCAAACATATGCTACTACATGGACTATTTACAGTCTCTGCAATATCAGAGACTATAGCTACAGGAGTCACCAGGCTGATGACTCATTTATGTAGGTAAGTGTCTAACAATCGGTGGATGATTCTTTAAATCAAATGGAATGCTCAGTTTGATTCCAGAGGGTTTAGCAGGGCCCAATCATTTAACCAAGTGTCGTTAGTGGTGTCTTGGAGTTCAGGTCTCAATTGTGCAGTTCGATTGATGGATGGGGTGGCCTCAAGAAAAGTAAGAAAGAAAAAGAACAATGTTCTTCCCCAAGCCCAAAGTGACAGAGCAGATCAGCTCTCTGAAAATCCCTGTCCGTACAGTCCTGTGATTGTGGTGATTGATGAAGGACCCGATCAGCTCTGAGCTGTTTAGGTGTCACACTGATAGGGAAAAACGATACTTGCCATGTTTCCACAAATCGTTCTGCGAGGTCCAGCATGACTCTCCAACTACATCTGGTCTCTGTCCTTTTGAGGCACACAAGTGATACCTGATTTACATTTGTCCTGGGAGTTTGCTTCACAGGCAGTCACCTTTAACAGCAACTGGAGGTTTTCTCTTTTATAACTGCTTTCTCAAAGTAGCATTGAGTCCTGCTGAGCATAGTTGTTAGGGAAATTATAATTTTTTTCTGTTTGCAAACATTTATTCCTGAGGGAACTTTGTGGATTATCTTGACTAGAGTCATGGAGAGCTGACTTGCTACCTTTCAAATTGACAGTCTTTCATCCCCCAGAGAATGAGTGTCTCCTGACAGCCTGCGTGGTCATTACTGGTTCTCAAAGATGAGTCTTCAAGAAAATTGAAATCACAGAGTGTTAGGAAGGGGAGATGGATGTACTATGGACTACATATGATTTATTTTCAGTCTGACGTTAGTAGACACCAGGAACATCATAATATGGATGCTTGAAGAAAGGGCTTTTGTTGCCCTTTAAACTACAAAATATATTTCCTAGTAAATTGTTTGTTAATTCACAAATAAGATATATCAATATCAAGTACAGTTACAAGACTATATAGCAAATTTACAACATGATAAACTTTTACAAATATTTAAACTTTAACATAGCAAATAACTGATCACTGACCTAAAGATTGTTGGCAAAGGACTATTGTTTTTTTTTTCTTCCCTAAACTTGAAGTGATCTCTTGATTGAACTAGAAGTTACTGAAAAGAAAAAAAAAAAAAAAAAAAAAAAAAAAAAAAAAAAAAAAAAAAAAAAAAAAAAAAAAAAAAAGCAATGTCATTGCTATGATCTGCAACTAAGAATTTCAGGCTCCATAAATTTGTTTTATTTTATCTAGATTAAGATAGGCAATAGATAACGTAACTGGACACACTGACATGAAATTTTTATTTAAAGAACACATCAAAAAGGAATAAATTCATTAAAGAAAGTTTAGGGGACAAAGTAGAAACATAAATAGAACATGTAGGGGGAAAGGTGTTTCAAAAGGAGGGGCAAAAAGTCAAGTATTAGAAACAAAATTGAAGATCAGTAACAAACTTGGGGAAAATAAGTTTTAAAAACAAATAAATTTCAACCTGATTAGGGCTAGTCATATTGATATATCATATACATATATATGATATATATATATTTAATACATGTCATAAGCACCTTCATTTAAGATTTGGGATCAACAGCTTTGCATGTAACTGATGGCAGGTGTCATGTACTTTAAGAAAATAATGTTTGGTTTCAATGTTTATTTTAAAAAGACCACTGCAATATGAAATGAAAAGTAGATATCACAGATAAGGAAGCCCTAGAAGTACACAAGGTTGCCTATGGCAATCACATCTTATTTTATTGTGAAAAATATGAAGACATATTTGGAAAGTTAGTCTTTCAAGAGAGCACACAAATGAAATTCTAGTGGAGGATGGTAGCATCCAATCATTTACATATAAGTAAACCATACGCAATGTGTTCTCTCTGGTAGATTTCCCTCTTGCACTGTGACTGTATTGAGACCATGTTTACTATGTTATCATACCTAGAAAAAACCCTACAAACCCAATTTCACAAGTGTTTCCACATAACGTAGGTCATATGTGTTGTGTGGGTGAGTGATGCAGGAGAATTACATTATACATCTGTTTGTATCAACACAATTTGGAGCTGCTTCTCTTTGGGACCAGATCTTACTTTGATTCTTGTTGATCTTGTTCTTCCTATTCAGGCATCATGTTTAACACACCTTATGAACATAATGTGTTTAATTATCTGTCACATTTGACTGTGTGGACATGATCGCTGGGATTGTTCCTGTCTCATGTATCTCACAGATGGAAATAACAATGTCAGTAATGTTTTATTTAAAGAGGAAAATAATCGTGTATGTGTGTGTATGTGTGTGAACATATTGGGCAAGTAATTATGTAGAAATTGATGTGGTTGTGTAATTTCATGGAGTCAAACTAGACCCGGTGGTGTTTCAAGATGGTGCAAGAAAAGTCTTTTTTGATACAAGAGTTTTCCAACAATGACTGAAGTTGGTGCAATATGAGAGGAACCCCCTGTTGTACAAAAACAAGCAGAAAGTGAGCGTTTCTCAGGGACAACAGAGAACGGATTTTTGCCCTGGGGGGACAGTGAGATTAGATGAGCTCTAAATCTCCTTCTAAGATTATGAATCCAATTGTAGTGATGTTGCAATTCTAAATGGAGTGGATTAGGGAAAACAGTGGTGAATCCCCTCCCAACATGGCACAGTCCTCTCTTCCGGGATTGAGTTGTAAACTAGGGAGATTCCGTGAAGGAGAAAGGTGATATAGTTAATATCAAACAAAAGAACAAGTTTATTTTAAACAGTGACTACAGCTATAAAAATAGCATTAGTACAGTGAGTGACTGGGGGTGGGAGCAGGTAGGTGCCTTTTAGATGAACCAGTGAGCAATGGAATATTCTGTTATTCTTATAACTATACCAGCAAATACTTAGGATATTTGTAGCACTAATTTTTCAAAGGCTAACATCATCTCTGAAAACCCTGGTTCTGTATTATGTGTATGCCAAACACTGGAAATGTGCACCTTGGTCTTAGAGACTCAGAGCTATTTGGGAATGATAACTATGTCATTAGAAAAATTGTTAAAGAGTAAGACAGAGATTTCAGCAGTACATGAAAAGTATACACAAGAGAAATTGTAAGATGTAATTCAAGGGAGAAACGAATGCAGTGTATTTAGAATAATCAGAAAGATGCGGGAATTTAAAGGTCCCCCAAAATATATTATATCATTTACCATATATATATAATATATATATATTATATATATATATGGTAAATATATATCATCATAGGGCTAAAAAAATACATCACTATATGATAAAAACTATCAGAAAACCAAATGTTCAGACTATGGTTAATATGATAATGAATGTCTATTACAGACCCACATATTTGTTCTGTTATAAATTTCTGAAACACTTCCACATGCAAAATATATCACTGCAGACTGAGGGTCCACTACTAGGTGCAAATGTTTATGCAGCAGATGGTATTTTACTGTTGTATTAGCGACTGTACCGTACCTATTTCATGTACCTACTTCTATAACAGGGAGTCCAAGGGGTGCTTAATTGAGAAGGTCTATGATATATGATCCTCCTCCTCCTCTCTCTCTCTCTGTGTGTGTCCAAAGAAAATTATTGTCAAAGACTTCACACGCACTGTGTCTGTGTGTTGTTGTAATTTATCTTCCTATATTTTCTCCAAATATGAGTAAATGCCTTTTGTAAGTTTGTCTTCTCCTTTAGAACATTACTGATATTGGAGAGGGAAAGCAGGATTTTTCATTCCTTGACTATATGTTCAAAAATAATCATAGAATTTTTACTCTGTGTCAGGCACTGAGAAATAGAAGACAACAGAAACACACCCCATCCTTTGCCCCTCACACATGTCCAAGCAATAGTTCTCACTCAAACTGCCCAGGTGTTAGGAAGAGAAAGGCTCCCATTCAGAGTTCTCAAAAAGTTTATTTTGCAACAAAAATATATTCATTTTTATCAAAAAGGAAAAGTTTTTTTTTTAAGGAAAATGAACAAAATTTATTATGGTTATGTAGTTTTTTTCTACAATGCTTTGACATTTCTTTGTTGTACTTTTTCATACATCTCTGCTTCAAAAGAATTCTTATCTTCAAAGTACTTGGAGAGACTTCTCCCATGTAACATAATTACATCGCTAATTATTTAACGTAACCATCAAAATAGAAAAGCCTCCAAAGGGAAGGGAAAAATCCCATGGTTTTTATTCCTTGAAATGCACTCCTAATATTTCTTGGACTGTCAGAACAGATAGTTTACATCATTGGCAAAGGTATTTCATCCTTAAAAATTTCTTCCAGACTCCTTTCAGTGATTAAGGCAATCAAATCCTCTTGAATGAATTGATAGAGTGGCTTTATGTCTTTGATGCAGGGATGTTATAAAACCAATTTTTTACTAGCCACAGGACTGAATGCTCCCAGTATCTGAAATGTTCCCAAAATTCATTCACACAATTTACCACAAACCATGAATTCTCTTTCCTGCACTTCTGCACAGTTTCAAGGAGGATGACCCAGACCCAGCTCAGTAGGAGCCCACACGCTGGTTCATTTACAGCTGGGGAAGCAGGAATGACCAGATGTTGATCTAGTGGTGCCATCGCTTATCTACCACGACAGAGGATTTACGAAATGCTAGGGCAGAAATCTTTTCCTGTCGCTGCTGCATTTTCTACGCTGTGAACCGTGCTGCCTCTCGGAATGAAGACATCAAAAAGGCACACCAGAAACAACCAATTTAGCACTAACACTTTGCTTACACATACCAAGCAGAAAGGAGAGATGGAGACATGTTTTTAAACGTAATGATTTTCACACCAGCGAATATTTTAAGGAACATAAATTCTACAAAAGATTTCTTTCTGGATAATTCATTTCACTTGTAATAATGTAGAAGATGTTAAAACCTGCATTGATTTCAAGTTTTGTATTTTGAGGCTTAATGGCAATTTAAAAAATCCCTGATTGTTTTCAGGAAATTGAGGACTAAATTAAAATTATCAGATGAAATTGCTTAAAAAAGACCTACTCTTTGAAATAGTATTACTAACTATACTTTAAGGGTTATTGTAATTTACATCTGAAGTTTAAGCAGGATTAACTTCACAATGTCTAAATAAATTTCAGTCTACTGGATTGTTATTAGGACATGGTTTGCCATATCATTTTGTGATGCCTTTGGATAATTAAAAAAAAAAGATATAGAGGAAGTAACTTATGACTAGTGTTGTTCTGAATTATCTTTTTAATACTTAGTAGGAATGAGAATTATCTTTCAATTGAATGCTTAGAATCTTTTAAACACCATTCTGATTCTTTTAAAAATTTATTTGTAAATTTTTAATTTTTTCATTTGTTTATTGGTGGGGTATAGGAAAATTTCATTTGGACTCTAAGGATGTAATATAAAATTAACTTTCTATTAATCAACTTGAAAATATTAAACACTTCTAAAATTTATATTTTTTTAACAACATATTGACACTCTCAAAAAAAAGTCATTAACAATGTTTAGGAAGTATAAATAGAATAGTATGATATATGTCCTAGGAGGAGGTGAACTATTATTATGAAAGATGCCTAGTAGATTTTAAAAAAGAAACAATTTCTTATAAAATTTCTTATATCTGTAATTTGCCTTGTGTATATTTCTTCTTTTATGATATTCCCTCCTTCTTACCACCAGATGTCAGACTTTTACTGTAAATTTCATTTCCTTCCCTGCACAGGGAACTTGTATCTTTTTTATTTATAAATGTTCACTGTTCCAAAATCATTTATTTTCAACTTCAGATCATGACTTAAAAACTTGCCTTTGAATATGTATTTGTAGGGATTGATTTTAGCTGTCTCAAGCATACATTTGCAGGTTTTTGGTAAGTATTTCTCTTTCAGTTCACTCTTGTGAGTTTTGTATTTATTTTCAGTTGGCTCTTTCTGCTTATACAGTGAACACCGATAATAGATTTTTCTCTTAAAATAAAAATGGCATACAAAGATGCCAAAAGAGGAAGAGTATGTTTGAAACAGAGTGTAAAAAAAAAAGGACAATAAAAACTAAAGAATCTCACAATGCAGTTTATTTTTGATTAAACAAAAACTTTGTAAAAAAAAGACTAAGTATTATGTTGTTTAATAAAATCTAGCTGTTATATAGGCTTTATTTTCTAGCAAATATCTATAACATGTAAGCTAAACTTTTTTAATTTTCTCATTACAGAAGTAAGCATAATTTAATTTAGCAGATTTCATTTAGCATAATTTTAGCTGGCAAGAATTAAATCTCAGCATTGTTTTCTTTTTACTTTGTATACACTATGGTCCAAATTAAAACATTATAAAATATAAATTGATCTTTTCTCTCTTACATAAACATTTTTGTGAAAATTTAATTAATTTGGTATAAGAAAAATTATCCCATGTTTTTAAAGAATCATGATTTTTATTTCTTCGTAGAATGCATGAAATACCTAAATGCATAAATAGAAAGATGGTAGAGGAAACAAAATGTAAAAATAACTGAAAAACTTCAGTAGTACAGTTTTTATTTGTATTAAGTTTTGTTGATTATTTACTGGGTTAATTAATGTCAGATTCTATGAGATGCAGAACCTAGCTAATACCAAGAAATGTGTAATCGAAACAAGAAAATCTTGGGAAAGCATATTCTGTGTGAGTCATTGAAAATACTGTTTTATAAAATCACATAAACGGTATCATAAGCCTAAGTGTTGAAGTGTTTTAGTAAACTGGTAAAGAAACAGACTACTATAAACATGCACTGCAGTTTGTTTCTTAATTGCCATTTACAACCGTCAATTGTAAAGTTCCCGAAGAACTAGTTACAGCGAATTAATAAAGGACAATTACCTGAAAGCAAAGACAAACTGCGGCAATGTGTGTATAAGGGAGCAACCTTATTTAAACGGCTTCTGCTTACTCTGAGAGTCTGTCTACCTCTTGGCAGTATATCAAAAAAATAAATTAATGTTTTTCTATTCTGTTAAAAACTATGCCATTGTTCTTCCCAGTAAAAAACACTCAATCCCAAGAATTACTAAGGGACAAGAAATAGTCTTGATTATCATTCATTGTGTTTGATTTTGAAAGAGTTTATTAAAATAAAAAAAGGCTTTACTCTCTTTAATTGGTAGTCATTTCTCAATCACAAATACGTTGCCATTTAATGAAATATGCTTTTGTAATCTCTTCTCACATAAACTAGACATACTTATCAATGATTTTTACCTTTTCACAAAGACTCATTCAATCTGACCTCTTTTAATGAATATGCACATATTCTTTATAAGTGAATAAAACTTTGCTTTCACTTGATAGCAAGCACTTAATCCTCATTATTGAGACTATGCTGAAACCTTGAATACTTGTCAAAGATTCATTGTATAATCCTGGCTTGGTTTGGCATTCAGTGATTTACGCAGGGGCTCTGCTTACAATAATTGATTCATTCCATACTTAAAACCCACTGATCTCATTACAATTATGGGAAGGCATTTTAGCTGTTGCAATTTAGACTTACATCAAAGAAAAAAGAAAGAAAGAGGCACCATGAACCCCCTTTGGACTTCTGCAACATATGAAAGAATTAGGTCATCTCATGTATCAAAATAAAATCCCAGTACTGACCTTTCTAGACTCAAAAGGTTGCCCTGGAAATAAAAATAATGAAACATATTTCACTTGAGGAATACTCACAGAGTTAAGAATGAAAATTATATCAACTTTATTATCTTTATGTATCTACTTTTCTGAGAGCACTCCTAAGGTCTCAGAACCACTAGAAACAGTTTTGAACAGTAAATTCTAACATTTGAATCAATGTTTATAAAGAAGCTATCGGTTCTAAGAACCCATGATGGGAATAGTGGCATTTTAAATGTCCTCACTAAATAATATAGGTCTGGTGGTTTGTTTTTAAAAGTATATGACATACATGCTAATTGAAACCAATTTTAATATTTGTAAGTCAATTGATCCTATTAATCAGAACACTATATTTTTAGAGGCTTTGATAAAAAAGCACTAAGTCCTACAAAACATATGGAGAGATTTCCTTTTATATCCTAATATTTTGAATTTGTAAGAAGACAGAGACTAATTGGTGAAGGAAGTGCTGCTTATTAAAGACAAAGTGAAGTAGAATTTTTCTTTCATAAATCATTTAAAAGCTATTAAAGGAAAAAGGGGAGGATTGTACATCTCTTCTACTTTGGTTCATTTCATTGAACTTTCATTACTGTTGCAAAATTTGAAAAAACAATAATTATGGTTTACTAACATTGCAATTTTATCTGTAGGAAAAAACATGTTCTTTACAGTGAAAGGGAGAAGCATTATCAAGCATTTATGAAATGGCACATGAAATAAATACAATGAAAATTAGGTGGAGTGTACTTAAAAGTTTACTGCTTGTGAAACATACTCTTTTCAGTTAATATAATCATTCCATAAATCACCACTTCTAGTTTTGAGAGGCTTTTCTCTGATGTGGGGGAAAGTGAGTTTTCCTGCTTATTCTGAGTATTCTTGATTTGGCTGATGGGAGCTTGATCTCCCAATCCTAATATTCCAGTACAGAGAAATCTAATTCATTCATTTTTCCAAGCATTTAAAAGTTTCTTTTCATCAGGGACGGTTTGACCTTCTTTACCCACACCACTCTAGAGGTCAGAAACAGAAATGGCAGTTATAATACCCATTAGTTAGTAGTCTAGAAGCCCACCCTGTACAACTGTTCTCCCAACAATAAATTACCTTTGTGTAAAAATATCCATATTTTAAATGAACTGTTAAATACCTGCTACCATGTTGATAAGTGACCTAAGGTCCATATCATGGTCATGGTCTTTTAAATGTTTTGGTCTTAAAATTATGAGACATAAAATATTTTCTAATTGTAGCAAAATTTATTTTGTTAAAGTCTCAGAGAATTTATTTGTCTGTCTTCTCTCATTGATACGTTTAAGCCAAATACTAAAAGCAAAGCCATAGCTTAACAAATGATCAATTTTCAGCATAAAGGACCACTGTTTTTCTTCAGGTTGCTTCACAGCCATAGGAAAAAGAAGTTTTTCAAAAACCTGTACTTGCTCGAACAAAAATGAATTAAATTTATTTGATTTTACTTAATAATCACTTAATCAATTACACAGAAAGATAAAATGCATTCTAAATAATTCAATAAACAGTATTGGGGCATTTATCAAGAATGCTTTAGTCATGAACTGAAACTTTTTGAAATGATTATTTTATTTCCAGTATTTAATTGAAATGTTTATAGTTCATTTGGATTCAGCATAACCAGGTTTGGGGCCAAATAATGTAATACATATATTTGATAGGGACAGGTTTTTGTGATTCGTGTTTAGAATATATTAGAGTTTTAAGGAGACAGTAAACATAGTATTTCAAGGTTATCTGTGATTTTAGGTATTAATAAATTTTCTGTACTTTGAATATATATTCTTTTGATTTCACAAAGCTTTATTATAACCAGCAGAGGAAAAGTATACATGCATTGGGGTTTTTTGTACCTCTACAAAAGAAATATTAATATGATTGCTGCTACTTTCCTCAGCCTACTGTGACTTCATTAAGGTGAAAAAAATGAATAAATCTTTGCATTTTAAGTTTTTATAATAAGAAAGTTAGTTATCTAAAGATCAATGTTAAGAATAATTAAAAGACATAAGTTATTTTGGAACTAAATCCATAAGTTGACTGTTAAGTGAGATAAATTTTTTAAAAATCACCTAATTTTCTATTATCTATGTCTCTTTTGTCTCATCTAGCATTCAGATTTTATATACCCTAATATATGTTTTACTGAAATTCCAAAATAGACCTTGTCCAGAAAGAAATATATACTACACCAGTCTAGCAGATATTTCAAGATGCATGATTATTTAAAAATCTCTCTAGAAAAAAATATAAAAGGAGTTTCAAAATAAATATCAAAATATTTACAATTCCATAAACTTTTCATTGCCTAAAAAAGAGCATTCATTACATTTTTTTATTTTCAATAGTTTGTTGAAATAGATGGCTATATATTGGAAGTTTGTTACTCTTGTAGAAAAGATTTCACTTTTCAAGGAAAACTAATGCCCTAAAATCTCTGTCCTTTCACTTCTGTAATTGCAACCATTAATAAACATTCGCCTAGCAATGAGATCACTACGCACCACCTAAAAGTAGGTACTTTACAAATTCTGGATCATGTCCTCCATTTGCACTACATTTCCTCTTTCCACTGGGTTATACATCTCCTTCCTCTCTTTTTTGTGCTCTTATTCACATCAGCCCAGGCCTATCAAGAATCACAGTGTTAAATAGGGAACACTGGACTCAGACATTTTCTTAACTGATGATGTGTGTGCATAGATAGATAGATAGATAGGATAGATAAGATAGATAGATAGATAGATAGATAGATAGATAGATAGATAGATAGATAGATAGATAGATAGATAGATAGATAGATAGATAGATAGATAGATAGAATATATACACACATATATGTATTTATATTGGATTTTTAAAAATGTCATGCTATTGGTTTGTCCATATTTGCTTCTGAGGGCACTTCTTAAGTTCCTTCCCCTCTCACTTAGCTGTTGATTTTGAAATCGGGTGAAAAGAAAAACCCTATCAATTTCATTACACCCCTTTCCCTTAAAGTTTATTAAGACCTGTGAACTACAGCCCCCGATCTCATTTTGTAGACAGATACATTAACTTTCATTTAAAAATTGACTTCTTGGGAGAGTTGGCTTTTTACTGGATGTCTTAACATTTTCTTTGCACCTGGAATCAGAATATTCTTACGTTTCCCTTTTCACTCATTATGATGCCAAATAAAGATTGCAAGCAATTCTTTGGATAACTTTTAGTTCAAATTCATCCTCTTCTCCTGCCTATTTCCTGAAAGGAATTTTAAATAAAAATAATAGCCTGATAGTAACCCCTAAAGATGTTTTAAATTTTTTTCTCATTTGCATAGCAAGATTTAATTTCCATCCCTTAAATATGACGAATTGCTGAGATTTTCTCCAGTTAATGCTTTTAACAGCTCCCAATAAACTTCATTAATCAGGCAAGCTCGAGGCCCAATGTGTAGCCTGGAAGCAGCTAATTTGCTTGATGAGACCCCGACTTTAGTGAATAAACAGGTGGATAATCTGAGGGCTTTATGGCCTTAATTACAGTCTAATCAGTTCAGCGGTTGGCGGAGGGAAAAAAGAAAGAAAAGGGGGGGGGGGGCCTCAAAGCCACTTTTCCTAAAATAGGAGAGACGTGCACCCTTTCTGGAGACACCTCAATTACTAGCTTCAATTTCTCCCCCCGTCGCTTTCCTCTTCGCCGTTCTCTCTCCGCTCTCCGGTCCTGCTCCTTAAGCCCCCTCTCCCTCGTCCTTCGTCGCAGGCTCGGCCTTTCCGGCGTCCACGCGCGCCGGGCTCTGGAGCCGCACCTCCGCGGGTGCCCGTCTCTCCCTTTCCCCCCGCGCCTGGGGTCACTTTGCTTCGCCTCCGCTCGGCTCCTCGCGCTCCCCTCCGCCTTTGCCGCCCCCTCCCCCACCCGCCCCCGGCACCCCGCCTCTCGCCGCACATCCTTCCTGTCACCCGTGGGCCGCCTGACGAATCCCTTCAAGGGCAGCAGAACTTTGAAGGACAAGACAAAGCTTCAGCATATGGTCCAATCCCCAGATGTTTATCTTTCTTCCTCCTCCACGCCCCCACCTCCCCTTTCTAGGGGTTCGTTAGGGAACCCGGCGGTCCGCCCTCCCCGCGCGCCCCGCCCGCTCCCGCTCCCCCACCTCCAAGTTCAGCGCCCGGTGCCAAGTGGCTTAATTCCCCTTGACGTCTTTTGTCTCGCAGGCTCCCTTTCGAGCAGAAGAGTGGGAGGAAGGCGAGGTTCCTTTGGACTTAATGATTTATGTTGAACTCTGCAATTAAAGTCTGCCTCCTGGTCAGTTAACAGGACGTGGGGTGCGCGGAGGAGGGACCCCCAGGGGCGGTCGGAGACCGCGCGACCACAAAGCGCCCGAAGCCCGGCGCAGTCCCGAGGCAGAGGCACTTTCTCCGCGCGAGTCTCCACCGGGGTGCGACCAGGACACCAAACGGGGTCCCCCAGCGGCCGAGCGCAGGGAGTCTTCGAGAAAGGGCGGAGAGCGCGCAACCGCCAGCCCCCCTGCTCCGCCACCCCGGGGCGCTCTGGCACCTTCAGGCTCCAGCAGCGGGAAAAGTGACTCTCCATCCCTCTGATCAACTCCTGCTGTGGCGGGGGCGTTGAGGGCACACACTCAGTTTGGTCAGGTGGGGAGACACCCCCAGACTGAGCGGGTGGAGGCTTGTGCGCTTTGGGCTGCTAGGAAGAAGTCCTGCGGCCCGTGCAGGGATGGCGGGGTGGGGGGGTGGGAGTGGGGAGTGGGCATTGGCTCCAGCCCCCAGCTGAGGAATTTGCGCTTCGGGAAGGAGAGGCCGTGCAGGAACCAGCTAGGCTCACTTCCGAGGGCCCCGAAAGCACCTCGGTGACCAGCCCTTAAGTCTCCCCATTTCCAATCAGTCAGACTTCCCACTCTATTTCCCGGGCTTGGCTGCTTTGGGCCAGTTCGCAGGTCTGGTCACACTGGTCTGGGGTGTAGGGGTTGCCACGCAGTTTACTTCAATCCTGCCGGTCAACCTCGACTCCCTTTTAAGCTGTGATCATTCCGTTAACACCCGGAGAAAGCCGGTTTTCCCCTTAATCAGCTGCCTGAATTTATTGGCAGACATTCTGCTTTATTGGCGAAGGGTCAACAAAGGCGTGGAAGAGAGGAAAACTTATTCTTCACATTGGTAACGACAGGATGGGCACGTTTGTTTGTTACTACCCTGTGAGATCCGATTGTCCCACAAGAAGCTGTGTCAAAAGACTGCAGTTGCTCTATTTCTCTGTAATTTTATTTGGCCACATTCAGGGATGGTGGAAGGTAATGACAAAAGGGAAGGGGAATGAAGATAAAGGGAAGCCCTGAAAAAACTAGTCTTGCACAAATATTTTTAGGAGCATGTGACCATGCTTTGTAGAACTACAGAGAATAGTAGTTCAGACAAAAATGTAAATTACACCCGGGGAACTGAGCTTAGTATCCAGTTGGTTGTTTTCATTGCTACTGTTCTCCCATTTTCCTTTTGGTGGGGAGAGTTCTCAATTAGTGTGATGGCTTATTTCACTTCTGGGTTATTCCCTGACCTCCAACATTGTTTAATAAGTGATCTTATTATTTTAACCAAAGTGTTCACTTAAGAAGGCAAAGCACACAGTAAAATATACTGTCAATACTTTGTTCTTGTGCAAAGAAATAACAGCAGTATCAACTCTAATAACAATTGAATGGTGTGGAAGAGTAACTTTAAGATAAGGTCACTATGTTGTTTTTTGTTTTGTTTTGTTTTTTTCAATGAATGACTGAATTAGTGGAACATGATATAAACTGTATATACTGTAATTTCAATGTAGTCACAAACATGATAGAATTTCTTGTCATTTAAATAATTAGATGAAACCAGAGGTTTCCAAAAAGAAAGAAAAGCTGAACAAATTTCCCCTGCTATTGCAAACCAAGTCTGATTGTACAGTCCTGCTGGACAATAGGTGAGACTCGACCTTTTGTTCTTTTTCTTTCATGTGATCGTAAAGGGAGAAATGTTTTGCGACTGGGTGAGTGAGACATCTCCAAAAGAAAGGCCGTGGGCAGCACGGTCTGCGCATCCACAGCGCGGCTTAATGAGAACGGTCGGGGCTACACGGTGCTGGCACACCTGAATGGGCTGGTCATGGGGCTGTCTGATTTCTCTTGTGTTATGTCTTGATAATCAAAATGCGTTGTTATTTCTTTTTTTCCAAATACAATGGGAATCCCTCCTTCCCCACCCCCAAGTTCTGAAAATTCTCAAACCGGCCCTGGAGAAATACAAATGCACAAGGCGACAGGCGAAGCAGGCCCTGTGCTCAGCACTCAATCATTTCCTGTCACAGGTGCAGCCACTATGCATTATCCTGCCATGATTGATAGAGTGGGTTTGTGCAGACTGGGGGAGCTGGGAGGCTCAGATGGGGTCCTGTCATTTGGGCTCCATTTCAGACTACCTGTAGGGAAAAGGACATTCTTTGCCACGATTGGTTGTTTAGTGAGTTTTAAATTTTAACTCCTCATATATAATCAGAAGGTCATATTTTCTACAAGTGGAGTGTAGCTTTAAGCTTTATCTTAGCATAAACACAGCAAAACTACTAAGCTTACAACAAACTTTATTACACTGAAGATGGCTTGTTAACAGCCACAACTGATTTCCCACAATTGTATTAAGGATGGAAAGTTATTTTCCTCAAATTTTAGTTTTTAAATAGGTAAAAATAATCCAAATATGTTTGGCTTCTACCCCCCCCCCCAGGGTTTTGGTTTATACCCCCAGAGTATGCCACATCCTAATAATGAATTTGATGTCTCTTCTAGTAAGGTTAAACATTGTACTTGGTCATTTTTGAAGCACTTGACCAGACAGTAGATTGTGTTACTATATGCCATTCAATAACACACTACACAAATTATGGGGATGATACAACAGGAATTTTTATCATTACATTTCATGGCTATACTTCATCTTAACTGGGACCAGAGTTTTGAGTTTGCATTTGCTATGATCAGTCAAGATCTTAACTAATTAATGTAAGATCAAAGTTGACAACCATCTCACCAGTATTATATAAAACTGTGAAATCCTCTGGGTCCTTCATTTCTTTTTGAAATGGCTAAAGGCAAAATGATTTGCATAAGGAGGTCTCAGATTTTAAAATGTAAAACTTCTTTCATTGGGATTATTAAGTGCTTTCAGTACTGTCCACAGATGTTCCTGCACCCACTGCAATGCTTTAATATTTCTCCTTGTGATTTTTACACACAGCCTGATAGAGTGATTAAAATGATAGAACTAGAGTGGGGAATAAAATGGTTTTAAAGGGTTCATTTTGGATACTGGAAAATTCTCTTATATCAAGACATCTGAACTTTATCATTGTAGCTAACCAATATTTTTCCCTCAAAATGTGTCAACTTCATTATTCTCCTAAACATTAACTCATTTTTTTGGTGAATATTTTTAAACTGGCAAATTGTACATTTTAAAAAAGAAGATTAAACTTTTTAGTGAATAAATACCTTTCTAGAATATAGGTTTGTACTATAAAGCATGTTTTTCTATAGCAGCAACATGATATAATACAACAGTCTAAAAATCTGATAACCCAAGTAATAATATTTGGGGTAAGTGTTTAAGTATGAAAAATATTGATTAAAAACTCATTTATGCTAACCCTTCTCTTTTTCTAAGAATTGGAATGAAAAGGGCACCAAATCTGAAGTGTTTTTGGTAAGCTTTTGATGAGTAGAAAATTAATGGACATTATGTACATGAACACATTTTTCAGTGTATGTGTAGATTTCTGTATTTGAGGATATAGCATATGTAAATTAAACAATCCCTGGTTTTAAAAAAAATGTGTAATAGTTTCACTTGAGACAATCTTAAAATACCACCACCCTGGGGCTTTAAATTAATATATGGAGAGTCTATAATATTATAGCTGTTAGGATGTTCTATTTTAAGATTCTAAAATATAAAGAAGAAACGTTAAGATGCATATGCACATCGTTTTATCGTAATCACATTAGGCTGTTCTGGAGTCATAGTTTGTACGGCCTATGTTAACCATCAGGCAGGGCAAGTGTTTGTAATGGTCATGATGAAGCATGTTTGTTAGTAGGTCATTCATTATTATATATTATTATATAGTAAATATTAAATATGCCATTCATTGCCCATATTATGATATCACTGGATAAAGTTCCCATTCAAAAGAAATGGCTTTTATGTACACATCGAGAAACCTGCCATTTTCTTGAGTTTCAATTCTACATTGAATGACATTTATGACTTGCCAAAAAAATTTACAAGATGGTGATGGTTAAACAAGCAATGACTTTGTGACTTTGTGGGAGGGTGAAAGAAACTCCCATTGACACTTGATCTAAATGCCCTTGACTCTGGATGTTGGAGCATCTTTTCAATATATATACCAATTGGACTGAGAAGCTAAAATGAGATACCACACAGTGCACAAGTTCACTTTCTTATTTTTGCCTTTATAACAATTTGATACATTCGAAAGCAGACCTGACAACATTACCAATATGGCCTATAGCGGAGTCAGCCTATAGAGGAGACATATGTAAGTATTCTCTGCAGCTGCTTGTGGGTGAAACCAACAGAGAAGGAAGACAAATAAGAGCATCTATTCATGCCTGTCTTTTTCACCACACACACAGGCATACTTCCAAGAAGATTGAAGGAGCAAGAAGAATACAGAAAAATGTGAAAACCAGAGTTTACACATTTTTTTAGTTAGCATATGGTTCCATTTTGTTCCTCTAATTCTTGAGACCTCAAAACCCACTCATGACCTTTCATTCCAAAGTGAGAACAAAGTCTCTAAAACACACCTTGCAATGAGTTAAGTAAGCTTGCTAAGGAAGCCAGAGCACAACGGGTAGCAATCAGGAAGCTCGATTCTCACTTTAGTGCCCATTGTGTTCCCCAGTATCATGCAATGTAGCTATTTTCTGCTTTATGTGTAACAGTTTTTGATTCTTCATCGTTGTATAGGGCTACTCTTTTCTTTCTATAAGGGGTTGTGCAGGTACTAGCTGATATAACTTTTGAAAGGAGATTAGCATCATGATTTATTAGTAATAGCATGAATAATATACATAGGATTATTTTTCAAGTGACAGCATCATAATTAGTAATAGGAGAGAACAAAAAAGACACGACTCAAGAGTCTGTCTTAGGAAAAAAAAAAAAAAAACAATAACAAAACAACGTATAACCAAGTCAGTATACAGGAATCCATTCCACTCAGGGGGTAAACTCAGAATATTAATCTCATTTCTTCTACTTAAAGATTCATTTAGAAAAAATCACTAGAGCTACAATTCTAAAGTATGTGAAGATGATGAATACATTCAAAGGAATTTTGGTGGAAAATGTGATTTTCCAATAACTGATATTGGCTGAAAAACCAGAAACATGTTAACATAGCTAGTCTGAGAATTCCTGTACATTATCATTGAAACTGTGGACTGAGGTGAGCAGTACCAGCATCATCTTATCCATCATCTGGAGTCGCACCACCAAAGTAGGGCTACCCAATCAGACTCGTTTACAGAGGACCCAGGTATCATCTCACGGATAATTATATTGCAGAAAAAAAATATTGAGAACCGTTATCTTTAAATGTAACTGGATGCTTTAGTTTTCCTGAGAAATGTATTTGCCTACATAGTTTATATTTTTAAATATGTTTCTAGCAGAAACTATTTCTTATACAGGAAATGAGACTGATTGTGAAGTCTTTGGAACTTAGATCTTTGTGTAAATTTTGTTTTATATTTTCTATAACATCTGCTTATGTTAAAGTCTTTTGAGATAATGTGCAAACTTCCCTATATTAATTTTTTTCTTTTTGAGACGAGGTCTCACTTTGTTTTCAGGGTACCACGAACTCAAGTGATCTCCAGCCTCAACCTCTCAGGTAGCAAGGATTACAGGCATGTGCCACCATGCCCAGCTACTTTTTGAGACTAAGTCTCTTTTTGTTGTCCCCGGTGGGTCACAAACCCCTGAGTGGGTCTCGAACCCACAGACTCAAGCATTTCCTAGCTTTGGCCTGGTTTCTGTAGGCTGTTTTCTTTTTTTTCTTCTTTTTTTTTTTGAGACTAGGTCTTGCTATTTTTGCCCGTGGAACCCAGGCTCTCATTACCCGGGGTACCACAGACTCAAGCAATCCTCCGCCTCAGCTTCCCAGGTAGCTGGGATTACAGGCGCGTGTCACCACACCCAGCTATATTTTTGGAACTAGGTCTTGCTATGGGCCCCAGGTGGGACTCGGACCACAGTCCCTAGCCCAGGCTGCTTCATAGACTGAAGCTTACAGGCAAGAACCACTGTGCCCAGCACTGTAGGCTGTGTTTAAAAGCACACACCACTGTGCCTGGCCTCCTATATTAATTTTAATATCATAAACATAAGGGTGTTTTGTTGTTCTTTCTAAATTTTGTGGTTGTTTGGTTGTCACATTTTTAATGACTGAACATGTGGTCAAAGGCTCTGATGGACCAACCACAGTTTTGAGGGTTAGTAATAAGCTCGTTTCTTTTCTGTTTATCACTTTCACCTCCCTATCTTGAGGGAACTGGGAGAGAAACCTAGCTTATTCAGGCAAAACTGAGATGCCCATAAGAAGATAGTGACATAATACAGATGTCTGTTGAATACAAACATAGAGAAATCTGTTGAGGGAGTGTTTAATCACTTCTGTGAATCTCCTTTTTAAATTTATTTGAAGTTTGTATTATAGTAACATCAGTTTGAGACATCACATATTACAACTCAACATCTATATATACTACATTATGATCCCATTCAAAAGTCAGGTTTCTCCCCACAATCATACAAATGGTCTCCACCCAATTTACCTACTTCCCTTCTTCCTTTCCTCTGGTAAACAGCATTTTTCTCTATAATCTAAGAAGTTATTTGAGGGTTTTGTTTTCTGTATCTTCTACACGAGTGAGTCATAAACAATTTGTTTCTCTCCATCTGACTTATTGCACTTAGTATAATACCCTCTCGGCCCATTCATGTATTGCTAAAGGAAAAATTCCATTTAAAAAAAATATCTGAACAGAATTAGATTGCATGC
Source organism: Uropsilus gracilis (assembly GCA_004024945.1). NCBI lineage: Eukaryota > Metazoa > Chordata > Mammalia > Eulipotyphla > Talpidae > Uropsilus > Uropsilus gracilis. Next base: position 190,954 of record PVHY01000022.1, read on the forward strand.
ATATACCCCATCTCCTTTGTCCCAATATCCACCAACAGCAACTGAGGTTGTTTGTCTTGGAAATTGAAAAGAACGCTGCAGAGACTATAGCAGTGTATCATTTTGCAAGAGTGTTGTTTCTTTTCTTAATCTTCAGCTAAATACCCAGAAGTGGAACATGAATCATAAGGTATTTTTACTCTTAATTTTTTCAGAAATCTCCATGTTTCCATTTCCATGCATATCAGTTTCCATTCTCACTGATGGTTTTTAAGAGTTCCCTTCTGTCTACATCCTGGCTAATGCATATAGTTTCTTGGATTTTTGATAGTAGACAATCTCAAGATGTAACACATCTTCATGTAAAAGATGACAAAGACACCCATACTTAGTCCAAAGGAGCACTTCCTGCCAGTGGAGCTCGCAGCTTGCAACACCTGTGACTCTCCCAAGTGAGGAGACCACTTCCAAGTGAGGAGGAATTAAACTGCAGGTATGAATGAGCATTTATACCACCACAGTTCAAAGTCAAGAAGAAGATGGAAGAAAAAAAGTAAAACTAAAATGAGTAGTTATGTATCATACATGAAGGCAAGTTGGGCTCAAAGATGATGGTGCTCTTAATTGCAAGAGACAGACTCCCGATAAAACTTGCTGAAACCAGAAAAGAATGCTCATCTTACAGAGTGGACAAGTCTGGATTGGCATCAAAAAAGGCCTGAGACCTCAGTGATTCACCAGATAGTCTCGTTTCTTTCCTTCCATCTAGTTTACCTTCACCCTAAATCCTAGCTTGCTCATAGATCCAAAATGTTTCTCTTGTCCTCCAGACTTGTTTGTGCAGTAGCAAAAGAGAATGAGTTTGTGACAACATTTAGCAAATCTTGGTAAATTCTGTAAGCCCATCTAACCCAAATATGCCATTAAGGCAATTTATTACAATTAGTTTAGCCCCAGTCTCTGCTGCCTTTAACAGCTAAGAATATTACTATCTTTGGAATCCTAAGCCTTGCCAAACAGAACATGGCGCTGTTAAGAAGGATGGAAAAAAGACTGAGTGCAGGGATAAAGGGCAGAGGTATCAAAGTGTATGTCTTGTGAGAGATGGTCCTCTACCCTTAGAAGGAGAAGCAGCCCAAAGTCAAGAGTGAACACGGATTTGAGAACAACCAAATGGTGCTGACTGAGCCTGATGGAGGGCACAAGAATTCCGTTTGGTTTTTGGTATTAATATGTGCAGGAGGGACTAGTTTAGAATCACTGAGGAAAGGAAGACGGAATTAATATAGATCGATTGGCAAGATGAACCATCTAGTAGAAATATGCACTTAAACCACGTAGTTCTTTTCTCAGACCAGCTGCACTTGTCTTCATTTCTTTCAGCAATCATGCGCGTGACAAAGGCGGCAAACACAGATCTTCTCTTTAGAAAGCCTCCTCTGCTTACGGAGGTCCGCGCCCACGTTTTCAATCAGCAAACACCATGCCAAAGACTGCAGCCACCTTTGACCCGTGTCAAGCTTTCATTAAGGAAAAAAAAAAAGAGATGAACTATGACGTTTGTTGTTCTATATAGTACTTAACATGCCCGGCCTGTTTAGAGGACTATAGATTCAGATTCTGCTGGGTCTCCTGGTTGTCCACCAGAAAATAAACGCTAATGAGCTGTGGGGGTGGGGCAGGAATGCAGACGCCTGTGCTGCGAGGGGACGTCAGTTCTTTACAGAGAGGTGCCTGCAACAAAACTTGAAAGCGCTGCCCCAGCGAGGAAGGTGCGGGGTCCCACGGCCGCCCTGCTCCCCGCGGAGCCCCGAGTGGCCCGGTGGCGCGGGGACGAGTGTCAGGCGGCGCGGTGGCGCTGACGGCCGTGAGTGATTGCACCATCAGCGTCCCGCCGCGATCCATCATGCGGCCCCAGCCGGTGAAGAATCACAGCCTCAGCAAGGTGCTGAGCCCGGCAACATATCATTAAACAAGGTTACCACCGGCAGATTTGTTCCCGTGATCAATCTGGTCAATAACCGTTCCACCTCGCGGTACCATCTCCCCCACCCCCACCGAAAACATAAACAAGTATTAGGAAGGCAGTCGGAGAATCGCGCCAAGCTTCCCCAAGTCTTCCTTCCTCCCGCGGCAGTCCGCAAGCTTCTTTAAAAACCCTTATAAATCATGAAAAATAACCTTTACAACAGGATATATCCTCAGGCAAACGTTCTACCCTAATTCCATATTTTATTACCTGATACTGACTGGTTCCCCCCACCTCTTCTTCTTTTTCAATTGATTACTGAACAGCATAGGGACGATTTCTTTTTTATTTCCCCTCAAGTCTGCATAGCTCACTAGTTTCTTGCCTTAGGAGGTCCCAAATGAGATAGAAGTAAAACACTTATTGCCTTTACTACTCAACTTTAATTCTGGTGTTTTGCATTTAACTCTTCACTCATCTTTGTAAATTACTCCGTGATTCCTGGCACTCTTTTCACAGAAAATATCTGGCCTTTCTTACATGGACTTGGGGTTGGGAAATGTCATAACCACTAGAATTTGGAGAATTGACCAGAAATTTAAAGAGAGAAACCTATTCCGTGAGCAACCGGCGAGTTTGAAACAAAAGAATCTATTACATAGAGGAATAACACAGAAATATAGGCATTTATTCCTAAAAAGAAAGTAGAGCGCATCTTTTCAGTAATAGAAATACGTTCCCATATAGAATTCATCCTTTTGGACTCAGTTACCTTAACTCTTTGTGGGATTTATGGTCCCAAGTTTCTAGCCACAGAATTTAAAATATTGATGACATTAAAGAGACCCACCAGCAATCTTGAGCTTAACCTTAAAGACTATGACAACAGCAATGCAACCTGGTTTTGGAGAAAATGACTCACAAATCTAAATCAAACCCCATTCCAATTTCCAAAACTTTTATCACTATTATATACATGTATACGTATATATGTAGATATACATAAATATATACATATATACATATATAAATATATACATATGTGTGTGTGTTCTTCTCTCTATCCTCAGGCACAGTTCCATAGGACAGTCCCAGCGAGACAAAAAGGTTTTATTTTTCTATTTTTCTAGTTATGGGTCTTTTTAAAAGTTCCTGTTAGGGAATCACATTAAATACAATATCCAAATAGAAACTCAAGTCACCTAATTTATTTTTCTTTATTCTTTCACTTAAACCTATATTCTTCCTGTCTACTTAGTGAAGATGAATTGCAGCTGGACATTTATCTCTGCATTCATAGAACACCATTTATGTTAAGATGTTAAGTTAATCTTAAACTAAACATAATTGGGTGAAGTTAATTCCATTACATGATCATGGAACAAATAAACTATAGACTTGAGAAGTTCGAGACATCTTGCCAAATCAAAATTTAGGCATGCAAAAAACCCAGAATTTATTGTTTAAATCTCAATAATATATCATTCTTTCTCCTTCCAAATATGTATTTCCTAAACACAAATGGATTAAAAATGCTTATTCTTTCATTCAAATGTAAAGATTCTCCGAGTAGGCTTGACCAGAGAAGTCAGATATAAAAAAACCTTCTAATCTAAATTAACACCAACAAACGGATTGTCTACCAGTTTGATTATAAGCATGCATTGTTCTTTCAGAACATGTGTTAGTTGATTTCATTCTAATGTGAATTCCAAATTCTCCTCAGGAATATCATTTCATATATCAAGGTCGATGACATGATAAAAGTGTTATAGATTAGTAACTCTTAATTCATTTATAGGAGAGAAATAGGAGAGATTTGTAGCAGGCTCAGGTCATGTCTTTAGTTCGACAAATATTTATTGAATGCCCATTGTGAGTAAGGCACCGTGTTTTCATTTTTTCTTATAATAATTCCATGGTTACAGATTACATTGCTATGTTCAGAAGATACTAAATCTGAGTCATGTCGTAGAGACTTAATTTGGTTAAAACCTAGATGACTTATGGTCCAGACACAATATTCATGGCAGCTTTGTAATGGGCTTAGGTGGCTCTTATAGTACAATAATGCAAAAAAGGGAAGGAGGCTATTGCTTCAATAATACACTATAATTTGACTTAGGCTCTGCATAGATAAAGTCATCAATAACTCAGTAAAAACAATTTCATATCTAAGCATCAGCCCTAGTAACAAAAATGCCTAGGTTCTTGAGAGGAAGCTGATGGAAATACAAAGCATTCTATTAGTCATTATCTTTCTCTTGCTATTGTTTAATGAGATTTAAACTCAAATTTATAAGGTCATAATTGAAAAAATATATTTAAATGAAGATAGAATTATTATACATGATTTTAAAGAATATTTTCATAGTATTTTTGATATTGTTCACAAAATTATTTAAAACACTAGTATATGTCTAAATGTTTTAATAATAACATTTCCTTTTTGACACAGTAATTTTTTTAGTCTAATCATCCTGAACTGGGAATATTTGTCTCTACTTAAGGTCTTGTAAAACTTTTCGTGTGTGTGTGTGTGTGTGTGTGTGTCTGTTCCATATGTGTGTTTCTGTTCTCGGTGTGTCTGTGTGTATATCTTGTTTCCTTGTGTCCTGTTGTAAATCCTAGTTGCCTCTCATAAAGCACATAGTTTTTAAAAGTCCTCCAACTCCATTTTACCTAAATTTTATTCCCAGGGGAAATACTATGGTAAGTCAATCAGACACTTTAATGATTCCATCATGGCATGTACTGCTCACTCTACATTTCACTCTTTCACAAATTTTATTTTTACATTTTTTTTCACAATATAGGATTCTTTACCCTCAGGTTTTATTTAATTCTTAAGTCCTAGATCTCATCTATTAATTGCACTCACCTCAAATCTAATGTGTTGGTGGGAACACTTTGTGATTTCCAAGGGCATCCTACGATACTGACCATTTTGTTTGCTTCCAGGTTTTCTCCTCTGGATGGATCATTCCCTATAGACACTATAGTGTCAAAACATCATGTCAAGAAAATCTGAAGTTTTTGACCTAAGAGGTTGATTCCTTTGTGATTTCTGGAACATTATCTGGAACAAGTAGTACAATGGGATTGACTTGAGACTCAACACAACATGTTACTATGTCTTCTAGATAATTCTGTTCTGGTTGTTTCAACCTCCAATTTCTTCCCAATAACACAATTTCACATGTGTCTAAGGAGAAGGAGCAATGTGTGGCTAAGCAAGAAAGAAGTTCTTAAGTGGGGATGGGGAGTGGTATGGAAACAAGATTTTTGCTTTTGTTTGATCTTGAATGTCCTTTGGGGCTGTATGTGAGCTTACTGAGGCATTATAGGAAGATAGCTCAGAGCTATAGAAAACAGGATTTTCTACGTTTTGGTTGATGCATTAAAAGATATGTGAACCTAGTCATTTCCAAAAGACTTGATCTTTGTTTTGCATTTTGACTCTTTAAATTTCAGTCATGACATTTTGGATGGTTTCTTAGTTTTGCCTGTTGGGGTACAATGAAAACCCAGGTCCTCCCGAATGCATCTATCATCTGTAGATATGCCAGGTTTAGAGACCTTCAATAGCAACAATCCTATCAACGATGGGATATGGGGGTCAGATATGGTGTATCTTCCTCTACAGTATCAGGCAGCTGCTAGTAGGTTTTTTTTTTTTTTTCTATTTCTGGGTAGAACTGTGTGCAACATGGCAAAACAAGACTAATTGAGAGATTTCCTGTGTCCAATCAGCAATGATGCATTAAGATGGCTAAACATGAACAGCAGGAACCTGTAAGTTCAGGCGCTTGCAATTCATCTCACTAGAGCAGACAAGTTGCAGAAATCCTATCTACTAAAGCACTAAATAAATACACTTGTTTTTACAATGTGCTTGATGATTGTCTTAGAAACTTGCTTCATTCTACAGACTTGAGGGGTAATTTTTGTCCCTCCGTTAAAAGAAAAAAAAAGGTATTTCAAACCAGAACTTCAGAAACTCGAGTGGAAAGCAGTCACCAGAGAAGTGGGGAGATCATCACAGTAATATGTGGTGAGCAGTGAATGTGGTTCTGCATTGGATGTGCTGAGATAGGAGTCAAGGAGCTCTACTTGCACCTCCGTACCAAGAGGGTTTTATGAAGGAGTAATGTTTGAAAGTAGGAGCCTGCTTTCCAGAGAAGTAGGCAAAAGAGACAGTGTATAAGAGGAATAGATTTGGATAAGACCATCCTCCTTGTTCCTAACCCTGAAAGAGTATAGTAAGGAAGGTGCAGTGTCTATGTATTTAAGGGACCAGGTTGTATCAACAAACAGACCCACCTCCTGAGGAGATATACGGCTCATAATGCTGAAAGAAAGCAAAGGACCTCATGAGACCCTGGAGAAGGATTTGCCTTCTTACATGAAAGACTTCAAAGTCCCAACACAAAACGTGCATTTCTCATAGTACCATAATTGAGAAAGCAGTTGACTCACTTTCACTATCAGGCACACCAACCTTTGTCCTATGTGTTCAGAGGGGTTAAACCCGACCAGCTGCAAAGAATCTCAGACTGTAGCCAGTACCTGTAACTGGAGGTGGAGCAGTGATCAGGGTGTACAGATAGAATGTTCTTAAGAAGATAGCATTTTTTCCACAAACAGCTAAGTTTCTACCCTGGATCAGAAAAATAAACATGAGCTTTCCAGCTCACCACTATCAGCTTCTATAGGACAACAAAACACTGACATATAACCTTGTTTTTTGTATTTTGTATATTTTTTCTTCAAAGTCTTTCATACTGTACATTCTGCACTGTTGATAGTAACCTATGATTTAATTTTAAATACTCAGCTTTATAACTTTTATATTTTGAAATAAAAAAAAGCTTTAACATGAAAAATTAAGAAGGTATAAACTCATGTCTGAAAGTCAACAGAAATGAAATAAAATCACTGTGACAATAAAAACAGGCAAGCATGTAAGGGAGCAAGGAGATGAGTATCTTGCACAGTGAAAAGGGCTCCATATACCTAATAAAACGATACCAGGAGAGGAAACTGCACCATAATCTGCATATATTTTCCTCCCTTTGACAGGGAAGACTGTTAAATGGATTTGGAAAGACATACCAAAACCTAGGGAGGAGGAACTCTAGTTTTAAGAGGCAGTGTTATCAAAGACGATTCTAGGTGGATTGCTTATGATTCTCTGTCAGATTTTCCTCCAATTACCCACACAAGGTGTGGGACTCCTCAAGTCACAGAGCTTCTGTGAAAGTGGAATCTTCTCTTCCAGAGAACCTTCAGTGAGTGGAGTAGAGGGGGCACAGTGGGTATACACAGATCTAGTGCCCTCGATGCACATTTCACCAAGAGGGTCTCCAAGTCTACAACTGCAAATGTCTTTTCCATCCTTTCTTGCTGCATTAAGGAGTCCAACTAAAGAGGGGTTATGGAAATCATTTCCAGAAAGACCAAATATTTGCATAGGGTGTATATTGACATAAATAAAAATTTCAAACAATTTGAATTTAGACACAAAGTGAAAATGCCAACATCATTCAGAAACTTACACAGGGGCCATTCAGGTGCTGATTTTCAGTTTATCTTTCAGTTTCATAAACAATATTACTTTAAACTGGCTTCAGTGCTGTTCTCCATGTTTGAATCAGAATGGAGTCAAAGAAAATAATTCCTGTTCTCATGGAGTTTGCTATGGGGAAGTGGACACAGATACACTCAACCAAACAGAAACTAAAACTCCAACTGCAAAAAGTGCTACTATTAGATTAAAATATTTGGCACAAAGAAAATGTCAACAAAACTTATTTAACTTACATTTCTTCTAAAATAGTAAATGCACTATTTAGAGAGGTTTTTATTCCCATTCTCTAGCAATGTCTTATACTTATGATACACTTCTTGCTCCAGGTTGCTTCACATCCTTTCAGATTCTATAACAAAACCTAGTAACTTTGTCTTTTTAATATTCTTGCCTTCTAAGCAGTGATCTTGATCAAGGCATAGACAATGACAGATGACAACGTTCTGTTTGTTACTTTCTTTTTTAAAATTAAAAAGCATTGTGCTTATGTGGCATTCTAATCCACAAGTCAGTGTGCTTCATCCAAAATTTATTGTTTTAAGTTATCTAATTTTGAGTAAAAATACTGCTAGAGGCATCCATTTCCCACTTTGGAAAATTGTACTACTCAGATCAATTGAGACAGAAAACTGCAGCAATAACATTCTATCAATATTCTAAATTTTAAAATGCACTTGCAATCATTTATTAAAAGTTAAACTGAGAGAAACTAATTTTTGATGAGAGCATGAGAGCAGGAAGAAAAGCAAATGAACATCTTGATGCCTAATTTGTAAGATGCAAAAGAATAAATGTTAACTTTACTGAGGTATAACACACACTTCATAAAATGATCCTTTTGTAAATGTGTAGTTTGATTAGTTTTACAAAAGCATGTGCCCTTGTAACCGTTGCTTGTTCATTTGGGTCTCTTTGAATAAATCCAAGGATATGCTGGTTTCTGGGATCAGCATCCTTGCCCATCTCTGCTCCAGGTCAGTTCTGATCTATGCTTTGCCATTATATATTGCATTTTCCTTTCATGCAACTTCAGACGAGATCGGGCGCGTTCAGGGTGGTATGGCCATAGACCTTTCATGCAACTACATACAAATAAAATCACACAGTGTGTAGGGGGTCGTGCCATGCTTTTTTTGATTCAGTATAACATTTTTGAATTTTAGCCTCTGAGATTTTGTGTATTTTCATGCCTATTGTTGCTGAATAATATTCTAATTCATGTATATTATATAACTTGTTTATGTATTCACCTATGGATAGACATTTGGATTATTTTCAGGTTTTGGCTATTAAACATTTGCTGTTGGGGGGATATTTAATTCATCAGAATTTTACATAAGCAAATATGCACCCTGCCAAAAAAATAAATAAGCTGCTCTCAACATTTTGATGACTAACTGTGGCCAGTAATATTGAGCATATCTTTCTGGTCATCAATATAACTTCTTTCCTGAATAATTTTTTAAAATACTTTGTCGATTTTTGTAGTATTTAATTTTTGATAGACTATATTTTGGGGCATTTACGTTCACAGCAAAATTAAGAGGGGTGCTGGAGGGTTTTTTTTTATATACTTCTGCCCTTATATGCACAAGCTCTCTCATTAGCAAGCCGTTTTAAAAACTAGATTATTGTTGTTGCTGTTCAATTGTTGTAAGTGTCCTTTATAAGTTTTGGATATTAATACTTTCACTCTAAAGTCAGAATATTTTCTCTCAGTTAGTGGCTTCCCCCTTTTTTATTCACGGAATTTTATAACATTTTTTTATTATTTAAATTTTTTTTAATTTTGTAGTTATCATACAATATTTGTCACATTTGTACGGTGGTATTGTACCCCTTATTCCTCACCTAACCCCCCATTTCCCTCTTCCCCTCCTCTGGTCATGAAGTTTTCCATTTTTCATGGTGTTTTGAATAACAGAAAATTTTAATTTTAATGAAATTTACTTTGCAATTTTTTTCTTTTATATTTCTTCCTTTTGTATTCTTTCCAAGAATTTATTCTACTTCAGGGTTAACACATCTTTCCCCCTTGTGTTTCAGGCATTTTATATTTATGTATATGACCTAGTTCACATTAATTTCCACATATACTGGGAAGTAATGTCAGTTTTTTCTACATGGATCAGCAGCACCATTTGTTGAGAAGAATCTCCCTTGGATTATCTTGGCACCTTCATCTTAAATTATTTACTCATATCTGTGTGAGCCTATTTCTGGATCCTTGTATCTTTGATCCATTCTGACATGAACAACACACAGTTACTTGTTACTGTGGTTTGTGAGTCTTAAAATCATGGTTGTATAAGCACTACAACTTTGTTATTTTATCTCAAAAGTGTTATCCTCTACCCTTGCTTAGTCATCATAAATTTTGGAAAGAGCTTGTTAATTTTCACAAAATTCTACTGAAATTTTGGTTGAGATTACCTTAGATTTATAGATTAATTTAGGGAAGTTTAATATATTCATGGTACTGAATCTTTCTATGAATGAACATAAGAAATCCTTTTACTACATCTTAACTTATATCAGTACTAATTTGAGAGTATATTAAGTGTAAGTCTTGCACATAGTTCTAAATTCATCTCTATATATTGCATGTTTTGGTGTTATTCAGCATTGATTTTTGTGTATTGACTTTACATTCTACAACTTTGCTAAATTTACTTCCTAGTTGCAGGTCTGCTTTGTGTATTCCTCATAGTCTCTAATGATATTAGCCATGTTTTGGTTTTGCTTCCTTTTCCAGAAAACATGCTGCTTTTTTATTTTTAAGCTTTCTCTTGCTTGACTGCCCTGGCTTGGACTTATTTCACTGTGCATGTGAAATAATAGTGGAAACTGAACGCCTTTGCTTCTTTCCAAACAAGGAAAATGCTCCCTGTCTTTCGTTTCATTAAATATGCTGTAAGCTATTGATTTTTCATAGATGCATTTTATCAGCTTGAGGAAATTTCCTTTTGTAAGTAGTGTTCTGATAATTCTAATCAAAAAGGGATCTAAATTTATCAAATTTCTGTATTTAATGAGAAAATGGAGATAATCATGCAGTTTGTAAATTTGTCTTTTTGGCAACGTGAATTACATGCATACATTTCTAAATGTTAAACAGATCTTACATTCCTGGGGTGAATTCTATTTATCATGATATATCCTTATGTTCATGAGTCTTTTATCAGAGGAAAAGTACTGCTGTTGGTCATATAGGAAAATAGGACTTATTTGTGGAGCTAGTTCAATATTTTATGTACTTCTCTCTTTGGTGCCAGGATGGACCCAAGTATTGAGAACCTGGAGGAAGAGATTCAGTGGGAGCTGGAAGAAATGTGGGTTTGGAGGTTGCCCCAAGAGTTACCATGCTGGCCAAGGACACAAGGAACTTGAAAGGAGAGATCTGGAAGGACTTGGAGAAGCTGCAGGCTCAGCGGCTGTTCTGGAGCTACATCCTCTGGTGCTGAGTTTGGAAAAGTTACAAGAGACTATCCCAGGAGAGCCAAAGGAGCTGATGGCCCAGCACTTGCCTGGTGCCAGCAAGGTAAGCTTACAGCTCAGCGGTACGAGGGCATCCTGCACCAAAGGCTAAGTGTGCTCTTCTCTGTCTTCCGTGCATCAAAGTAATCTGGGGCAACTCTACCTTCCTTCCAAGTCTCATGCAAAACATTTCTTCCAGCCAAAGCTAACTTAATGTTATGGAAGGATAAGAGTTCTTTGGAAATACAGTTCTAAATTAGCTAAGCCTTTGCAAGGCAAATCAACCACACCTCTCCTTTTTCATATTGTTTCATTTAATTTCATATGATTTTGCTAAGAATTTTGCCTCACATGGGATTTGGTCTGTAATATCCTTTTCTTGTTTTATCTTTGTTTAGTTTAGGTTTCAGAATAAAATAATTTGTAAAGGTGAGTTGAAAAAATTCTTTTTTACTTTTTGAAGAGTTTATACATAGATGCATTGGTGGACTTAATACTAGATTTATTTATTTGGTTTCTCAAACCATTCTCCCCTGCCTCCTTCATATACTTCTATCATTGTAAACATTAGTTTATTGGATTCAAACATTGATTGCCTTTACATTCTGATACTGAAAGATACTCCAGGTTCATCTTATAGATCTCTGCCCTGGTCCCAGAGACAGCCATTTCTTTAAAGGAACCTTAGTTCCATTTATTGGAAAATTATATTAAAAATAAAAATTTAGGTGCAGACTTGTTTAGAGTTTTGGGGCTGCCAATGCTTTTGACCTTCAGCTAAAAGAACATGTTTATATTTATTAACCCACATATACATATAGCTACATGCAAAGATATGCACAATTATTAGGCTAAACATGGATTCATACTCTATCTCCAATTCCAATCCATTACCACATGATTATTACAGCCTCCTTCCCTCACTATTCTGCAAATTTCCCTCCAACAGAGGGAAACCTTCCTCCTACTTTCAGAATATGGTTGCACAGTTTGAGACGAGCTCACTATCAGTCTCACTTTGGCTTTTTTTTTAAATTAACATGTCAATATCTCCTCCTTCCCTTTCTCTGTCTACACTCTTAGTTAATGGTCCATGCAAAGAAAAGAGCATGAACTGAATTCAGCCCTTAGACTGTGCTTTGTCAGTTTCTGCTATAGGTCATTATGATGCCAGAAGGAACGTAGCATCACTTGTAAGGTGTGACCTTTTGGCAGCATCTCTCAATCCAACTTGAGCTTCGGGAATTGATCAGTAAACAATCTCTGACCTGTTGTTTAGGGAGCCTCATGAATTTTACCTGATGCAAGTGTGTCATTTAATATTTAGCAACAGATTCATGGACTGCATGGATAGTTCTTTCTTTCACCATACAGCTCTCTCTCTCTAAGTGGCTCAGTTTTCCCAGACTCAGGTCTTTATCTCCTCAGTTCAATGAGATTGTCCTGGCCTCTCTGATATCTCACTGTCCCACTGCTGGAAGTACCTCCAGACAGAAAGCTATGGAGTCCTGGCTCAGGACACTGAGTTCCCTCCTCTGATGAACCTCAGTTCTGCACTGACCAAAATGAATTCCTTTGCTTTTTATCTCCTTCCCTTCCCCTAACTTCTCTAGTTGTTTCAAGGGGAGGGTTTGTTTAGTCCCAATATTCCAACATGGCATGGGCTAGAGTTATTCCACAGGCGTTTTCAAGTCTACTTTTCATGAAAACTAAATTCAGAAAGAAATACAAACACAATTAATGTTTTTTAAATTTTTTTCAGATTTTTCTTCTTTGTCACTTTTGTTATTTTTGCGAAAGGCAGGTACAACCTCAATTTTAAATTACTTTTACTGCTGGATTATAAAATCTTTGACTCCAAAGAATATAGCTTATATTTGTAAACTTAAAAAAACCTTATGATATCTTATCTCAAGTAAATCAAGACTTATTTTTAAGATATACTTTGTTTTTCATATACTGGAATACTAAAATGCCAAAGACCTGGACACTGAGAAGGAAACAGGTAGAGTGTCAGGAAAACAATATTTACAATAAAAATGAAAGGTAACATTTGTTGAACCAGATGCTATACTAAGCATGTTCTATACCTTATCTACCTCAATTCTCATGATACTCTTATTACAAAATATTGTGAAATCATAGCACTCAGCTTATCCTAAACAGCAGGAGTTTGATCGATTTCAACTTGACCACTTCTGGTTTCGTTAACCAAGGTATCAGAACCAAAAGTCATCTATCTGTTATGACTTTGCAGACAGTAAAGCTTGATGAGTGACAACATAAGGTGTCCCCTGGCTTCGTCACTTATTTTGCACAAGTTCCTGATAACAGATTATCTCTGCATCCCACTTTGCAAAGCAAATGGTGAATGATCATGGAAAAGCTCTTTTCAGTGTTTCTATGCTCTTGTCCACAACTCATATCTCACCTGGAAGGATCAGATCCAGCTACAGGAATGGCACCTCTGAGAGAATGGAGAATTATGTCAAACTCTGGCAAAATGTCACAAAAACATTCTGGGAGACCAGTCCAAAGACTTATTATCCTCTTTTGCATCTGGCTTCTCAATGCCTATTCTCAATGCCTTTCCAATGGAAAATAAAGCAAATTTAGTAAATTCCTCTTCTCTGTGTATTGTTTACAAAGACATACTTTCCAATTCAGCCCACTTGCCGTACTTGAAGGGGAGCTGTGCTCTGAAATCAGAAGCTCTGTGAGCGCTGAGGCCCCATGCTGTGGGTGTAGGCTATGACAAGTCATCAACACCTGTCTATTTACCCTCGACTCACTTAAATGCGTGTCTGAGAATATAATAATTTTGCCCACTCTAGCTTTAAAGGTGAATTTTGCAATTTTTGAAAAGGTCCTTAGAATCACATTGCAGAATTAAAGGGTGTATTATAATTATCAATATCAATAGTAATAAAAGTTTATTAAAGGTCATTAAAATGAAAGGGGATGGCTCTAGATCCCATCAATCTGAATTGACTCCCTCCTCTTGTGTTAATTAGAAAACTCAGATAATGGTTGTATGGGGGAGGACAGGGGAAATTTAATTACGAAAGTTTAATGGGCCACTATCTACTTCCTGCCAGATTAAAAACTGATGATTTACACAATTGTAGATACTACCACAAGCTTTTTTAACAAAGCATGTTGCCAAGAGGTGTAAAAGTTTAAAAGAACTTTTTATTCTTTTAAAATAAAGCCAACAAAATCCACATTTGCATGTTTCTTAAAAAGAAAAACATTCTGAAGTCATATATATTTGTATTTAATATTTAATATATTTAATATGTTCATATTTAATATATACTTCTGTCATATATATTTTATGTTATATACCTATATATAACATACAAATAAATATATACTATATAAAATATATATTTATATATAATATATAGATATATATTTAAATATAATTATATAATTGCATATATATAAAATTTGCTAATGCTTACAACCTTAAAATAACCCTTGGAAAATCCTATATTACAGATGGCTGTTAAAATGAAATTATATCTGTTATTCTCTTGGAACTGGGCATGGGTACATAGCTGGAAGAAACAGATTTTAAACCACCAGTGAAAATAAATATTTTACTGCTTCTGACCCAGGTTTTTCACTGAGAGTTCTTTCTGGAGTCTCAGTGATTCATGCATTTCACTTCATCCAGGACTGCCCACTGCCAAAACAACGTGATAGGATTGGGCAGAACATGACATTTAAAGGGCATGGGTGTAGAGAGAAGTGGAATATACAAGAGAGGAGAAGAAAAGGAAACAAGAAGGAAACTGTTCTTTCTCCCACTTACTTAATAAGTGATGCAACCTACAGTCATCAAGGAGTTTGCTTCTGTATCTGACTTGCAAATCATTGGGCATCCAAAACACTGCATGAAACATAGAGAATCATAGAGATGGTCACTAGTTTCATGATGAATTTGGGTTGTTAATACATCTTCTAGGCCTGCACTGTCCCATACACTAGCTATTAGCCATATATGGCTCTTGAACATTTGAAATGTTGCTGGTTCAAATTGAGATGTGCTGCAAAGGTCAAATCTATGCCAGGTTTGGAACATTGCTTATTTTAAGAGCTATAAGAGGCTTCATTAATACTTTCAATAGTCCTTGCATGTTGACTTGATTGATTTATTGATTTAAACTAAGATATATTATTAAAATTAATTTTACCTCTTTCTTTTTACTTTTTAAAACATGCCTAGTTAGACCAATGCTCATTCTCAATGAGGCACACCTGACATTTCTAAAATGTGTAATGTTACATTACTTCAATAAAATGAATAAAGAATCAAAGGTGCCAGGTAGCAAGTTTAAAATTAATTGTGTGGTATGATATTTCCATTGGTTAATGTTTCCCTAGAAAATTGGTGATACTCAAGAGAACGTAACACATTTAGGGATAGCAATCTATGGCTTAGAGGGTGATTTTAGGAACCTCCCTTTGAGAAAAGGGAGAGTGTAGTCCAACTCAGGGGCAACAAACTAGGGCAGAGAAAAATGACAGCATGAAGTGTTTCCCTTGATTTTCATGAACAGATTCTGAACAGACATCTGAGAAAAGAGACCCATCACATATGTCTGTGACTCATGTTAGTGGAAGAAGAGAAACAATTAGAAAAACATAAACTGAACTGGACAGAAGGTACAATTTAAACAGAACGAGGCATTGTGTTCCACTTCACTCTTTGACCTAGCGCTCCAGGGTAAAGAAATGTGAAAGAGATATAGGAGTCTGGTGTTTCTTCAGGAGAATCCCATAGTAGGAGAATCTATAGTATGAGAAAAAAGAAAAAGATTGTGAATTAATATTTAACTTAACATGCATCTGAAAACAATAAACAAATTCTCAAAGGAAGGCATGGATAAATTTGACAAATAGAATATAAATTTAAATGTTTGCATACCAAATAAAGAAAGTACAAAATAGGAAATTTAGCTGTAAGTATAAATGAAAAATATTAATACCTTTAAAATTTAAGAAGCTGTTACAGTTTTGAAAATATTACTTCAAGATCTTTCTAAGGTTTTTGATAAGTTAAAATAATTTTCTCTGTCTTCAATTATTCATACGCATTAGTAAGTAAAATGAAGCATACAGATTTGAACAGTTTTTAAAAAGAGGTTATAACAAAAGGAAGAAAGAAAAAGAAAGTGATTGAAAGCATATAAACTAATGATGCAAGAGCCAAGAGTAAGATATTCAATAAATATTTTTGAAGCTGACATTATTTATAATCTCATAAGTGCTAATTTTTAATAGACTAAAAATATTTTTTATTGAGTCAAAGTTGATTTATAACATTATATGACTCAGAAGTATAGGAACACACCTCTACAGATATATGTTACCACCCCACACCTGTCACCAAGGTCCCCATAGTCCTTCATATTCCACTGAGTCTTTCCCATTCAAAGAAGCTCTAAGTAAATAACAAGGAAATGTGATAATTTGTAATAACAGCCATCAGTAGATGCCTAATAAAATGGTACTACCTAAAAAAATTGTTTTATATTCAATGGGTAGGAATTTATGAGTCAATTTAAAGCTGCATTTTCAAATATTTTAAGAACAGGAAAATAATGCAAATAGAAAATAATATCCCAAACTCCATGTATTAAATGATCCAATTATGTAAATATATATTAAAATTCCCACTGGAATAAAGATTGAACAACCAAAAGGAAAAATACTATTCTATTCTATTTGTGTGTGTGTGTGTTATCTTTCAGTTGTGCAATTAAAAGTGATTTTTATGTATAGTCTTTTATTTTGCAAATTTCCTAGGGTGAATTTGTAAAACTTTTATTACACAAAAATGATTTGAGAAAAATATACATAACCCTTTCAACTTAATTAGTGATTAAAGACATACAAATTATCATAGTAACACTACCATTTTTTCCCCAGTTTAATTAGCCATGATAAGAGCAGTGCATAAGCAGGGAATAAAGTGAGAAAAAGCTCTTGGCAGGAGTGTGGAGTGAGCCATCCATCTGATACCAGCACTTTCAGGAATTTATCTGAAGCAACCAATCTGAAATTTGGATAAAGCTTCATTGTACCAAGGTGCTCATCAGATACAGTTAAAATACAATGTGAAGACAATGTCAAGTGATAGTGGTAGGGTAGTTTGAGAATCAAACCACACAATGGCCAATAAGTAGTTATCAAAAACTACTTATATCTGGGAGTACTTTTAATGACATAGGAAATACCACTGGTACCAAAAATTCAACCCCATAGTATAGTATAAAATAATTTATTTTATAATGAGAAAAGACTTGAAGGAGTGATGGTAAAGAATTAACAGCAATTATCTCTAAATGGTAACAGTACAGTTTATTTTTTATTATCATTAACTTTATTCTTTTTCTTTTTAAAATTTTATCATTTTTTTGTGTTTTACAGATTTACAAATGTGTGGGAAAATATTTGGAAATAGCTGTGACTCTAAAGAGCTGCTTTTAGAGTTCAGTTCTCTAACATGTTCCTCAGCTGTGTGTAAGGCCCAAGGAACTGAGAAAACCACTGGATTAGGAAGATAATACAAAATGGACTCCTACTCATCTTTGAAAAAGATAAATTCTTGATAGTTGTGATGACTTAAGTGGGACTGAGGGGATTATGCTAAGTGAAATAAGTCCAAAGAAAAAAATATATATGATGGTTTCGCTTATATGTGAAATATAGAGACACAAAATAAAGGGCCAGACAACACCAAACAAATAACACACCCCAGAAATTTAAGGATAGAATTGGAACCACCAGAGGGGGAAGAGGAAGGTTGGAGAGCAATGAAGAAGAGAGGGGAGGCCAATGAAATACGATGGAGGACTATAGGTATCTTGGTGGGTACATTGTAGTAAATACATCTGAAAGGTGTGATACAATACCTTTAAATCATACAGTGTTGCAAAATGATGTTATTTAATCATCAATCAATCAATAAAAAGTGATTAGTTTCTAGGAGGAGCCTGGTCAGGGCCTACTCTCTGACTCTCTGGAGGAAAACCCTTCCTCCAGAGCAATTACTGGAGGAAGACATGACTTCTGAGAAATGTTTAAGTGGAAATAAGCTGTGAAGACAAAATGCCAGTGTTGGTGGGTTCTCATCTGTGTGCTTACAACTGTTGTTACAGGATGTGAGTCAGGCTCAGGGTTCAAAAAGTATTATTTACAAAGAGGAGTGAGAGAGAGAGAGAGAGAAGTTGGAATAGAGAAAAGAGTTAGAGGCAGAGCCAGAGGTAGTAGCAGTAGTTTCAAGCAGAGATCAGATGTGAAGGTCTTAAAGGTCAAAAATTTCAAAATCCAAAGATTTTTGGTGAAAAACCTGAAGGTCTCTGTGAAAGCTTCTCCAGAGGGACCACCACAGTAGTCAGCAATCTGGAAGCTGGGCTAGGTCCCTGGACTCGTCAACACCAAAGGCAACTGCACCAGGAGTTGGTGCTGGATGTGTCAGAGCCAGGAACCAATAATAGACGTCACAGAAATGCTGGACATAAAACCAAGAGCAAGCAGCTCTTATAGAAAGCACAGGACCAATTTTATCACTCAGCAGGAGTGCTGGAGGCAAATTCAGAAATCAGGGCTAGAATATAAACTATTGTTAAATATACTGCTTTTGTTTTGAAAATTTTTATTAACATTTGTAATAATGTTGGGAACAAGGATGGCAAGACAGCATTTCATATTTTACCCTCGTGTTTACATTTTTGTACAATGGGAAGGTATTGCTGTTTAAAATTCTTTTATGTTCTTGAAAGCACTGAATTTCTTTTTGAAGGTATGTCCTGTGGTCTTTATTTTAGCACAGTTTTCAGGAATGTCATTGCTTGGAAAAGGGTATCATACAAAGAAAGAGAGATCCAAATGGAAGAAGTTCATCCTTGGCTCATCTTACTAAATTATGACACTCATTTTTCAATCTCAAGCTCCAATTATGCAAAAGTATTTATTGTTGGCAGATCTGTGGGCAAACAGACATTCTCCTATATTGCTGGTGGGAATATAAACTGGTACAACAAATTTATGAAGTTAATTTGGCAATATCTTTCAATATCAAAAATGCACACCTTTTTATGCAAATATTCAGTTTCAAAAATTAACCTCTAGCCACACTTCCTTATGTATAAAGTGGCACACCCAAAAGGTTATCCAATGCAGCATTGCTTGCAATAGCCAAAGACTGGAAGCAAAATAAATATCTTATCACTTGGGGGTGAGTAGATCAATGATGGTATATCTAAAAAAAGAATATTGTGTGGTTATAAAAAAAATGAAAACTCTACATACTGAAATGAAGTCTTGTCATAATATAGCATGTAAAAAAATTAAACTGTAGATAGTACATGTGCTGCTGTTATTTCTAAAGTAGAAGAGAGAAATGAGAAGGGGAATGTGAAGATGTGCCTGCTTGTTGGTGTCCTGAAGGGTCTGGGAGATGTTGCTACCTCTGATCTTCAACGAGATGAGTATGGATGGTTGGAAGCAAAAGTGGCATGCCAAACTTTCCTACTGGATGCTCTTAAGCATTTGGATATTGGTGTATTATGAAGATGTACTAGCTTAAATTTTCTTGTTAGTAAAAGGACTCTTTTTTTAATAAAATTAATCACATTGATACAACCTAAGGCTTGTAAATTGCAATAAGTTGCATGTAGTGAATGAAGAAAATATGGGTACACTGTCATTTTCTTGGTCTTCTACTCTACTCTCAAGATCCATCAGGGTTTATACAACATGGAAGGACTAACAAGCCACTGTATATTAATTGTCAATAATGCTTCCTTTCCTTGTTACAATTTAGACATAAAATAGACATAAACACACATTATATTATTGTTATTATTATTATTGATTTCCTATGCCTAAGGGATTCTTATAGACCCTCTCTAAATAGGCTTCTTGATTAAGAGCTATTCATTATAGATCTGTCAAAAGTGATGAAACCATCTACTAAATCACCAACCACAGCATTAGCTCAGAGATAAAGATTTAGAAATATATCTTGCATAATAATAATAACCAACTTTTTCTATGACATGCATTTTATATAACCAAAGGTACACACTAAGTCTTAAGGGACTAACAGATACTTCAAAATTCTGTGTACTGACCTTTGTCTGGAGCATATCTATTATACAGAGTGATGTTCAGGTTAGTTAGGAATCTCTGCTTTTGATGAGCCATTTGAACTTCAGAAAGATTTTTCTTTAAAATAGACATTCATGTAAAGAACACAGAGAAGGTGCCCCAGAGCAACACAAAGCAACATTAAACCAATTTGTCCTCCTGCCTTTTCTAGCCAGGATCTTATATTCCAAAGAGAAGCACCTTGTGTTGTGAATTCACAGCTGGTTGTCAGTTCTTATTTGGGTAGATGTGGATGGTTTCCACTGCAGGTCTCTGACCTGGGGCTGTCCTCTGGCTTATAGACACCATCATGTCAGCATCATGTCCTTGAACATCTCAGGTGCAGATGCAGTTAGTGTTTTAGTCCAGAGACAAGATTCAGTCCAGAGACAAGATTCTCCATAGAGATGGAGACACCAAGCAAAGGAGCCATTTTGAGGACAGCAGGTATAAGACTCTCTGGCATCCTTATTTCCTCAGGTCAGTGACCAGATGGAGCACAGAAAAATCATTATGCCATGAAAACTTAGTAAATTTATTGCAAGGAGCTGTTCTTGAAGCTCTTTAACGTTTATTAGGTAGAGAAAAGAATGCCACAGATGCTAAGAGAGCATGGTCAAGCATGCATTACAAGAAAGGCACTCTGTCTCCATATTGTTGTGTGCACAACTATATTTTCCTTTGAGTAGGAAAATCTTTCACTACAAATCTTAAAGTCAAAATCAGGTCAGTGTTTCCCATCTAGGACATTTGATCAATGCTTAGTCATCCTTCAAGATGCATCTGGAGTACAACCTCCTTGATCTGAAATTTATCTGTCCTTACCACACACACAGAATTCAATGCTCCCCTTCTGACTCAATAGAACACTGGGGGCAATGCCTTTTCTTGCCTTTTCCTGGGGTCTTCTGTCTGGTTTTCCTACTGGAATGAGTTTCTCAAGTGATGCCTGAGAGCTTTAATGATGCTTGATTTTCTATTTACATTTTTTTTTCCAAATGCTTAGTGTTGCACTGGACATTTTTGGGTTTTTCACACACACAAATTGAATCTGATCTACACTGAATATACAACACAAATTGATTTATGTTCACCTAGAATATTTTTAATTCAAATATTTTTTCATGTTATTAGAATTTCTTCAAGTTTGAAAACTTTAAGTTTTAAAGTTGATCTTTTGGTAACATTTTCACATTAGTTCATGTCCTTCCATAATCATGACAGCTGCAAACTTGCTTTTGAATAACCATAAAGTTGTGGCTATATTTCTGGATTATAGCTAGCAAAATGTCAAGCAAGTAATATTCAGTGGCAAGAAAAGAATGGTTTCTGATTCCACCACTTTCTCACAGTTTTCCATCAAGAAAATTTCCACCATTCTTCAGGATCCACAGTAAACAATGTTGTGGTCACCAGGGCAGCAAGATAAAATTTAAGTTGGCAGATCATCTCCTTTGCAGCTTTCCAGTAATTCCTTTCAAGCTTCTCATCCTCCTTCTCCAGACTATACACTTTCTGTTTGTTTTTTTTTTAAGTGTTCTTTATGAAAATGTTTATCCCTTGCCTGGAAATCATTCAAAAATTCCATGAATCTCTAGGTAGAGACTTCATCAATATTTAAAGTCTATGAGTATTTTTATTTGAATAGGAAAGACTTTCCCTCTGAAGTTTAAGGGATGTTTTCTTTACGTATAAAAAAAAAATCTTAATGGGATGAATATGATGAGGGAGATTTAAAGAAAATAACTTGAATTGGAATCAGGAGATCTGGATCTATCTCTATGAGGTTTGCTATTTTTTAAATACAGAATCTAAGACATATTTGGACAGTTTAAAATAGTTTTGAAATCAGGAGGCATCTGAAAAATCTGGTATATCATAATTTAATGGATTTTTTTCTGATACCTTATCAGTGGGTTATTTTCTGTTTTCTAAGATACAAAATAGTTATATATTTCACAATACCTGGCATTTTAGTCTTTAGTACATGGTAATTGTGTTTGTTAGAAATGTGTACATCCACATACTCATTCATTGACATTAAATAAATGTGTATCAAATACATACTATGACCCAATGTGCATGGCCTTGGAAATGTAGGTATATTTCTATGATATGGTGGTAGCCATATTAAAAGTGAATTTGTGTACCTGCTTCCTTGACACTGAAAATGGAGAATTAAAATACATGATTTCTTACTTTGGGTTTAACATCCCATGATCTTTAACAATTAAATTGTATAAAAACCTATGGATATTTCCCTTTTCTGGGAAAGTTTAATGTTTTTTGTTTTTGATGTTGTCCATATTGGATGGTGAGGAAGGGTACCAATAGCATGTGTAAGATACTATGATAACTGCTTTACACAGATTAACTGTTTAGTTCTTACAATTTTACTGGAAAATTCCTATTCACGTTTAAGATTAGAACAGAGATATCCCAAGACACAAATCTATTCAAGCTCAAGCTCATGTACTTAGTAAATTTTAGAACTACAATTTCAGTCTCAGTCAATATAATTCCAAAATCCATTCACTTTGACCCAATTCACCCATAATCAAGATGTTCTGGTTCTTGGTAAAATGTTTTACCATTTTAATGTTTTAAGTAAGTACAAAAATAACTATAGAAGTCCTAGGTTCATATAGGGTGAAGTAATTTTTATCATACATACAATATGTATAAATAAGTACATAGATAGCAATTATAAATTCTGACACACACATATATATATTTTGATAGATTGTTATATTTTGATAGATCTGACACATGCATATATTTTGATATATATAATCTTGGAAAGTATTTAGAAACATCAAATGCAAGCAGAAGAAACTGGTAGGAGATTTGATCCTTGACAAAAGGAACCATATGGGATAAGATCCACCTTATGATTTTCCTCCTGAGTGCTATTAACAGGACAAATGCAAGGTGTATAGAGTGAAAACTGAATGCTATGGTTTCACTGAACTGCAGATAGAATTTCAGGCTGCAAAAACATCTGGAAATTGAAGAAAGAAATCCCATAATGGCTGGAACCATGATGGATGAGCCTCAAAAGGTATATAAATTTCCCTCAAAAATTTTGTTGACCCTTGAACTGTGCATGCAGCAAGATGTTAAGTAATCAGGGTAACATAACAGTTAAAAGGCTAGAAGAACTGAGAAAAATGTAGCAGCATTGTGGAGGGAATACAGTTTGGAATTTGAATCTAAAGGCAATAGGACTTGGTAAACTTAGCAGTCTTCCCATGAAAATTCAGCATAGCCATACCATAGCAGAAATGATCAAGTCCCAGGCTAATGTATTCACTTTTGGAATAAGGGTAAGATCTAAATAAGCTCACCCTGCCAACCCTAAGAACATGCAATAAGGAGGATTGCCAGTCAATTTATTTGCCTTTGAGAACACAGCACAACATACTTCTAGGAGGATAACATTCTGTAAACTCTACAATGTCAACTATACAAAGAAAAAATTTTAGATGTGCCAAGAAAGAGGATAATGTAGCTATAATTGAGAGAAAGTAATTCAAGAGAAGCATGCAGGCAGAAATCTAGATATTGAGTTTAACAGGTAAAGCTTTAAAAAATTAAAAAATATGTCAAATAATTTAAAGAAGTGATAGGAAAAGATGAGTATAATGCAAAATGCAAAAATGGATGGGAATTGGGGAATAGACATTATACATTTCTGCTGTTGGGATATAATCTTTATCAATCTATAATTTTATGATTTTTTTTTCTTCTAACAACTTAAATCTATCATTAAGACACTGTGGGGTGGCCGGGCGCAGTGGTGCACCTTTAATCCCAGCCACGGGAGGCCGAGGGTGGGAATAGCTTGAGTTCGTCGGTTTGAGACCCAACAACATAGCGAGACCTAGTCTCAAAAAATAGCCGTGCGTGGTGGTACACGCCTGTAATCTCAGCTATCTGGGAGGCTGAGACTGGGGATCACTTGAGTCTGTGGGATGGGACTACTCCAGGCAACATACCGAAACCTAGCCTATAAAAAAATAAAATAGAATGAACGAAGGAACGAACGAATGAATCAATCAATGAATCAATGAATGAATAAAAAGACCCTGTGTGAATGTTTTTATTTTTTCCGTTTAGGTAATTACTCTTTTCAACCTAGAGATTCCATCCGGATCTTTCTGTTTTTTTCTGTTAGTAAACTTAATTTCACAACAGTTTGACTCAGAAAAATTGCAAAGATCAGTGAGTTTCAACACTTTATTTCCTCTAATTAACATCTGATATTTAGTAAGATCCACTTGTGACGATCAATAAGCCGAAGTTGATATGGAACATATTTTCTTGATGCTTTACCAACCTCACCTTTTTGTCACTGAAGCAGAACATTTATATTCGATGTGGTAGCAGCTCTGGATACTGAGTCTGTCCTCCTAGCCCTGGTTTCTGTTTACTACATGTTCACGTCTTTGCTTAGTGACTTGTTTGAACTGCATCTGTGAAGTTTCTTTACCAGAAGTGTTCAGTTTTTGACATTTCCGTTTGTATTTTACCTTCTGTTCTGTTAGTTTTTTAGGTTTCCTCTCAGGTTGGAACTTATTGATCAAAGTTATACTTATGTCTCCTTAGCAAGTTATATTTTCAGCTTTACCTTTGGGTGCAGGTGTTTTGGAGACGCAGTCACAAGTGCAGAGTTCATGATTGTACCTGTGCTCAGTGGTCCTCTCAGGACACTCCCAACAGGGTCCAGCCTTGGGCTTGCGCACAATCTTCCAAGGCAACAGGATGAATGATGCATAGGTAAGCCTGGATTCCTAAGATTTGCCCCTGAGTCAGAGAACCTTCTTTTTCAGACAGTGGTTGTACTGAAGTCCCTTGAGCACATAAGTCATCTGCCCTTTGCTAATGGATTTGTGTGTGGTTTGGGGAATGATTTCAAGTCTTGGCAGGTTGTTCTCTGATTGGTTCTGTGTGCGTGCAACCTAGCCATGCACAAGAACCACTTGTAGACTACGTTGCTGACTTAGATCCCGAGATCTGTCTGGAGGCATTGTCATTTTGTGTATTTGCCAGAGCTAGCAGTCTCCACTTAATTGCTGTCCACCAAGATTTCTACTGTCTTTGATAATGCCCTCAACATGGAGTTCTCCTGCCTCTTTTCCAAACAAAGTCTTTTCCCACCTGGAGATCTGGATTGGCCACACTTAGAGGCTGCCTCTCCTCCCAAGGACTTTGCTGGTGGTGGGAATAGTGGCCTGCTTCTCTTGGGATGACCCCTCTGCTGATACTGGAGAAGACTCCTGGTCTTCTAAGTCTGTGCATTCTGGCTTGGAACCTTTGACCTACATATCATATAGGTTTTACCTAACAGTTAGGTGGGGAGGGAGATTATTCCTCTGGGCCCTTTCCACCCAGAACAGAACATCTAAATCTTTGCTTCATTTTGGCCAGCCTCCTCACAAACTCATCCTAAACTGCTGTCTCTAAAGATGTGAAATTTTAATACACCATGAATAACATCATTCCATAAATTAATCAACTTATATGAAGTGAACAAATTCCTTGAAAACCACAAGGTATGAAGGCAATTATAGGAAAAAAAACAACAGAAATAACCCAATTGGTATATTTATAAATATCAAAGTATAGTTGTGTCATGAATATGTTCACTTTAGATAATATAACTGTGACAATATAAGCTAAATGTATATGTAAAATGTCATTTAAGTATAATTGGTATAAGATGCTGAAACTTACAACAGATAATAGGGCTCTTACTAAAAAATATTGGGAGAGGGTCAGTAGAATGCAGATAGTATTTCATCCCTAAATTAGATTCTTCATTTTGTTCTTTGTGAAGCAATTTCTCTATAAACTATTTAGCTGGGAATATATAAAATCATTTAAAGATATGTTTATTTAGAAATAGGGCAATCTATTGTGCTACAAATAAATCTTAAATATATTTTATAAGTCTAAATCATTCAAAAGCCAAAACAACCATTAATGTATCTCTCATATTGTTACTGACTAATTTCTATAATAAGGCAAGGTCTTATGTTCCCTACACAACCTGCGGAAGGGTGGAGCTGAACAGTGAGAGGGAGACTTGCAGAGAAGCTAGAAGGGACTCAGCGGAAGGACCTGATACAGAGGGACTGTTATTATTGTGGGAGGGGGAGTCAGGCATTTTTTTTACTAAAAAAATCCTTTTGCCAGCTTTTCCTAAACCAGAGAAAAACTTTACCATTCAATCTAATACAAAAGGGGCAAAAGCCTTTCCTTACTCTTATGCTTCCACACACTAGTTATCTTTGCCATTTAGATACCTGCTGCTTGCCTGCCTCAAGGCCCCCTCATTGAAACCAAAGGGGGAAAAAAAAACACACAAAACTTCAAGATTCTTTGACCACCCACAGTCTTTGCTATGTAATTCCAAAGCCAGACCAAACTCTTAAAATGATCAAACTGTGTATAATTATTAAATAAGCAAGTAAGAAAGTGATTACTTAAACATGTACTACAATTATGCATGTAAAAACCCCAGTTACCCTATTATATGTGCTACAAAATAAACATGAAAATAATAAACATGAAAAACCCAGTTAAGCATTCTGATATCGGGAGTAATGGACTACCCCCTTTTAAATTTTTTTTCCCCTACTGAGGATTCTTCCACCTGTGTGTAAGCAGTTGCCCAGAGACTAATCTTTAATAATAATGGTATACATAGAGGTTTATTTACAGATAAAGGAAAAACAAACTAAAAAAGTCTAGTAGTCTACACCCCTATAAGTGTTTCAAATGGTATAGAACCCAACTTCTGTTCCTCAGGGAGCTACGGGGGGGTTACCTCAGTCTTAGTGTACTTCACTCTGAAACCACCAGATTATGTCCTTATCTTTTGATCTTCTGTCATTCCAGTTAGCATTGGGTGAATTCCATCAACTTGGGTTTCATCTTGGGTCCAATCTGGTTGTTTGGTGGCTCAGCACTTCATCAGGGTCACATCTCCTCCACCTTCACACATCTCTCAACCCTTAGGGAATCTGAAAACCAGGGGAGCCCCAAAATACTCAGCTCCTGGGTCCTTCTCCTGAAGTCAAAACCTCCACACCTGATGTCAATCTCCACTCAGCTCTCTTTCCCAAAAGTCTTATATCCAGTCTCTGCTCCTTTCCCTTTTATCCTTTTCCTTGCTCCCCTCCCCTCATGAAGCAGACCCAGTTTACAATCACACTCTCTCCTGGTAGTCCATCTCCCCTTCTCCACTTGGGTCTTAGAACAATCATCCTAGGCCCTAGATTAACATACTCACCAAGTCTGCTTATATACACAACATCAAGGCAAAAGAAGGAAATACTCTTATCTGGCCTTAGATTATTTTCAACCTGTGTTTTTCAGACACAGGTAATGACAATGCTTAAGTTTTTCTAGTAAATAGCACTGCCCATAATGGGGTCATGGCTTCACACCATATGTTCAAAACTGTCCTTTTAGTCCTTGATCATTTCACCACATTTCCAACTAGAATTCACAAGTAAGTGTTCCAAAATAGCATTTTTCTTTTCCTCCTTTTGGCATCTGTTCCAGCTTCCTCCAAAAACGTAGTCCAAGACATGATATTCTTATTTTCTTTCAGCTTTTTTCTCAACTTTAGACAGAAGAACAACTCCAAAGTAAAACAGGAACCAAAAACTAGTTCATCTTCTTAGGCCTAAATCACAACCTCTCCAAAACCATCCGAATCAAAATAGATAAGACAAACTCCAATACAGAGTGCAAATCTCCAAACTCTTTAGACTTCTTTAGCACACACCAATATGTGTACTAAGGCTCATAAGTCCATCAGCCAGGGCTGAAGGTCATGGGCCCCAGACCAACTGGGCCATCTTTGATGGGTTCTTATCCTCCTCCAAAAGTGGCGGATCTCAATCCTTTGTTTCTCTCCCAGTCCCTTTTATATCTTTTCTCCTTGTTTTCCCTCTTTCAGGAACAGAGCCTTGTCAATCATCTCATATCACAAAAGCCTTGTTTTTCTTTTCTCCTCCCCTTCTATCCTTCTGAAAACAAAAAACAAAAAAAAAAAACTGTGAATTCTAGTAAAGGATCAACCTACCTATGCTTTGTTCTCCTGGGTTCTGAAACAATGAATTCAGAAAGTCAAATCTCCATAATGTTGCCAGGTCCTTCTTGAAATTTGCAATTCTAAAACAAAAGGAAAGTATCTCAAATTTCCTAAGTACACAATGTTGCTTATCAATGCATAATGTCAGCTATATTAATGGCAGGTGCCACTCTAACATTGTGAAGGAGTGCATGCTGGCTTCTCAGCTTTCAACTTGCACAGGGAACTTGGAGGTCTTGGAAGGAGACATGTGGAGCCAAAATTTGTAGAGACTTGGAAGAGATGTAACTGAGAGATATGTGGGGAGACTGACAATGATAGCTTTTACTTTTATTTTGTTCCTTTGTCCCAGATTTTCCTAGTCCCTCATGCCCCTTTCCAATGGCTCCCCACCAGAAGGTGACTGAGTTTGTGCCTCAGTGGCTGTACTTTGTACCAAGTCTGTTTGGCTGGACATTAACCCATAAGGGAATGGATAACTTTAGAATTTCACTGGGACAGTGTTATCTTTCCTCTCTCTCTGTGCACAATATTCTATCATGGGTCCTTCACACTAGGGGTATGCTTTGTCTTTACATGGTGGATGGCAGAATCCATTTAGAGTGTACAAGTTTGAGGGTCCCAGGGCGTTCCTAAGTCTGTATATTAATAACATTTCTTCAATTGAATTTTAAAGGCAGTTCTATGGGCAGATTGGAAGATTTACTGGAGATGATGGGTTGGCAGAGATAAGTGAAAGGAAACATAAATTGAAACTTGGCTATTAGAATAAAATGTATATCTTTATTCTAAATTGCTTATTTTACAGAACATTCCAAATCATGAAGTAGAGAATTGCTGTAGTTTTCCATACCAAAATGTGCCCCCCAACTTTCCAATAATCCTGTCTAAATGACAAAATATCAAATTTTGGATATATGCAAACTGCCCATTTCCTAACACATTTTGAATGAAGAGACTCCACTTGAGAGGAATTAATAGAGGAGTTTATCTGGTAGGTACCTAACAGCTGCTCTTTCCAAGCCTGGGAAACTACATCATTAAGGATGATAAATGACAAAGTTGAAGGACAAGAGGTGAAATTGGCAGGTTATCCTGGAATACAGTATTGAAATGTTGTGATAACACTTGGACTGACTTCAGTAATTCTGTGTGCAAAAATTTCTGATGCATATGGTATCAAAATGATTGAGTTCCATCTATAAGAAGAGTGATACTGAAAATCTATTTGGTTCCTATAAAGCAGTGATGGTAACTTCTTAAGAGTCCATAAATAAACATAGATTTCTTTTCTAATGTTGAACAACCTCATTATTTGGGGTCTTTTGTAAGCCTTTAATGAAAGCTCTTTTTTAACAAACAAATTTCCTTCAAAAATTCCTTCTACCA
This sequence comes from Uropsilus gracilis, assembly GCA_004024945.1. Taxonomy (NCBI): domain Eukaryota; kingdom Metazoa; phylum Chordata; class Mammalia; order Eulipotyphla; family Talpidae; genus Uropsilus; species Uropsilus gracilis. Next base: position 220,630 of record PVHY01000022.1, read on the forward strand.
GAGCAATTGAATTTTTCACCCATTATTCCAATCTATTGAGTTCTGAGTTCTATTTAAAGCCTACTTTTCTGATCCAATAGATAAATTCTTATTTAAGCTTTCTGTTTTGTCACAGTATGATCAGGATATAACCTGAAATCTTGGTTTTCTAATCTATAAAATGATAGTAACAATGATATCTAACCCAAGTGGTTGTTTTATTACTATAGGTCATTTATTGACTAAAAGTGTATATTTATAGTATATAGTGAAGTCTCAATCATTAAAGTATTATTGCCATTGTTTATCAATCAATAGACATAAGATAATGGCAAAAATGAAATAAAAATCAATCCCAAATATCCTATATGTATTACTGCAAAATTTCCTGGGGGAATCAAGTTCTAATAATTAAAATCATTCGAGTTTGTTTGCTGTGCCAATAGCAGATCCACTTGTTTATATAGCACTCAGTCTCTGTTTCTTCTTCTCACAAGAATAAATTGATAAAAGTTCTTGTCACATGGGGTGCTCTAGTCAAGGTGCTCCATGAAGTCTCCCAATAAAAGTAAGAATTCCAGTTCAAACAGGAAACAAGTCTTTTCTACACCTGACTTGTGCTCTGTAAATGTCATGCACACCAGCAGCCATGACTCTCTCTCTCCTCAATGCTTATCTGTTCACCATGATTTCATTCTTCATTTTGATGAGTAGATGCTATGAGCAAGATAGTGACTTCTATGCCAAAGATAAACAAATAGATGTAGATTACTGCTTTGAATTTCTTATACTCAAAGACAATGTAGATAGTTTTATATGGAAATTATGGTGGGGTAATGAAGGTCCAGAACTGGAATTCATGAGATTTCTTGAAAGACAGCACACTGGAGGTGAATCTTGTAGATAAATGAACCAGAGTGAAGGGGAAAAGGATGGAGGGTATGTGTCAGGGACAGAGGGCATGAAGAGGCAACTATTGAGCCAAAGAAAATAGTCAGTGTAACCTATAGCAAAGTGGGAAAATGATAACAAATGAATTAAAAGAAGAGGGTAAGATACTAGTGAGAGAACAATATCATATAATATATACTATTTTACTTTTAGGGTTATTTTACTTTTAAAAATATCAAAATAGGTATCTAAGAAGTTACAGGACTATGACTATTTTCCAATATCTGTGACTCTAATGCCCCAAAGATGCCTCCTTTTTGGAAAAAGAAACCATTCTCTAATGTCAGTCCAAACTATGAGACCCAGGGCCATTCTAGAGTCCCCAGCCCCTATGAGTAGTGGAACAAGGACTTTTCCTGCCCCTTGACAGACCTCAGTGAAGGCAGCTTATTTTTCTCCTAGAAAGACCAATCCTAGATGTACATTCCATTTTAACTGGAGATTTTCTTGACAATGTAAGTTCTTTTGTTCTATGTGAAACAGGAAAGGAGAACACTTATCAGAAAAATAAGTGACACAGGAATTATTATCCAGTTTTAATCTAGTCTTACTTCATGCCTTACTTGTTTTTCACAAGGTTTTCTGGACCTGACAGTCCTTCCTTCAAAAAAAAAAGATCAAAATAATGAAAATAATATTTGCATGCTGGCCACAGAAATTTCAATTCAACAAATTTCCTAGGAGTTGGCCACTAAAGCATATAATTTTTTTTCTTGGATTGAGCCTAAGACATTAATGGTGATAATATTTTGAGGATCAAATAGTGTCACTAAACTTTCTTACTAATTTTTGTGGACTTCATCCCAAAATGATCAGTTTAAAAAATCCTAGGAAGTGTCTTCCTTCTTAAGATTGTTGTTGTCACAGAATCTTAATGGTCCTTTCAAATGAAAATGCACCTCACAGGCCTAGTAACTGACCTATTTGATTCCAACATTGATCATAATAATTTGACAGTGTCACTTATTTTAGAGTCTGATTGCCTTCTTTGCCTCCGGGTACAAGAGAAAAAGGGATTTGTGACTGAAAGGGTTAAGTGGATTTTATCATAATGTGCTCCTACTTCATTTCCCTCCCTTCAGCTCCTTCACAAAATGTTAATCTAATTGTGATACTATCACTTTGATGACAATATGACAAGACAGACAAATTTGATTTTATTCTCCACAGAGCAAAGCATATGCTGCTTGGGAGGCTTTGACAGAGAGAAGGACATAAAACAAATGGAGTTCATGAATATACAATTTTTATTGTACACAGTAGTGACATCCAAACTTCAGAGACTAGGTGGGTGAGACTGAGGCTTTCCTATTGAGATTAATGGGTACGTTAAAAGGTGCCAACAGAGAGTACTACAGTTTATGTTAAAAATGTCGATGTGGATAAGAATAATTTTCTTCTCAAGATGAATGATACACTTAATGACTGAGAGACATTTGTGCCCAGAAGCACTTCTTACAAAGTAATTTTTTGTTGTTATTGTAAATTATATAATCTTAACTGCAATTATAGTCCTGTTTAGGTAAAGGTCAAGTTGGTGCTGTGGATGGTTATGAAGTGAAAAGGAAATTGGTATATGGATTCCCTTGTTGATAGCTTATGAATGATTTCAAGTGAGATGATTTTTTGGTAACTCTATTTCTCGTTTAATGTAATATAGCAAGTAAAGACAGCATACATTAACAAAACACAAATTAGATTTCTCTAAGTAAACATGTATCTTCTAAAGGAGTAGGGCTGTTGGAAAAAGGACAGTTTGAAGGTTAAAGACACCATGAAAACAGGAGAAGCTCATTTCAAGAGAATGAAAGGGATGAGAAATATTGAGAAATTCTCATGGTTGAGTTTAAATCTCTATTTTTCAATTTGACTTACTGAAATATTAAAGTTAATGTTTTCCCCAGTCTTTGCTCCTAGAAGCTTACTCTGTTGTTAGGTGAGATTCAGTCCATCTCAACTTAAACTGGGATGAAAATGATTGTTTGGATATCTTGGTAAATAAGCAGTTGCTTGGATGTTCATATGACAGTGAGTTTGAAGTGATTTAGTACAGGCCAAGTTTGAATCTCAAAGTTTATTGTTTATTTTTTAAAAAGAAGAGTATATGATATCATATTTTTTTAAAGCAGCTTTACAAGCTTTAAATTAAAAAAAAAAAAAAAGGAATCGAATGCATTACCTGAAATTAAGGATCGGAAAAAAATGTACTTGGAATTCACCACAGTGCTATGTCTAGAATTACAAAGCTATGGTTTGTATAAATTTCATGTAATTTCATATGATTCTGGTCAACAGAAAAACATTCACAGACTGTAATGTTAGATGGAAAGAGTCAGACTAACCTGAACATTTCAGGTATTCTCACATCATCTAAGTATACCTCAATCTCCACTCTATAGACATACAATAGTGGCCAACAAACATCTTTGAGGAAAATCCCCCTCCTTGAATAAAGGAGGAATGATTCCACTGCCAAGGTCTAAAAACGGTATGATTCTGGCAATCCAGTCCAATTTAAGAATTCTGGAACTTTCTCTGAAACTTTGTGGAAAGAAGTATTCTTTTTCCTCTCTAGCAATTTGTCTGAAGTTTTGTAATATCATATGAAAAATCCTGCTTATGAGTGATCCCAGCTGAGGAGAAAGCAAATATGAGGAGAAAAATGTGTGAGAACTTATGCCCTGGAATCAGACAAAGCTAGATGGCCCTGACCACCCCAAGGACATAAGTTATCAATTTTCTTCATTGGATAAGTAAGATGGCTCTCTGTTTCCTATCTTGTGTAAATGAAACTTTCTTAAGAAATTTTTAAAGATCATTTTTGCTAACTCTCCTTTAATATTGATCGTGTTGAAATAAAAAAAAAGTATAAATGCCTAAGCTAGAAATGAACAGATCACAGATTGTGACTAGCTCTGATATTAACAGACTTAGAAGACAATTTATTTATTTACTTTTTAAAATAGCTTATTATATAGATAATTATTTCACATCTTTGTAATCCCTAGGTTTCTCCCCTCCCTGATCATTCCCTCCCTCACCCTGCCCCCAGCACCAGTTGTGAATTTTAGTTTCTTTTTTAGCTTGTTTTGACTTTTCCTCATAGCCTTTTGTTTTTCCTATGTTCCATATATTAGTGAAGCCATTTGGATTCTGCCTTTTTCTTTCTGACTTGTTTCTGCTAATATGATTTCTTCTGGGTACATTCAAGTTATTATAAAATCATCAAATTTGTCATTTTTAATTGATGAGTAATATTCCTCTGTGCACATATACCACATCTTTTTCATCCATTTGTCTGCTTTGTGACACTTGGGTTACTTCTATGTCCTTGCAATTATAAATAGTGCTGCCAAAAACATCTGAGTACAGGTGTCCCTTTGTACCCACATTGAGGTCTCCTTTGGGTAGATTCCCCAGAGAGTGATTGTTAGGTCAAATGGTAGTTCCATTTTCATTCGTTTGAGGGTCCTCCATACTGCTTTCCATAGTGGCTGGACCAGTAGAAGACCATTTATTTATTGTTGCTGTCTAGGACTTAAGAAGTCACTTTTGCATTTCTTTCTGTGTATCCAATATCATGTAAGATCATGTCTCCTGAACCAGTCAGTAACTCAGTTGTTTTCCTATTTACAAATACCTGAACATGCTTCAATTTGCACACAGTACTTAGATTAGCAGAAATATTAGTTTTGTATCCTAAATTCTAATTTCCAGTCAAAAGCAAAGTTGATGTCTTAATTGGCTTGTGCTTACTCAAAATAAGCCAGGTACTTAAACCATCTTCCATTAAATTTTAAAAATACTGGGAATATCTCATGGACCCCTATTTCTGTCTTCAAGGACAGTTTAGGAAAAGGTAATCTTGGATAATTACAGAGGTCACTTATGGACTGATGATATCCTCAGAATCCCCTTTAGGGTAGAACTCAGAGTTCAGGAGTGTTTGATTTTCTTGGGCACACACCATATATAGAAAGGTAATTATAAATGCAGTTTTGTTCCCATCTAAATTTGACACAAGACAACTTCTATAAAAACATGCTTTTTGGTGTTATATAAATATACCCTTAGAGCTAATCTGGGCCACTTAGAGGTAAGGTAGTCTAGACCAGTGATTGAAAAGAGCCAGATTAAGTTTAAATCTCAACTCTTGCCAGTTAGAAGACATGTGAATTTGGATGAGATAACTTGATATATGTGTTCTTAGTCTTCTTATCTAAATTGGAGAACAGATTAGTGTTACTGTGGAGGCTAAATATCTGCAAAACTACTTAGAACAATATCTAATGAATACTGTGTGCTTTGCACTTAGCTGGTTTTTTTTTACTGTTATAGCTATTTCTCCATCTGCATTTTGTGTCTTCCCCCAAGCAATTCCCCGGTCAAATAAGTAACTTTTTTTTCTGCATGGTCTCCTGTTTCCCATTGTAGGTTATGGCTACAACAATTCTACTCAAACCAGTTCATCTCTCTCTAAGTACACAGTAGAGTAAGGTAAGGAACACTAAAATAGACCAATGCCTATTCCCAGCCTCAGAGCCAATAAAAGATCTCTGGTGAGTGGGATACTGGCAGTGGAATCATACTATTACTCAACTATTTCAGCAAATGAACATCAACTGAAGTAGTTTGTGAGCAGTATTGATACTGATTCTCTATTCTTGAAATTTCTGACTTTGTCAATGTAGCTTGGGACCAGAGACTGTAGTCTTTAAGAATATTTGAAGTGATAAAATAGTCAAAACTGAGAAGTATTAAGGTGTGTTGCTAATTACTAGAGAACCAAAATTCAGTGAGAACAGTTCTTAAAACCTGGAGGACTAGAGTTCCCAACTAATTTTTTAAATTAGAACTCAGAAGAACTAAAGCATGTGGTCAGAGTTTTAGTATTTGAAATTAAAGAGAAAAAATGGAAGTGGAAGATTCAACTTAAAAATAGTTGGAGGAAATATCTGAGTAGCAGAGAATAAGCAGATATATTCAAGGGAGAATAAGGTGGGCAGTGTGGTTGCAGCAGAGTGGAGGATAATTTGAAGGAGACTGATAAATGTTAGTCTGGTTGGACCAGTTGAAATCTTGTCAACCATGTTATAGAGCTGATGTAAACCATCAGGATTCAGAGAACACCTTTCCCCAGTTACTGCTAACTCCCTTACTGAGCTGTGGTCTTCTCTATATCAAAGACTACCATACTGTCTGCTATGAATTCAATATCCTGATACAATAACATTTTTGGAACTACAAAATAGCAGTTTTGGGTAGTATAATCAAACACTTGTTCAGTTTTATTTCTCTCCCACTGGAATGTAAGTTCAGTGAGGATAGAGAAGTTTGTCTTTTACCTTTATTATTATGTCCTGAGAATTTATAATTGTGACTATTTGATTAAAAACTACTCAATAATTGTTTTTTGAATGAATACATATATTTTATTCAGTGATCATTGAAGATTAGAGAAAACAGTGAAATGCATTTGTATTTTTGTCAGTTGGCAAAATATTTTAATTTAAATGATAAAAACCATGCCCATACATGCAAGAAAATACATTTAAAAGATTTCTTATAAAAAAATTTTCTCAAGCTATCAGATGTCTCCTAGCACAAAATTAGCCAGAAATCCTTGAAACACACTTCCCAGAAGTTTGATAGAAGGTGACATCAACCAAGAATTCTATATCCTGTCCATTTTTTCATTTATATGTAAAAGCAGTAGGAAGATTTGAATTCAGGTGAGAAGGGGGCACAGCTGGTGCTTCTAGCCAGCACAGGATCACTCTTCCCAGCATCACAGGCTCTAGCAATCTTGTGGAAAGCCTCGCCTGGAACCTCGAGGACCTCTACTCACCCCATCCACATTCAGGTACTTCAGCTTACTTAGAAGAGATGATCCTGATCAGCTCAGTGATCTACAACAAGCCAGACTTCAGAAGGCCTTTGTTAAAGTAAAACACAGAACCCACAGCTCGAAGTGCCAGTGCCACTGTGCGGCACTGGTGCAAACAAGGAAAGGAACTCATCTCCCAAACCAGCCAACAGAAGCAAGAAATTATCCAGGCACAGGGCAGAAATTGCCACAACCTGTTATACGTCAACATATCAACCAATACTAGAGCAATTGTTGCCCAATATGTAGAGCAAGTCTGAAGGGAAAACACAGGAAGGAAGAAAAATACAAATATTCAAGTAAACCCAAAGGGAAATAATTCATCACCAAAGGATAAACAATCTCCAGAAAGCAACAAGGACAACATTGAAGAAATGCCCTTTATGTCAGACAAAGAATTCAGATACAAAATGATAAAAGCAATCAATGAGCTAAGAGGAGAAGTAGAAAAATATGAAAAGTAATGTAGCAAAATGAACATTATCATTGTCGAAAAGAAGAATGAGATTGAAACCCTAAATAAGAAAATGTAGGAGATACAGTTTATAAGAGGAACAATAGAAGAGCTCAAAAAATCAGGGGAAAGCAATGAAAGCAGATGAGAAGAAACTGAAGAATGTATCAGCACACTGGAGGATACAGAAGTGGAGAGAACAAAGAGAGAAAAAGGAGAGGAAAACAAAGTAAAAAGATAGAAGAAAAAATCAGAGCTCTATCAGATACCTTAAAGAAAGGAAATATAAGAGTAACTTGAATCCCAGAAAGAGAAGAAAAAGACATAGGAAATTAAATACTTTTTAATGCAATAATGGAGGAGAACTTCCCAAACCTGAAGAACAAAATGAAAATAGACATACAGGAAGCAAGGCTGGGCATAGTGGTGTATGCCTGTAAGCTGCAACCTAGGAAGCTGCAGTTGTGGCCAGGTATCACAGTTCAAATCCCACCAGGGGCACATAGGGAGACCAAGTCCAAAAAAATAGCTAGGCTTGGTAGTGCACACCTGTAATCTCAGCCTCCTGGGAAGCCGAGGCTGTGGATTACTTGAGTCTGTGGTACCCCAGGCAACGTGAGCCTTGTGAGTCTGTGGTCCCACAAGCAAAATAGTGAGACCTAGTCTCAAAAAAAAAAAAAAAAAAAAAAAGGCCAGGCATGGTGGCACTTGCCTGTAGATGCCAGCCTAGGAAGTCACAGCTGGGGCCAGGGATTGCTGTTCGAGTCCCACCAGGGGCACATAGCGAGACCTAGTCCCAAAAAAATAGCTGGGCATGGTGGCGCATGTCTGTAATCCCAGCTACCTGGGAAGTTGAGGCTGGGGATTGCTTGAGACTGTGTTACCCCAGGCAACGTGAGCCTGCGGTTCCAAGGGAAAAAATAGCGACACCTAGTCTCAAAAAAAAAAAAACAAAAACAAAAACAAACAAACAAACAAAATCAAACAAACAAACATACAGGAAGCAGAAAGGACACCACACTATTTTAATGAAAGAAAAAACACAGCAAGACATATAATCATAAAACTTTCAGAGCCCAAGATAAAAATAATGAGGATGACTAGAGAGAAGAAACAGATAACCTACAAAGGAAAACCCATTAGACTGACCTCAGATTTCTCTGAAGAGATGCTACAAGCAAGGAGACAATGGAGCCACATCTTCAAAAAACTCCAAATCCAAGACAAAAAGTGCCTGCAAAACTGTTCTTCCTTTATGAAGGAAAAATTAGAACCATCTCAGACAAAGTCCCCCAAAATTTGCTACCATCAAACCCTCCATTCCAAGAAATATGGCAAGAAGCCTCAACACCAAAACCATAAGAAGAATAAACTAAACAACAATAAACCAAACCAGAATTTCAAAATGACCTCCAGAAAACCAATACTAGAACCTCACACATCAATAATCACTCTAAATGTCAATGGTCTAAACTCATCATTCAAAAGACACAGAGTTGCAGAGTGGATCAAAAGACAGAACCCAACATTCTGCTGAAAAGACGTCCGATGCCTACAGATAAGCATAGACTGTAGGTAAAAGGATGGAGAACAATTCTATAAAGGAACAGGGCCCTCAAAAAGGCAGGGGTAGCCTTTCTCATAGTGGATAAAGCAGATTTCAAAATTTTAAAAGTGACAAAGGATAAAAACTGTCACTATCTAATGGTTCGTGGTTCAACCCACCAAAAAGACATAACAATTCTCAACATATTCTCACCAAATGAGGGAGCACCAAGATTCATAAGATAGCTACTAGCAGAACTGAAAACAAATATTTGCTAAAACACATACATTGTAGGAGACTTTAACATCCCCACTCTCACCAAAGTACAGATCAACAAAACAGAAACTAAACAAGGACACAAAAGCTTTAAAGGAAGACCTAGACCAAATGAACCTAGTAGATATCTACAGGACACTGCACCCCCAAGGAAGGGAATGCACCTTCTTTTCAAATTCACATGGATCCTGCTCTAAAATTGACCACATATTAGGACACAAGGAAAACTTGAATACACAAAAATTAAAATTATACCAATTTTTCTCTGATCATAAAGGCATCAAAGTAGAAATTAACAAGGAAGAGAAAGCAAGAAATGTCCAATATATGGAGAATGAACAATATGCTAATAAATGAAGAATGGGTAATCAAAGAAATTAAAGAAGAAATTAAAACTTGCTTCGGAACATGACAAAGAAGACACAACATTCCAAAATGTCTGGGACTCAGCAAAAGTTTATGTAAGAGGAAGGTTCATAGCAATACAGGCCCATATCAAAAACTCATAAACTATCCAAAGAAAAAAACCTCATCTCCCAGCTTGAAAAACTAGAAAAAGAGCAACAGGAAAAGCCAAAATCCAGCAGTATATAAGAAATAATAAAAATAAAAGAAGAAATAAATAACCTAAAAACCAAAAAGACTATCCAAAAGATCAATGAAACTAAGATCTGGTTCTTTGAAAAAAAATAAATAAAATTGATAACCCCTCTTGCAAGGCTCACAAAGGAGAGAAATAAACAGGATCATAGATGAAAGAGGAGAAATTGTAACAGACACAAAAGAAATTCAAAAGCTAATTGGAAACTATTATGAACATCTATATGGAAATAAATAACAGCAACCTGAATGAAATGGACAGACTCATGGAGAAATACAACTACCTAAAATTGAGCAAAGAAGAAATAGAGACACTTTCCTAAAGAGAAAGTCCAAATGGCCAACAGGCACATGAAAAACTGCTCAGCATCACTAACAATTAGGGAAATGCAAATCAAAACCACAATGAAATACCACCTTAAACCACTAAGAATGGCCCATATCCAAAAAACAGACAACAACTGCTGGCATTGATATGGAGAGGAAGGAATACTTTTACACTGCTGGTGGAAATGTAAACTGGTCCAGCCACTATGGAAAGCAGAGTGGAGAACCCTCAAACTAATGAAAATGGAACTACCATTTGACCCAGCAATCACTCTTCTGGGAATCTACCCAAAGGAGACCTCAATGTGGACACAAAGGGACACCTGTGCTCAGATATTTATTGCAGCACTATTTATAATTGCAATGGAATGGACATGGAAACAACCCAAATGCCCCAAGACAGATGACTGGTTGAAAAAGATGTGGTGTATATGCACAATGGAATATTATGCATAAATTAAAAATGACAAATTTGGTGATTTTTTTGGTAACATGGATGTACCTAGAAGAAATCATATTGGCAGAAATAAATCAGAAGGGAAAAGACAGAAACCAAATGGTTTCACTAATACATGGACAACCAAATGAAAGTTCACAACTGGAAGAGGGGACCAGCTGGAGTGGCCAGGGAGTGGAGGTGGGGGGGTGAACACCAGGGATTATGAAGATGTGAAATACATACATACATACATACATATATACATACATACATACATACATACATATATTATTTAAATAATAAAAAAATAAAAACACAAAAGAAAAAATATAGATAACTTAAATAATCCAATTACAAGCAGCAAAATTGAAGCAGTTGTCAGAACTCTCCCTAAAAACAAGATGCCCAGGAACAGATGGCTTCACAAATGAATTCTACACGACATTCAAAGATGAAATAACACCTACACTACCAAAACTTTTCCAAAAAAATCAAGAAAGAAGGAAAACTGCCAAACACATTCTATGAAACAAACATCATACTCATACCAAAACCAAATAAGGATAATACCAAGAAAGAAAACTATAGACCAATTTCCCTAATGAACACAGACACAAAAATCTTAAACAAAATCCTGGCAAATTGAATCCAATGATGCAGAAGAAGCAATATTTACCATGACCAAATAGGATTTATCCCAGGGACACAGGATGGTTCAAAATCTGGAAATCAATTGACATAATCTACCACATTAACAGGAAGAAAAAAACCCATATTATCATATAAATAACTGCAGAGAAAGCATGTGACAAAGTCCAGCACCCATCCATTTATGATAAAAGCCCTCAAAAATTGGGGATCAAAGGACATACCTCAACATAATAAAGCCCATCTATGACAAACCTACTGCAAACATCATCCTAAATGGGGAAAAACTAAAATCATTCCAATTAAGATCTGGAACAAGGCAAGAATGCACACCCACACTCTCCACTACTTTTTAACATTACTGGAACTTCTAGCCAGGGAAATAAGACAAGAGAAAGATGTAAAAGGGATACAAAAAAGAATTGAAGCTACCATTATATGCAGATGACATGATTCTTTAAATAGAGAACACCAAAAAATCTACAGAAAAACTTCTCAAAACAATAAACCAGTTCAGTAAGGAAACTGGTTACAAAATCAGCACACAGAAATCAATAGCCTTCCTATACACAAAAAGTCAAGCAGCATCAGAAGAAATTAAAAGACATCCCATTTACCATCACACCAAAAACAATTAAATGCATGGGAATAAACCTAACAAAATATGTGAAAGAACTATACAAAGACAACTTTAAAATGCTGCTAAAAGAGATAGAAGAAGACATAGGAAATGAAAAGACATTCCCTGCTCATGGATTGGAAGAATTAACATCATCAAAATGGCTATCCTTCCAAAAGAAGTCTACAGATTCAATGCACTCCCTATCAAAATTCCAATGACCTTTTTTAAAGAGATAGAACAAAAATTACAAAATTCATATGGAATAGCAAAAGACCTTGAATATCAAAAAGCCTTCTGGCCAAAAAAGAGAGAATGGAGCTTAGCTATTCCAGACTTCAAGTTATACTACAAAGCCATAATCATTAAAACAGCATAGTACTGGTACAACAATAGACAGTCAGACCAATGGAACAGAATTGAGTGCCTGGAAATAAAACCACACATATATAGTCAACTAACCTTAGACAAAGGAGTGACTAACTTATATTGGAACAAATATAGCCTCTTCAATAAATGGTGCTGAGAAAACTGGACTAAGGCATGCAAAAAAATGGACCAAGAAAACTCCCTCACACCATGTAAAAAAAAAAAGTTCAAAATGGATAAAAGACTTAGATGTCAGACATGAAACCATAACATACATAGAGGAAAATTTGGGCAAAACCCTCCACGAATTACAGTTCGGAAATTCCTTTCTGGAAACATCTACAGATGGTAAAAAATGAAGAAAAACATAAACAGTTGGGACTACATCAAGCTAAAAATCTTCTGTACAGCAAAAGAGACAACAGAAAAAAAAAAAAAGAAGCCCAACCAAATGGGAAAAAAATTTTGCCCTCTACAAAAGTGACAAGGGGTTAATAATGAAGATCTACGAGGAACACACCCAACTGAACAAAAACAAAACAAGGACCCCAATCAAAAAAATGGGGAGAAGAACTAAAAAGACACTTCTCCAAAGAGGAAATACAAATAGCCAACAGGCATATGAAAAATGGCTCAATATCACTAGCAATCATGGAATACAAATCAAAACTACAATGAGATACCACTTTACACCAGTAAGAATGGCACACATCAAAAAATAGGCAACAACAAGTGCTGATGTGGATGCGGAAAGAAAGGAACACTTACACTGCTTGTGGTAATGTAAACTGTGGTCCAACCACTATGGAAAGCTGTGTGGAGGACCCCTTAAGTTAATGAAAATGGAACTACCATTTGACCCAGCAATCACTCTTCTGGGAATCTACCCAAAGAAGACCTCAATGTGGGTACAAATGGACACCTGTGCTCAGATATTTATTGCAGCACTATTTATAATTGCAATGGAATGGACATGGAAACAACCCAAATGCCCCAAGACAGATGACTGTGTGAAAAAGATGTGGTATGTATGCACAATGGAACACTACTCATCAATTATAAATGACAAATTTGATAAATTTATGATAACATGGATGTACCTAGAAGAAACAAGTCAGAAAGAAAAAGACAGAAACCAAATGGTTTCACTAATATTGGACAACCAAATGAAAGTACACAACTCGGGGGCGGGCAGCTAGAGTGGCTGGGGAGGGGAGGTGGTAGGTGATCCCTGGGGATTAAAATGATGTGAAACACATTTTATATATTATATATATATAATTTAGATAATAAAAAAGATTTTGTGAAACCAAATGATTAAATAAAGTTATACCATTATGAAGCTTTTCAGGAGAAAGAACTTTTAAAGAAAAACTGTATGAGTCCGAGAATGAGTCATAAGAAATTGAGAATGGAAAGATATAGCTTTAAAAATATGTGATTAATAAGACCACAGAAAATGTGGTTAATTAATTAATTAATTAATCTAGTGCTGATGCACTGCATATTTGCATAGGGTACCACTCATATTAGTTGTTGAAACAGTCATGAAATTATGTAAATATCAAAATAATTCCTAAAGGACACACAGGCTTTATAAGTAGTAAAATTCACATCTAAAATTGCAAATTTATTCTAAAAAACTTGGAAAAATAAATAAGTTTTAGAGATCATTTATAGTGAGAGAAAAGTGTAACTAAGAGCTACAACACCACACACACACACCCCTTAATTTTTGGCTCTCATCTACTGTTCTCGCACAGTTTCAATGTAAAAGGAACAGCATTTTGTAATATTAAGTTCATTGACTTCATTTACATAAATTTAATATATTTTTACTCTTTTCTATATATAAAAATGGCTAATACAAGATTACATCTCAGAACTCCACTAATATTGATGGGATTGTATAGTAGATGTTATCTGAGTTATATGCTTTTTTTTTTTTTTTAAAGAAAACTCCAAGCTATTATGAATGCATGTGTTTGAATGAATTCACTTCATCAGTAATTTTTTAATGGAAAGAAGTTGTTTATATTCTGTGTTTCCCAATGAGCTGGAGGTGCTTTAAGTGCATCCCTTTCCCACATTCAAGGGATCATTGGCAGAGGGCTGTGTAAGGAACCATAATTTCCAAAGCACAGCAGGAATGACCTGGCTTTCCTCTGAATGAATGCCAAGGCTGATCTCTTTCCTTTTCCCCTCCCCCTAAGACTCCAGTCATTCTAATTAACCAAAACTTTCTAGAAAATGATCTTTCCTGCTATTTGCATGTTATAAAGCATTCTCCAATATCCTGTGTGTTGACGCCTTATAATACAGTTGTGAAAGAGTTTGAAAAATGCTGGTTCTGGCTGGGCACAGTGGCTCGTGCCTGTAAGCTTCAGCCTATGAAGCAGCCGGGGCTAGGGATCATGGATCGAATCCCGCCTGGGGCCCATAGCATGACCTACTTCCAAAAAAAATAGCTGGGCGTGGTGGCACACGCCTGTAATCCCAGAATCCTGGGAAGCGGAGGCTGGGGATTCCGGGCAACGAGAGCCTGCGGTTCCATGGGCAAAAACAGCAAGACCTAGTCTCAAAAAAAAAAAAAAAAAGCTAATTCTATCCATCAGTAATAGAATTATAAAGTATTGCATTCCCATGCTATTCCCATTGTTTTGTTCTCTTATTGTCCCTTCTTTTGCAATAATCAATTTTCTATGTGTATGTATTTATTTGCTTAACTCTTTTCAATATGTACCGTTTATAGGTGAGAGGTGAGGACAGTTCATATGGTTGCACTTCAATAGGCTTCCAGCATAATAGCCTTAAAAGTTAATAGGATCTTACAACCTAATGAATTTCTTGTAGGATTTGAAATTTTCAGGTATAGGATGAATAAATTGTGTTGCCTAAATCAGAACTATATATGTTCCTGGCTCATACACTTATTTTAAATGTCTTTAAAATCAGATCTTATTTGGTTCTGTATTTTTTTCATGGTCCACACAGTGCCAGGTAGACAAAAAACTTTGAGAAAATGAAACAATTTTCTAAAATTTTACTTTTAATTTACTTTTTCTCCCCCTGAATATTGCTATTCTATCACAACTACATTTCATTCCACACACACCATATGTGATTGGTCACCAAACCCTTTATCTTCTGGATATATTTTTGAAAAACCTGAAATCAAATATGCAGAAAGGGAAATGCATGTATCTTAACTATATGATATGATGAACGCTTTATCCCGTCTATCTATAGGTGCTTTATTCTTTCTATCTACCAACCTATCATCTCTCTATTATCTATTCTATCAACATAAAACTTTATAGTAATCACTTTGGTGAAGACTTAGAACATATCCAGCATCTCAGAGAACTCTCTCAAGCCCTTTACCAACCAGGCTCTATCCTTTAGCCCCAGAGAAGCAATCACCATTCTAATTTCATTCACTTAATATTTTGTTTGCTTTTTCTAGAGCTTTTTATATAATTTATATTTCCATTTGGTTTCTTTTATTCAAACATGATGCTTTTGAGCTTTATGTTTTTTTATATGTATTAAGAGTTCATTCTTTTCATGCATTTATGTTCACGTTGGTTGCATTGGTTGGCTGCTGAAATATTTTATTAGGGTTTTGGCACTGGGGCATGTTGGCCTCATAAAATGAATTGGGAAATTTTACCCTTTCTCTTATACTTTCTAAAAGAATTTTGTATGGTTAATGTTAGTTTTCTTCTAAAATATTTGACAGAATTTACCCATAAAACATCTGAACCTTGAGTTTTCTTTGCAAGAAGTTTCTTTGAGAATAAATTCAATGCCTTTTGTAGGTACAGGACAATTTAGACTTTCTATTTCTTCTTTTGTTAATTTGGATTAGTTATGTTTTAAAAGAAATTTGTCCTTTTGTCTAAGTTATCAACTGTATTGATTATTCATATCTGTATTATTCTTCAAATGTCTATAGTATATTTCATTCCTAATACTGATAAATATAAGTTACCATTCTTTGTAAAGAGCCAGTTTCTTTGTTAATTTTCTTTGTATTTCTGTTTGATTGGCATATACTATTTTTATTTTCATGTTTCTACATGTGTTAACAGACTCTTCTTATTCTGACTTATTAAGGTGTAAACTTTATCATTTCCTTGATTCCTTTGATTTTAAATAGTTCAACTTTAATGAGCCTATGTGATTGTCTTGTATGAGCCAGCAGAAATTTACAGCTTTTTTTCAAGGTTTCTTTTTTCCTGTCACATCTCTCTTCCCCCTCTGGAACTGAAAATGCATGCATGTTAGACTTCTATGTATTTTCCTTCCAGAAATTGAGGCTCTATTCTCTTGTGTATTTTTTAAATCATTTTTTGTTCTGAGTTCCTCTGATCAAGTAACATCTATTGATCTGTTTTCAAATGCATTGACTCTTGCTGTCATCATAATACTGTTAAGCCCTATAGTGTTTTATTTTTTATTATATTTCAGATATTATATTTTCAACACTTTATTTTATATGGTTTTCTTTATATCATTTCTATATCTATACAGAGAATTCTTAGTTCTTCATTCACTATAACTGTCTTTTCCTTTAAGGCTTGGGACTTCTTTATAATAACTTTTCTAAAGTCCTTGTCTGCTAGTTAGAATACTTGAGAGAACTCAGATTGCATCCTCTTGCTCTTGTCCTAGATTGTGGACCAAATTTTCCTGCATATGTAGAACTTTCTTTATTCTGTACTAATTTTGTATGATATATTAGAGGACTTCTGCATTAGTTTCTTTCATTTGTTGTTCAGATTTGTTCTAAATCACAAATTATTGACAGCTCCTTTTAAGCCTATCAGTGGCTTGCTTTGTTTGTTTTCATTAGGGTGAATCTCTTTTGGTTTTGAATTCAGCCATTTGATGTGGCAAACATCATCTTTTTACTGTGGCTTAGTAGCATGAATGGATGGTCTTCACTAAATGCATAAGAGGTTTGTTAGATCTCTTTTCTCTGGATGCAGTGCACTTTAAAAATCTCCATCATGGTAGACTTTGGTATCGCCATTCTGTTCTCCATCTCCCAGCGCTCACTGTCTGTTAGGTCTTATAAAGACCATCCATATTTGTGTGCAATTATGCCTTGAAATAAGGACTCATAAGAAATTCCCACTGCTGACTCTGGTGACCTTTTTCTAATTCTTGTACAAATCCTTTTTAAAAAAGTATTTTTGTTGCCATAAAATAAAAATAACAAGCAATTCCTTTTTCTTGGGTGTTCTGTCCTACAAATCATAGCCATTTCAACAACCCAAATTCCAACTTCTCTTTTAAGTTTGGTGTGACCTCCTCTTCTGTTTAAGTTCTTCCTCTAGTGTGGGGAAGGTGTCCATTCCCAGAACTGTATCTTTTATGAGACTTGCTTTCTGATTTTTCCTTTTTTCAAGTTTTGTATGGTGTTTCATATCTGAAAACAATTGCATCATTTATTTCATCTTGATTTATAGAACAGGCTTGATAGCAGTTACACTATCATGGCCCACAATAGAATCTCTTGACACTTTTGGTTTTGTAAATATGACCCATTTTTTCTTCTTTTAATTACTATTGTTTATTTATTGTTTAATAAAATAAACTTACTTTATCATCTACTAGTTGACTTACCAATATTTATTCTGGTCCCTGTTCACTTCCCATGCAGAAGTTAAAGTAATGTCTACTAGATGAGTATAATTATGCTTAATATCTTTAGTTATTTTAGGTTAAAGGTAAAATTCATGCAAATAGGCTTCTTATCTGAATACACCTTTCTGCATCTTCTTAAACAAAAATCACCTGTAATCTCTCTGCGATGCAGTCTCACCCCACCTGCTTATCTATACTTCTGCATATTCTATTTCTCCTCCCTGGAACTCTATTTCTGAATTCACTTTCTCAGAGCTAAATTCAAGCATCATTTTCCAGGAAAGACCTCCTTGATCTTCTAAAGACAGATCCTGCTAATGTAAGTTTTCTTAGTACCACACACTTTATAGCACTTATTGTTGTTACAACTTTACTTCTTTTTCCATAATTATTTGACTACTGTTTCTTGCCTCCATTGTACTATAAAGTTAGGGAAAGTATCATACCTGCCTTTACTTGCTTTTAAATTCCAGTGCTTGACCATAGCATGCAGCAAATGTATGTTGAATTAAAGAACGCCAATGGTTAGCTTCCTGGACTCTGCAAATATAGTCCCATGTTTTATAATTTGTTCACATTTGTAAGGCTAGAATAAGTCAAAATTAATTCAGTTAAAGGGATGTAGTACATACTATATAACCATTTGGGGCATAAGGAAAAAACTCTCATTATGTGGAAGCAAAGTCCATTACATGATCAAAATATGAAAAGTCAATTAAACATTTATATACTTGGAAATAACCATATGGCAACCTGTTTCAGTTTTCACTTCCCACATATCTATAGATTTAAACCAGGTCATTTCAACATAAGTTTTAGATCTAAAAATCCAAATAGCTGAAATTCATTGGAAAGTATTATTTGATGAAATAATTCTTTATTTTCATAAAGCATAGAACTTGCTCTTCTTATTTTCCTTTTTTTACTTTGAGTGGCTCATTATTAAAGTTTCAAAATCCTGGGCATATCAATTGCATTTAGTTAAAACACATGCAACTTTGTGTGTGTGTGTGTGTGTGTGTGTGTGTGTAATTGTTAATAACATTATGGCAGAATTTAAATTAGATTTAATATGAAAAAATATTAAGATGAAACAAGCTAAAACATCATACAGGTTTGATATTATAAATCATCTCTCTTTACAAGAAATTATAAACCTCATGAGTCTGTAGAGGTTTTTCATTCTGACTATCATTATCTTTATTTTGACTCAAATATTTCCAGAAAAGCAATCATAGCACAAAAAATTTTGCTGCTATTTTAATTGCAACATTATTTTATAGCTAAGATTTTCTTAACAATCTTCAGTTTTAGACTGTTCTAGCAAGACTGTAAGTCACTTGAAAAAAAGGGGCCTATTGCTTATATAGTCACCTATATAAACATATGCTTAGGGATGTTGTGTGTCCTATGTTAACTAGCTGGGGAACATAGAGGAATAGCTATTAAAATAACCTGATTGAGGACTGAAGAAAGCACAGATTCTCTTAAAAGTATGAACTGCAGATTAAGCAACCATGAGTCTCTTAGTGCTAAAATAAGATTTCAGCTCTGCCAAGATCTCCACTGTGATTTTTGATATGAAATTCCTTTCATAATTCTTTTTATCTGAATAAGTTAGAAGATAAACAATTGGGAGCAATGTAATTGAAAAATTGCACTTGGATACTTTGACAGTAAGAGTATTTACATTGGTTTTAGAATCATACATTAACTATAAATCATCTATTAATTAATTACTTAAGAAGTAAAAAACGAGAAGATCTGAGTACTGAAAAGCACACAGGTGAGATGCTAAGACTTTGTTATAATGCATGTTTTTCCTATTTTTCTATCATAATAAGAAGTGACAGAAAGATCATGCAGGTGTCAGCTGGAGACAGGAAAGATTTTGTTGTTGTTGTTGTTTTATATACTAGGCACTTTGTACAAATGAAACTTAATTTCAAAAACAACTCTCTCAAATAGCTATTATTATTTTGTTTGTTTGTTTATCTTTTTAAAAGATACAGAGATACAGTACCAGGTCTTTTATGAAGAGCTGATAAAGTGGGCTTAGTTCAAGATAAACTTGAATGAGACCCAATATCTTTCTACCATAATTCTTAGGGTGTATCACCTGATTCTTTAGTCTGGAATGTCTACAGTTGAACATTTTACCTGTGGCATTAGCAAGCAAAAGGACTCTTTATATCTACTAAGTAGACTAATAGTGTCCTAAATCTAATAAATGTGATGGAAGACATAGGGAAAGATGACTCTGTTACGAGGTTGGGAGGACATTTTCTGTGACTCAGAATACTCTTGCTGTGTCTCTCACTGCTATCTCATGGGTGACTTGCTTCTTGGTGGGCACATTGGAGCTGCCAGAAACTTGGGTGCAGGTGATACACGATCTCTGCTCTTGTGGAAACCCTTGAAGGATCTGGACTGCCAAGGTGTGCTCTCTCTCAGCTCTCCCTTCCTCTTTTATATTTGAAGCAATGTTAGTTTTTTTACATTTATAAAAATACTGCTCCAGTCACAAATCAAATAGCTATTTCCCAACCATAGTAAAGTTAGTAAAGTGAAAGGCATATATATTTATTTTCATTCGAATCAACACAACAATTTTGATTTCCATTAGTTCATCTTTAAAAATAAAAAAAGCTCCTGGCAGAGGGATCTTTTTTTGTCCATATGAATGTTGCATATTTTCTAGCAAAGTTTAGCGC
This sequence comes from Uropsilus gracilis, assembly GCA_004024945.1. Classification (NCBI taxonomy): domain Eukaryota; kingdom Metazoa; phylum Chordata; class Mammalia; order Eulipotyphla; family Talpidae; genus Uropsilus; species Uropsilus gracilis. The sequence goes on from PVHY01000022.1 coordinate 241,094, forward strand.
CAGGTAGGGTTTGCAGAGATGAGGTGATGAAAGTAGTGCTGGCTTTTCTGTTAACCAAGTTAAGGGCCTTATGCCACTTCAGATCTTTCCTGGATCCTCATCTGTTTCTTCAACATCCTTGTCTGGAAAATGTGTGATTGGACACTTGTATAGGTGGTGACCGAGATGTGATCATTTATCCAGTTATTTGGATTCTGTCTCAACTCACTGTTAATCAAATACAAATCAGTTCTATTCTAAGCCTAGATGAATCACAATTAGGAAGATAAATGGTTCAGGAAAATCATATACCACAGTCTCCAGCCAAATATGTGTGCCTGCTTACGTACACACATGAATGTGTGTATGCACATATGTACAGACATTTTATGAGTTATGTGAACATGTAGAGATGATCACTCTTTTAACTGATAAACATTATCATTCTGTCTCCTTTTGCACTCTTTGGGAGATTGTCTTCATCTTTAGAGTTTGTGCACTGTGACTTCTATCCCAAACTCAGTCCCTATGTAATTTGACAAATGCTCATTCCATAGAAATTAATTTTTCAGCTTTAGTTTTACAATAGGAGACACTTTCAATGATGGCAGTTATTTGGTTGTACAATGGACACTGAACATATTTGCTTATTAAGAGAATATGATTTGTGGGCTGGGCAAAGGCAAGCAGACCAGGAGTGTGCAGAGAGAGGAGTGTTCAATCACCTGGTTAGGAAGAAAACCAACTTGCAAAAGAAAAGAACTGGAAAGATGTACAGAAAGGAGCAGAGAGGTGGGGAAAGAACTAGAACTCAGGGTGTCCATGGAAGCTTTGACCTGTCCCAAAGGAGAGCTGCCTCTGTGCCATCAGATTCTGCAAGACACCTTTATATTCTTGGACTCAGTTCCTTCTCTGCTTAAGTTGGCTCCAGAGGGTTCTGTAATTCATATCCAAAGCTGTCTTAACCTGTGCAACCTCTGGCCAGCTATATTTTCCTCCAGTCAGTCAACAGGTACTTAATTCTCTCTGTGCAGAGAAAGTATTTAAGCTACACAATTATATTTTTTATGCACCTTTCCCTTCATCAAAGTATTCTGCGATCATTCATTTCAAAACTTGGAAGCATTTTTTATAAATACTGTAGCACCATGTCATGAGGGATTCCAGACTTCTCCAGAAGATAGCTAGTGAAACCAGAGCATGAAAGGATATCCCTGCCAGACATGGTGGCACATGCCTGTAGGTGGCAGCCTAGGAAACCACAGCCAGGGCCAGGGATTGTGGTATGAGTCCCACTGGGGGCACGCAGCGAGAACTAGCCCCCCCCCCAAAAAAAATAGCTGGGCATGGTGGCATCTGCCTGTAATCCCAGCTACCTGGGAAGCTGAGGCTGGGGATTGCTTGAGTCTGTGATACCCCGGGCAATGTGAGTCTGTGGTACCACGGGCAAAAATAGCGAGACCTAGTCTCCCAAAAAATAAATAAATGAAAGGACATCCCTGACCTTGCAATTTTCCTCACTTTCCTGTGGCCACATTGGCCTGTTTAAAAAATCACACTGTAATTTCAAGGAGCATGTGGGAGCTGCATTTGACAGTAGGATGTTTAGGTGGCAGTCTTTCTGAAATTCAGAGACATACATCCTATATTATTAGTGGAGAAACGCCTAGTCATCCTGTGGTGAGATTGCTGCATCAGACACTGTTGTCCAAGCTGTTGATTCATCTCACAGAGATCACTCCCCATTCCCATGTCATCAGCTTCCTTACCTCTCATCCCTATTTGGAGCCGCACTGCCAGGTTTGAACAACATTAAGTGGTGCATTTCCTGGCAAGGATCCCTGGGATAGCTACTTTGCCATGTTGCCTTATTTCATTTGCACAATACACCACAGGGACCCACGGACTCATCCTGGTCCGACTCAAACTCATACATCACAATCACACACTTCAGATGGACCTTGGAGAGCTCACAGGTTCACCCTCACCCAGTTCCCCTGGTCAGGCTTCTTCTCTGCTCACAACTATGTGTCAGTTGAGGCAGCACCTCCATCAACTTGCTCCGAGTTTTGTTTGTTTGTTTGTTTCCAAAAGCGCTTCTAGATTCTTCTTTGCCTCTGCAGGCTGTTGACTTCTTCTAACGATACAATGCCTCTTCCAGGAAGTCATTCTTTTTTAAAAAATAATTTATTTAGATATAAATTTCACTTCTCTGTGATCTCTGGGGTTCACTCCCCCTCCCTGACTGTTCCCACCCTGTCCCACCCACACCCAAGTTGTGTACTTCAATTTGGTTGTTGGCTTGTTTTGTCTTTTCTTCATGGATTTTTGTTTATCTTCCCATGTCCCATATAGTAGTGAAACCATTTGGTTTCTGTTTTTTCTTTTTGACTTGTTTCTGCTAATATGAATTCTCCTAAGTCCATCCATGTTATCATAAATTCATCAAATTTGTCATTTTTAATTGATGAGTAATATTCCATTGTGTATATATACCACTTTTTTTCACCTAGTCATCTGTTTTCGGGCATGTCCTCACAAATATAAATAGTGCGGCAATAAATATCCAAGTACTGGTGTCCCTTTGTACCTACATTGAAGTCTCCTTTGGGTAAATTCCCAAGAGAGCAATTGCTGGGTCATATGGTAGTTCCAGTTTCATTAATTTGAGGGCTCTCCATACAGCTTTCCATAGTGGTTGGACCACTTTACATTCCCACAAGCAGTGTAAGAGTGTTCCCTTCTCTCCACATCCTCACCAGCACTTGTTGTTGCCTGTTTTATGGATATGGGCCATTCTTACTGGTGTAAGGTGGTAGCTCATTGTGGTTTTGATTTGCATTTCCCTTATTGCTAGCTATGTTGAGCAAATTTTTATGTGCCTGGTGGCCGTTTGTACTTCCTCTTTGGAGAAGTTTCTTTCTAGTTCTTCTCCCCATTTTATGATTGGGCTTCTTGTGTTGCTTTTGTTTCAGGAAGTCATTCTTAACTAGCAGCCTCTTCCCTTCAAAGTGGTCCTTTCCTTCCATGTATATCCATCCAGAGAACCTGTGCCTGATTGGTAGATACATGTGTATTATTTTGGAATAAATGTCTACATTTTTTCATGATTATTTGTCCTTTTAATCGATTTGTAAACACCTAATATATATTTCATATATATACCTTATATCTACATGTATACATATGCTTATCATATAGTATATATTTATAAGTTACCCAGGCATAATACACATATACAATACAACATATATATGCTACATAGCTTATGTATTCTGTCATATATACATTAATATTATACATGTATATTATATTTTGCATACTATAAATATATACGCATGCAACATATTATGTGCATATTATATGCATGTATATACATATTATTGTACATATTCTATTATATGATATCATATATTTATGCAATATAATTACAATTCAATGCATATTTATAAAAATAATACATATACGTAAATATATGTGTTTATCTATGTATACTTTCCATAGTAACTTTTGTAGCCTTGGACATTGAAATCAATCATTGAATTGAGTCATATATTTCTGGAGGAAAATCTTAGTGAATTTGCTTGTTGATATTTCCATGACTCTATATATGACCTCATGAAACTGATGTGGGCTTGGTAGGGCCATTTGATTATGTTCTTGTCTCTGTTCTTGTTGTCTGCTGCAGGAACAAACATTGGGGGCAGGTGGTCTGCTATCACTCCAGAATCTCGCCTACACATGTAATGACTGCGGGGTACTTATGCTTTATGCCACCATCATCCACAAGGGCCACCTATATACAGAGCTGTGAGTACATGACAGTACAAAGAATGTCCAGTCATCACTTCAGTGAATATCTACAGGATCTTCTCTAAAAGGAATCAAAGCCTGGGTTCTGTTAGCCCAGGCATCTGACAAGACAAGATGGTCTTGGTCAAACGGACATGCTCTCTCTTGACATAAAATGTCCCACATGCATAAGAGTATTGGTCAGGGAGAGTATCTGAGCCTTAGGGCTCCAAACCTGCATCCTATATCCATCTATCCTTTCTCCTCTCTTTTTCAGGCCATTTAGATGCTAGTTTCCCCATCTGAGTTGGACCACACATGAGTGAAGTGAGTTAAATGCCCCACTGGAATGCCAGCATTTGGGACAGGTCTCTCTCCTCAACAGAGATGCTGGGATTCATTCTCATCTCATTTGCTGAGCGCTCTATTATTAAAGTGTCATTGAGAACTGACACCACTTAATTTTAGCAGCTTTCAATTCTCGTTTGCAGCAAGAATAGCTTTAAATGGAAAGGAGTGCAAATTACAGAGAGAGGGATATTTTTACACCACACTCAGCATTTTATCAAACAAAGCAGCCTCCTGGGGAATGGAGGACAATACATTATAAAACCAAACTCTCTTCTGATCTTGGGTATTTAATCTTCCCATTGCAGGCATGCACTCTGATGAGCCTGTAATGAATATACAGAAAGGGATGTTATCTGAGCAGTTGCGCTTTCCTCTTCCTTAAAATATCCTTGGTTTTTATTTCGGGTGTGGTCAAAATTAAAAAAAAAAAAAAAGAAAAGAGAAGAAAGAAAGGAAAGCTTTGGAGCTCAGCTGTCCCCTGTAGGCCACAGCAAAACCTTTACCTTTTTTGCAAATTACAGAGCTCTGGAGATTTTTCCCCTATTAATTGCATAATTGCTTTTCCTGCCAAAGTAATTTGAACCCTTGGGGGTTAAGAAAATCACTTACTGTGAAACAGTGGCAATTTTTAACCCATTCAGCTGGAGTTTCTTTGCCTAATTAAATGTAAAATGGTTGTTTGCAGCCTATGGTATATGTGTTTCCAGGGTTGTTCAAACAGCTTTACCTAGAAAGTCTCAGAGCACTTATATTTCAATAGAATTATTAAACTTAGCTTCTGTGTGTTTCGGTTCATTGCATCACTATTTTGTGCAGAGAAAACTTGATTCAATCTTTGACTGATCTCTAATATTTGTGCCTATCTTCCTGTGCATGAAAAAAATCAAATCATCTCTAAGACAAAATGTTTTGACTACTGAGAAATATATGCTGGCACACTGACTGGCTTTGGGGGCTACTCAACGGGTTTTCATAGAAATCCCAGTTATTACTCCATGTTATAAAAACTCAGGCCCAAAGGCTTAATGACTAGTCCAAGGTCACGCCTGAAGTCAACTTTTGTATTCCCAAATTATGCCTGCATTTTTGCCTTTTTGCTTCTTGCTTTAGCATAATTCACACGAACCACTCAAAAGAAGCGATTTAACTTAAAGTTTTTACCTGTAATTTGGTTTTTGAAAGACATAAATTCTGGTTGTATTAAAGAGACTTTAAGTACAGCAGAATATGTTTTGTGCTTTGCAACATTTGGGCAGAAATAGTGCAGAAAGAGACTGGCTAGCAGAGCCATGACTGACAAACTGTTATGAGGAGTTTAATTTACTGCCTTTACTCCCAAAGTATCAGCCTAATACCTCAGGTAAGCTCCACTTGATTCCCCCATTCACTCTTCCCTTCTACTCTTTTTCTATGTTGTCTTTATTTCAGTTTTCCTTTTCATTTTTAGTCCTATTGTTTCACATACTTGATCACCGGCATGCTTAGATGCTGCCCAACCTCCAACAGGCAAAGTTAAAAGGTTTTGCTGATCTAAAGTTCCTTTTAAGGAGAAACAACTCAAATATCAACTGAAACATAAAGGTATTGTATAACCAGAATGTATAATTATCTCTCAAAAAATCAAATCCTAGGAAATAAATTCCAGGGGGTATAACTTGTGGTAGAGGGGGATGTGGGGAGGAGAGAGAAAGCTTCTTGAGCAGTTTGATATTCCAGTGGAGGGAAGGTGAGGTCCCCCCAAAAGACACAATGTGTCAGTGAGTCCAAAAAAGCAGGAATGAAGCTAAAGTGGAAAGCTACTCAGGTATTTTATTTGTTTTTTGTGTGCCTATAATAAAACCATCCATTTGACATGAAACCCAAATTTTCTTGCATGCTTTTAATGTACTATAAATTATTAAATCAGAATACTAACAAATTGAATATGTGTTTTATATTTGTGTGGAAACTTTTCAGCCATTCACATACTATTATGTTACCTTAGGTTAGTTAGAGGTTTTCTGTGACAGATACAATCTCACCCATGGTCATTATTCACCCTTGGATTTCTTGACCTTCTTTAGGGCACAGGCCGAATCATCAATCCAGCTTGAATGGCCCCTTACACAACTCTGTTCTTGTCATTGTGGTGATCTCAAGGAAATTAGTCCATCTTTCCATCAGCACTTGCCAAACAATCATGAGCTATGAACTACAAGCTTCCCACCCTGTTTCTGAATTTCACTCAAGGCACTTACATGGTTAAACAGGTAGGATTTGAATAAAGTTGGGAAAATTGAGGTTTGGTAGAATAGAGGTCAGAGAGATGAAAACACAGAATTAGGATCTTTGGAATCATCAATGCATATTCAGAAAATAAGTAGCTAGGTTTGACTCTGAATATGAGTACTGGAGAGGCAGTTGAGACTAGACTGTGAAAGACTTCAAATAGTGGGCTAAGGAACATGTTCTTTGTTTTTTAAGACAATAGAAACCCTTGGGAAGGTTTTAGAGCATGAGTTTATCAGAGCAGCATGAGAGAACCACCCAAGATTAAATCAAGGTGGGAAGGCATGCCAGTAACCATTTACCTTATTTACTTATGTAAGAATTTATAAGAATTTAGAAATAAAATTAAAAATTAAAAAAAATAAATCAAGGTGGGGAGACTGGAGGCAGAGAGTGTAACATTGCAGAGGAATACTTAGTCTTGTTGATTCCCTGGAATAGGATAATAGGATTTTGGCAGTGGTAGTGGAAATAAGAAGTAAATGTCAAAGACATCTTTGAACTGTATGGAGAGATTTCTTTATGAGCTCCCGGGGGAAGAGCTTTCGGGGTAGTACACTTATAAAGGCAAAGTGGTCTTTAAAGCATTGAGTTTAAAAAAAGTTGCTCAGGAAAAACGTCTTTTTAAATATACATATACCAAACTAATGTTTAAAAATAAATTACACTATGTGTGATTCAAAGATGGGTTCACAGTTCTTCGGTGTGTGTTACCTTATCACACCCACCAACAAGGCACCCTAGGTCTCTATCCTGTTTATTCAACTCCCTTCCACACTTTTCTGTACACGTTCCCATATCCCCTATGATAACATTAATTCTTAAGAAAGACTTCTAAAGTTTGTTATTGTTTTGGTTTCTCTGACCCAGATTTTTTGGTTTCTATAGTCCACATATAAGGGAAACTTTTGGATAGTTTTCTTTGTCTTTCTTCTGACTTATTTTGTTTAACATTCTCTCCTCAAATTCCATCATGTTGTCTTAAATTACAGGATTTCATTTTTTTACTAACAGGTAGAATTCTATTGTATATATAGACCACATCCTTTTTATTTACTCACTGAGCACTTAGGTTGTTTCCTAAGTTAGCTATTATAAATATGCTGAAGTGAACATAGGAATGTGTATATATATATATATATATATATATATATATGTGTGTGTGTGTGTGTGTGTGTGTGTGTATGCATATATATATATATTTATTCAAATTAATGTTTTCACATTCTTTAGTAGATCCTTAGAAGTGGAATTGTTGAATTCTATGATGGCTCAAAAATGTGACAAGGAACTTAATGAAGAAAGGAAAGAGAATGACAACACAAAGTCATTCAGAATGACAGAACGACTTTGAGAGAGCACACCTGTGTCTATGATCCAATCACAAAGAGAGAAGCAAGACAAGCATGGATGTAAGACCTTGGGACAGACAGCAGGAGATGGAAGGAAAAGTCTGGAGGTGGGTAGTTAACTTCAAAAAAAAGAATATCCATCTTAGAGATTGGCAAGAATGAGAAGTTTGGGTGAAATAAACTGTTTAAAGAAAAGCAAGGAAAATCAAGATAACTCATGTCAAATATTATCAATAAAATATGAGGGTACATTAGATGAAAAGAGCAAGGAAGTTGAAAAATCAATATTGCAATGTAAACAGATGTAGGTACAGTATAAAATCTTATTCATTATTATTATCTCAACAAGCTTTTATACAGTGATTATACCAGACACAAATATCAAAACATTTATCCAATATTAATTTATTTAATCTTTTTCAGAATCCTAATGCTATCACCTCTATTTTATAGTCAGAGAAACTGAAGCACTTGGAGACTGTGAAACTTTCCAAGCTTACTGAGAAACTTTCCAAACTTTCCAACTACCAGGAAGACAGTCCAGTTTTATAATCTATGCTCTTGATTTCTGCAATTTGCACACTGACTTATGATTGTGGCCCATTTGCTATAAGCACAGTAGTGGCCAGCACTTCAATGGCACAGGTGAGTCCTATCAACTCATCAGGAGTGTCACTAACTAGTTAATTGTGAAAGGCAACTGCATGGGTGTACAACCCAAGGACAGAAGCAGAAATAGAAGAGAGAGTTTCCCAAGGTTTGGGTTGATCTGCCATTTGGAATTTCCAGAAAAGTTTAAAAAAAATACTGTATTCTGGACTCTCTCCCATGGCAATAATATGGAAGGAATAATGTGAGGTCTATGAATTGTTTATATGGCCCCTCCATGACCTCCTTCATTTGGTTCCCCATGTTTCTAACAGATAGCCAGATATGGAAACCATCTAATCTGACAAATCCCAAGGGAAAATGAAAGAAAGGGGTAATTAAAGGTTCAGAGGCATGTTTCCTACATGCAAATAAGGACAGAGAGAACTAGAACTGATGGAAGTTCTGTAGAGCCATATTTGGGGCAGAGAATAAAGGAAGTAGGAGAAGAGAAAATAGAAGAGACTGTTCACAACTGAAAACAACTCCTTCCAGAAGCAGCTACACAATAATATTAACTTTTTACCACTGTTTCAGGAAAATATTCAATACCTGTGCTAGACATGACCACATCCCTGCAAAGACAGGCAAGATGGTCTGGAAATTACAGCAGTTCAAGAGCAGCACATGTACAGTGTGAGGGGAAAGAAAAAAAATACAAAATATAATCTTAATTAGTTTTATTATTAGGTTTAATGGACATAAAATTACACTGTTCTATTGCTATATCCCAACACTCAACCGCTGTCTCTTAATATCCGATCATGGACCAAACATGTCAGAGACCACCTCCAGTCCATCAACCACACTCCCACATACCCTCAGTTATCTTTCTTCTACTTGGAAATGTTCACCTGTGTTTTTATCTTTTTATTACTTTATGAATATTTCTATACACCTCATAAAGAGTCAGCGACATAATTTGCTTTTGTGGATAAAATGAAAATGTGTGGCCCTTTGCCATACATGGGAAAAAGATATAAATGGTACTGAAATGTAAACTTTTCCTTATTTTCATGGTCTTTTGACACATCACTATGTTATTTATTTGTTATTCAATGTTCTCTAAGTAAATAAAAATTAAAATTTAAAATTATCAATTTCACCATTCATTCTAATATTGTACAATGCTAGTTTTAAGTTCAAATACAAGAACATTTATTCAGATGCAGAATTAGCAAACTTGAATAGTTCGTATGTCATAGCTCAATACGCAGGTCTCATATTCATACCAGAACAGTGAAAACATGGCAGAAAACAAACTGAACTCTTGATGTATGTGTTCCATTGGCACTCTCTACCTGGGGCTTACCAGTGATAAAATAGGAATTACTGAACTAAAAATAAAAGAACTGTGGGTTTCTCTCTCTTTTCTTTTATCATCACTTATAGCATAAGTGAAGACAAGGAAGTAGCTCATGGAAGGTGATGGCAGTCATTCATCCTTCTTGGAATGGATTTTTCTTCTTTCTATCTTGAAAACATTTCTGGTTCAATTGGAAAGTAACGTCTTCTGGTTGTCAATACTTCTACTAAGCAATCTTAGATGTAACATAACAATCTTGCATTGGCTTTGGCTCTCCTTCCTGCATATCATGAGTCCACTGGAATTCTCAGCTTACCGATGTTGCAAATGCCATGGACAAATAAAAGGAACAGCAGATACATACTGTGTGTAGCTCCTTTGCTCACACTTATGCTTCTTGTCCCATTATACTATGCATATAAAATACAAGTAGTTAACATAAGAGCCCTAACTGGCACATTGACATATTAAGTTTGCAGATTTCACTAGAAACACTCAACAGTGGATACAGGTGGGCAGTAGAAATACAAGAGGCAGGGGAAAAGAAAGAAGTGCTCATATCTGAGAGTAAAGATGAAAATTTACTCCTGTTCCATATTTTAAATTGTTGGCATACTTGGGGACATCAGAAACATAGAGGCCAAACAAAAGAACATAATGGCAGCTCTGCTGTATTTCTGATACCTTCACTCTTTTCTCCTGTAGCGCTGAGCTTCCATATCCTTCGAACTTGATTTGTTTGAATCTTCTTGGATGCTTTGTGTTATCTTGTCATTTACCAGTCTCATGGTAAAACTGCCACTTGGCATTTCAGTATGAAATGATTTAGAATAGTCTGATGCTCATCAGTTCTAGGCTGCTCTTCTAGGCCAAAGCCACCATCTGATTCGCTCTATGTTGATAAAAAAATATATACTGCAAGCAGCCTGAAATGTTGGGCTCTCTAATGTGTATCTTTGGAATATAGAAAGCAATCACACAGATTTCAACTCTAGTTCTATTCTAGACATTGAGAACAAGCAGTGGTAACTGGTTTTTTCCAAGAATTTTTGTGGAGCTTTTTTCCCCATGCCAATAGTTTAATTAGAATTCTACTTGCCCAATAAATGATGTGATCTACCTATAGTATTTTACTATAAATGATAAAGAAGTATAAATTGTGCTGTCTTTGTTTTTTGCTATTTCATTCAAAATAAGTCCTAAACTTTCACAGCATGTTATTTATAAATAAGTGTATACACTTATGTTTATTATCGCATATATGTTTATTGTCACAGACTGATCTGCTGATTTCAAAGCCAACAGTTATCTATGCATCAAGTGGATTTAGTATCCTTTGAATTATCCTTTGGAATTATGCTTACTGTAATGAGAATGTCTTTGCAATTGACTTTGTACTATAGTCATACTAACTTTTCCTAGAAAGATGTTTTTTCCCAAGGGAGTTATGTGGCATTACTGGTAAAGTCTAGAGTCAGAGGATTGAATGAGAAAACAGGCCATATATTTTAGTCTGACATTCTCTGTTTTAAACAAGGAAATCACCCAACCAAAAAATGCTCATAAGCTAACACCAAAATATGCCTAAATACCAATCCCACCAAATCCATGGTATCTGATCATTTCATTTAATGATCAGACCACACACATTTATACTTGTAGCATCTGTGATCCTCCCTGACAAAAACATAGAAGAAGAAAAATGCACTGTCACTATCACTTCCTTCTCTGCCTTCTTCTTTTACACATTTTTAGTACATCTTTTGGTCAATGAGTTACTTTTGGAGGTCTTGCCATTTATTTGACTAACTTTTGACTCCTGGCATTCTTCAATGTTTTCATACCACTTAGTATAGTCATCTTTTTATTCCTATCTGTACTTGTCAGTTGCTTCAAGTATTACTTATTTCATAATAATTTAAGCACTGAATACTTGTATTATATTAGTAGAAGTGACAAAGACTGTATTCTTAATACTTGCATTTTCTGCGTGTGATGTAGAATATTTTTTATTGATTGCACATACACACATGCATATATATATATATTATATATATATATTACATAGTTGTCTACCCTGATGTTATCCCATCACCTGATCACCCATGAACTACCTTAATCTCTTGTGCCCTCCCTTTCCCCCAATTTTACTTTCCTCCTCCTCCTCCTTTGCTCTATGCTTCAGGTCTGTTGGCAGTTTTAAGCTTTTCTTTTCTGTTTATTTGTTTGTTTTCCCTGTATCCCTCATATAAATGAGACCATCCCATATTTCTCTTTTTCTTTCTGGCTAAATTCCATTAAGATGATTCCTTCTAGCACCATCCATGTTGCTGCAAATATGTTTGTTTTCTTTGATTGATGAATAATATTCCTCATGTAAATATACCATATCTTTTTCAGCCATTTGTCAATTTGGGGGCATTTGGGTTATGATATGGAAACAATTCTTAATACTTTCATTTGGAGTGTTTTCAGGGTAGCTAAGCAACTTGAAAATTTTGCAGACTGCATTTTTTTCTCTAAGACATGGAAGTAGAGACAGAAGGGGCCTGTGACTATTTTTATTTGTGCCTCCACTCTCAGTTTATTATAATGATGAAAATAAAGGGGTAGAGATATCCACACACCAGGGTTTTTTGCTGTCTAGAGTTCTGTCTGACTATCACATGACATTTTAACTAATAAGCTAGAACTAATTCATCCAAATTGAGTGGTGCCCCCTTCAAACTTGTCATCTTGGGAATATACACATAAATTTCATTAAAGCAGAAACACTTTATAACTCTTTTTTTGAAATCCTTGAGAACCCGAAACTATTCTGATTAACAGCAAATTGTTCTTTTTATGTAGATGGGTTTGTGTTTTTGGAAATAGCCAAATGTTAAGCAGGTCTAACATCTATGGATAACTTGATCATCAATGTTGTAATATCAACCATGTTTTATAAAGAAATCTGTCTCCAAGTAAATGACACCAAGGATGCAAGAGTTTTTGGTCAGTGACAGTGTCCTGAGAACATGTAGGTAGTCAACTACACTGACTTCTTCTTTGATAGCACCACTTATTTGACAGCTCTGGCATATCTGCCAAATTTAAATATATGGTTAAATTCTTCATTTCCAATTTCCTTTACCTTAGTTCAAAGTATCCCTCACTTGACCAGGACAAAATCAGACAATTTTGCACTATCAATGTCTGAGTCTATGCCCCATCTTCAGGTTTCTTGGCTTTCTTCAACTCTCTTTGCTATACATACACTGCTTTTGTGAAGATACATATGGGTTTACTTTTGTCTTTTTATTTCTTAGAGCAAGTAGGAAGGCTTGAATTGAAGACAGTCCAGTTGGGGCAGGTGAAATAGGAACAGTATGGATGAATAAGAAGGATGATTTAGTCGAAATGTAGCTGCTGCTTTTAAATAGATATAAAATATGTTCTTGTTTATCTTGCTTTCGCAAACTGTGGATCTGCTTTATGTTTGCTAAAACTGAATTGCAATCATCTTAGCTGTCTGTTTAGATAACATAGATGATTTTTCTAGGTGTGTTGGTGACACTTCATCCATGTAATAAACAGACAGACTATGTAAAAATTCAGCTCTGATCATCTGTATTACATACCTTTGAGGTATGTAATACACTTGAGGAATAGTACTGAAACCTATTTATTAAATATTATTAATCTGTGATCTTGATATTCACTAAAAATATCCCAAAGTCTGGTGTCTGTCTCATTTCATCTAAATTTAAGCAATTAGATATGACTTCAAGTGACAAAAATTAGTTTCCTTAAATTTTTTTCACCATTTTCCCCCACTCACTTTCTATTATTATTTCAGAAATCTTATACATTTGCTAAAGGTGGGTAAGTAGAGTCACTTTATATCACAAAGTGGGTCTTCACCCCTAATCCTTATTTCAGAAATGGATATTTAGATTCAAGTGATAAAACTATATGATATGCCTCATTCTTTAATATCATTTTTAATGTGGTATTTGGTAAGTATTTCCTCTTCAAGTGGTCAAGATGTAACACAGACCAAAACAGAAAGGCTCTTAATATTTGCTGTCCTTACTGTGTAAGGAAAGAAACAGAACAGACTAATGCATTTGAATCTTGAAACCAGAGAGGTTTCATTAATAAGAGTGAGTCTTAACACTAACATTACATAAGTAGAAACACAATTTAACTTCCCCTGTGAGCAAGTGTGGTGAATTACTGGCTATGTTTTTCATCTCTTCAAGACTCCAATTTCAATGTGAGATCTTTCTCGGCAGAAATCATAAGTTCTACTCTTCAAGAAATATTCCTTTTAGTTGCTTGTGATTTGGTGTCAAGTCACACTTGGCTTGACCATAGAAATAGCATTTTGGATATTTAGACTAGGACATCAGACTTTCCTGGGCTCCATTCTCAAGTAGTCTTAATTATTCCTTTATCATGCTGCAGTGAGTGCTTATTACATTTCCCTTGGACCTTTATTTAAAAGGTAATACATCAAACATACAAGGCACCCAGCCTTTTAGCAAACTGAAAAAAATATGTGCTTTAGCATTTGGAACAAATGTGACACCCACAACCATAAATATATTTGAAATCTATCTCCTTCAGACCTTCCTTCAAAAGAAACTGGGAAGTAGATTGTGGTGGGGGTGGAGAGGTAGGAAGAGTGGAGGTGGGGGAGAGGGGTAGCAAATTGAACTTTCCAAGATCAGTACTTAACATAAAAATTTCATCACAATCTTTATCATCTTGCAGTGGTTGCAGAAAAGGCCTAGGCTCTCTCCACCTTTAACTTCCTAAAGTCGCCTATTTTACCTTCAAATCTGATGAAGTGTCAAAGTCATTTACCAGTAATGAGTTCTGCTGCAAATTTTATTTTGCTTGGAATTTAATTAATGGGCCAAAGACTTTCCATTGTGATTTGAGCAAATGAATAATAAATCAAGAAAGGAGATTTGTCAGGGAAGGAACATCTGTTTCTTACAAGCGTTACAACTTGGCTATAGCTTGGCTGTGCATCACCAGCAGAAAGACAGTAGGAGTCCTCTCCCGTGCAGCTCTCTTCATTTATTGCTCCACTGAAGGTGAACAGCGAGCGCTCTAATGGGCCTCTGGTGTTAATAAAAGCTCTGCGCTCTCCAGTTTGCCTGTAGCCTCTTCCTTTAGGGTGCTACTGTCCTTAGTCCATGGTTTGTTGAGCCACGTCAGGATTCTGCAGTGTCAGTACTTTATTGGATGATTAATAAGGGAAAGACAAATTCATAAGCAGAAACAATATGAAATTACCATCGTATTAGTGTTCGCTGTCATGCTTTTTATTTGGGGGGGGTGGGTTGTAAATGAGATCGTGATTGAAGTTAAGTACTTTGACTTGCACTGTCAAAAAGCAAACATAGGTCACCCGACCTGTTAGGCTTTGTCTAGTTAACCACTCACAGTCTAGCCAAAGTAGTGTGACTTTTGTAGGAGAACCAAAGCCTCCAGATGAGGCAAAAAAAAAAAAAAAAAAAAAAAGAGGGAGTCCAATCCACCAAGGACTGCATGGGTTGGGGAGAGACAGAGATGATAGTGCTTTCACTGCTGTTTATGGCTGAAGGGCTCTTTGCATCTATCCACAGAGGAGGGCTAAGTGCCCACCAGGTAGAAATAAATTACTTTTTGAAAATTTGCACTGTAGGGCCCATGATGACCCCTGTGTGATGTCTAGAATATGCTTGGAACAGTAATGGGTGTGAATGTCATGTCAAAATCATAGCAGATCCTACCTGTTATCCTATTGAAAAGAACCTTTTTGAAAGCTGGGAAGATGATAAGAATTTCAAATTTTATGATATTTTTAAATGCCTCTGGAAGATCCCTCTGAGGAAAGTTTCCCTGATGGACTGAGCATTTCCCATCACTGGAATAATATGCAGCCTCCCAAACAATCCTTTGTAGCTTCCTGCACCTCATTGCTGTGTTTGATAAGGCATTCTTCATACAACTTGTGTCTTCAGTGGTTCTGTGGAGTGGAAGTAAAAGATATGTATATCAGCTGTGAGAGACAAAGCAACATGCAGATGGAAATGGTGTTATTTGGGACTGGATACAGTATTACTGAGTCAGCTTGTTCACACTCTGCAGGCTCTCACTCTGGGGATCTTGAAAATAAGTATACCCCTAACAGTGGTAAACGGAAAACCACTCACAGTACCCATACCCAAAACTCTCACCACCCACTCCTTCCTTTTAAAGATAACAAGAAAACTCTGGTCTTACTCTAGGATGCCAGATAAAAGACAGGGCATGCCATCAACTACAAATTTCAGATGAACAGCTGATTTTATTTTTAGTATAGGTTCATAGATTTCACTGGACAAACTTATCCTAAAAAATCTTCATCCTTTCTCTGAGATTCAAATGTATCCTGTATTTTATTTGCTAAATCTGGACACTTAACAACAGAAAAGACATCATACTAGAAACATTAAAGTTTCAATGACCAACACCTCACCTTTTGACTTCCATGACTTAAGGTTAGAAAAGAGAGAAAAATCCAGTTATTATTACAGTGAACATAAAGTAATGATTAAATGATAACAATAGTCCTTTGTGCTTAATGTGAACAAATAACTTACCTGAGAGTGGCACGGGTTAACACATTTACTATGAAATTTAAAGGTGGAACAAAATGCCATGTATGGATCTCTGGAACATGAGCTCAAGTATCAGGCAAGACTCATCTAACCCATTGTTCAAAATTTAAAAATAAGGATGGAGAGGGAAGAGCACAAGGGACTATGATGACTGTTCACAGGTGAAATAGCATTGGGAGATTTATGGGGATTATACCTGAGGGAGAAATCAAACATTGTCCAAAAATGAACAGTGATGTGAGAAAATAAAAATTAAAGAAAAAGATTGAACTTGAATCAATAATTTTGAGATATATTTGCAAGAGTCTAATGTGTATGTATGATTTATTACAGAGATTTATGTATTCATGACATACCTTTTTTAAAAAAATAGATGCCTAATCTACTCTCACATCTCGCCTCAGTCTTATTCAAATGCCGCCCTCTCGTCTTTGACATCAGTGTCTCTATCGCCACTTAGTCTCATTTGTCATCAAAGAGTTTTTCAGTGACTTTCCTCCCGCTTTCTATCACTCAAGCCTTAGGGATCATTCTTTTTTCAGTGGTATAGTTGAGTTTTCAGTTCACCCTGAGCTTGGACATTTGTGCTCCTCATAGTGTGACTAGTGTTTTAAGGTTTTTTTTGTTTTGTTTTGTTTTGTTTTTTTAAGACTTGATTAAAATGTCAGGCAATACTTGTGTGGCATAGACTCCCAGAATAATTACTAACCTGAGCTATATTTCTTTTTCCTTTTTTTTTTTTTTGTTCTAAGCCATTTCCATCAGCAATATTAATTGAGGTCATTTAGGGCTATTCATTTTTTTTTCTTAAATAATATGTTACTTCTCAAAATGAAGTGAGAGTAAACTTCTTATATAAGAGAAAGCTCTGAAGGCTTCAACTATGAGGAGACTTTCTCTTTCCTGAGGAATGATTTTTGAAAATATAACTTACTCTGTAATTGGACATATAATAAAATCATGCCTATTACAAAGCCTTACAGGCACATTTTGCAATTGGAAGGTGTCAAGGTCATTTCTGGAACTAAATGACAATCCTTTAAAGTCCACAGATACTACCTTGTCCATTTTTTCTTTTGTGTCACAGGAAGCAAGGGAGAAACTGGCACACCTTGGAATATACATAAAGTGGGACCTCAGAAATTGGGAACTCATCAAGCATGGTCAAGAACAAAACAATTAATCAAGGTAAAGGGAACAGGGTTATAAGCATATTATACTTCTGTGATTCCATTTTTCTTAATTGTCGAGGTAAATTATATGTTAAAGTGAGGGTAAGAGTTCTTATATTTTATTTTATGTTTGAACATTTGATATTAATTAAATGGCCGGGCTCATGTGGTATATTAGTCACCTAATTCTGGACATCAATCTTGGGTTTAATATAGTTAAATTGTGTGTGTCTACAGTCCTGAGCATGTAGACACATGTATATGATGTGCAGCTATACAAATATACAGAGCAAGAAACTGAAAAGCTACAAATAACATGGTTTAAAAAGAGTCTAAGGGAAATTCACTTCTCAAATCTAAAATAGCTTTGATTTAGTTTTATATCCCTAAGACTGAAATAGATGTGTTGGACTGGGTTTAGAATGTAATTGATTTTTTTTAATTATGAAGCAAATGGCAACCACTAGCTTAGACAATATAGAATGGTGGAAATCAGTAGAATATTCTACACAAAGTAGATATACAAAAATGCATGTTAAATGAATGGATAAATAAAATAAAGACTGAAATGAATCCCTCCTTAAATAAATACTACCTTCCATGCCCAGTCTATAGTATAGACCTATTGACTCAATGTTTTCACAGTAAACACGGCAATCTACCCTCAACTCTTGTATCTTAGTTTCCTCAGGTAAGTCTTGCCTTAAAATTGGTCCAGAGTTTTTAATCTTGGGAAATGGACTACTAAAATACCATAACTGATGATGTCATTTTCAGTGTGTTGCCTCTAAAACAGCTCACTCATAAAACGTCTCATTTCTACTTTGTCTTTCCCTCAATGGGCCCCTCCAGGCACATAATAGCCCAGTCACCTGAGGGACTTCCCCTCTATACCCTCAGTCCTGAGCTGAACAGGCTCTCCTCTCCCCTTGAGAACTGCTCTAACTGATGGGGTGTGTTGTGACCCTCAGGTGTGTTGGGGTAGAAAATAATATGAAAACAACCAATCAAATGAAAAGCCAAACATCTGGCCAATTATCAGCTATTTTCCATTATGCTGATGTAGACATTACATGATTGAACACTCAGATAACAAAATTTTTTCCTTAATCCAGTAGTTGCCAGCATGCTAAATGCTGCTTTATATGCCAAAGAATTTGGGTAAAAATTATATTTTCCTTCAGCTGCACACAGACGTTAATACCTTAGTTGTCTTTTTTTTTAATTATTAAATTTTCTGGGGAAGTCAAAGCGTGTAGACAGCAGAATGTTTTTCTCATGTTGTAATAACACATTATGAACCACTAATAATTAAGAAAAAATTTCTATTCATAAGTCAGAGAGTCTTAACCTAAGAGTATGAACATTAATATTCAAAACTCTATTTAAATGTTGTCAAGAGGCTAGAGAGTGTCCACACATGGGAAAACCTGCAAACTATAGGACCCAGCGTACCTTGTACTTCCCACAAAATGGGATGCTGTGCCCCACCCCTCGCTTCCCACCCCAATGGAATTCTTTAGCAGGTCCTCCAGGGCTTACATGAAGGTTGCTAGCCTTGGATTCTGCCAGGAAGCACTTGGACCATGCCATGAAGGCACCCTCCAATCTACACACATGCCATGGTTTTGTGTCTGAACAAACTCATTTGTTGGTATAAAGGATTGTTGAGCTCAACAAGAGAAAATTATTTGCATTGCAATTTACCCACCACAATCACAATGCCTAGCTAACTAGTACTCCCTAGTTATCTGGACTGAATTATGGTCACTGTCACGTTTTACAAAGTGAGACCTGCAACTTGTGCAGCTGCTGCAGAAAACTGATGGCAGTTCTTAAAACTTAACATAGACTCTTAACATATGACCCAGCAGTCCTACTGCCTGGTAGATGATCCAGGGAATCAAAAGCAAATTTGACAAAAATTTGTATATAGATGTTGATAACAGCATTATTTAAAATGACTACAAAGTGAAAATTCTATGAATGTCAGTTGCTAAGTGGAAAAACAAAAATAAGACAGTGATTAAAATGGAATATTATTCAGTCATTAAAAGGAGCGAAACACATGTGTTACATGATTGAATTTTGAAAACATTAAGGTGATTGAAAAAAATCTAGATAATGAAAAGTTACTGAAATGTGGTTCCATTTAGAGAAAAATCCAGGCAAATCCACAGAAACAGTGAACATATGAGTGACTTCCCAAAGCTCAAATGGTCTGGGCATGAAAACTGTCTACTAGTGGGTATGGAGTTTCTGGTTGAAGGGATGAAAATATTCAGGAAGTAGACTTAGTGAGATGTGTTGTATACACAACCTTAAGGATGTATGGAAAATCTTGAAATTATTCAATTTGAAATGATAAATTAAATGGTAAGTGAATTTTATCTTAAATTTTTTTTAAGTTTGTGTGTTGAGAAAGATTTCTGAAGATATGGTCTTTGTATTAAAAGGATAAATAGCTTTATATTGAACAGAGTGAAGATAAGGAGGTGATTAGTGGGGAGAAGGGTGTGGTGTGCAAAGCATCTACGAAATGCAAAAATGTGTAAAATAAAATTTCTCATTGAAGGCAGTCAAGATCAAAAGTGTAACATCAGAAAATTTGGAGAAAAATGAGGGAGAAAATATTTCAAAGAGTTATAAGATGCAGAGCATGACAAAGCTATAAAATAAGAATGACTAACACAAAGAATAAAGAATGACCGTTTCATACCTTTATAAATATGCATCTTCGTAGGAGTTAGGATGCTGTACTTTTTCTTGCTTATTATGAATTATTTTATTTATCCATCTTGTAGAATCAATAAAGAAAGCAACAATAGACCCATGTAATAGAAAATAATTGAATTTTAGTATGATGGGGTGGCAGAGAGTTAGATGGTGTGTGTGTGTGTGTGTGTGTGTGTGTGTGTGTGTGAGTGACTTGGTGAAAGAAATAAAGAAAAAAATAAAGTTGTTTACAGTATTTCTGAATATTTTTCATGTCACAGCACACATAGAAAATTATGACTTTTTTTCCAGTTTCAAAGGCCTATATTTCTTTTTTTTTTTTTTTTTTTTTTGAGGATTCACATACACTTGATAAACTCGGTTACAAAAAGTGATTTCACTAATCCTCAGGGGATATCACAAAGTAAATGTTCATTTGGGCTTGGGTAGAACATGGATAGGGCAAGACCTTTAATGATAGGAAAAAATATATATGTGAACAAAGGGTTAATTTATTTTCCTTGTCATAGCACTACTACAGTATTTATTGTACCACTACTAAAAAAATAAAAAATAATTTCATATATTAAATACATACTATATATGTATATAATTAATTAGTTCACTATTCCAATATTTATATACTATAGCTATATCTTGTGAAAAAACACTATACAACCACACTACTCCCCCTGTTCTATTGTATTACAATAGAATAGTCCCCTGTACTACACCATTGCATACTAAACAATTTATATATTGAAGATATTTTCATATCTATTCATAACAAGTAACCCCATTATTTCATATGCTGTGTCAGAATGTTTTTAGATATTCTCCATTAATGGTCTTTGTATTAAAGGACTAAATCTGATTTCTTCAAGTATAAAAAGAAAAAACAACAACAATAATACAGCATTGAATATTCTTGTTCACATATACTTCGTGCATGTCTAACTGCATATCTGGAAGATAAACATCCTGAGAAAGGATGTCTGAGCCAAAGAATAAGTGAGTTTGTATTTGTGACAGATAATGCTCAATTGTCTTCTACAGATGTTGGACAATTTTCCACTCCTGTGTTGTTTCCTCAACATCCAAAATGACAATGTGGAATCATCTTTGTAATGTGAGTATACAAATAATTAAAATGTTATTTCTTTGAAAAAAAATTATGATATTTTGTATCATGTTGGCTTATGTGGATGAAGCACTAGTCTGTCTGAGTAGCCCTTTTAGCTGACAGTCAGCATCTGGCCACATCTGCAGCCTGGTGTACCCATTGTGCATTGGTTTTGATATTATTGAGATAGAAAACTAGAGGGGAGTTTTACTAACAAAAGAAAGTAGTGAAATAAATCTCAGTATGAAGTGTACTTTGCACTTGACTTAAAAGTACTTTACAAAATTGCATCCACAATCACAGAGATGGTTTTTTGCTTTCGATTTTTCCTCCTTTTCTAAACATTGCACAATAAAAAAATTCTATACAATGTGTTTTTGCACTATCTCCAAAGTACAGTTGATCGTGTAGAAATTCCAAGCTCTCTTTACAGGAATGTCACCCAATTCAACAATAAAGCACAATGGGTTCGAAAGATTAGCTTCTCCTCATTGAAACCTATGAAATTACAAATAAATGTCTCATACCTAGGCAAGCTAGAAGCAATCACTAGTGTTTCACTGGTAAAACCATAACTTCCAAAAAAAAATTTCATAAAAAAAAAAAAAAACACATCAAAACCACTCTGGGTTTCCAGCCAAAATTAATTAAGTCCTAATCAAGAGGGGCACTCACTTTGACCTTCAATGAGCCATAGATAAATAATGGAACTAAGTTTCAGTTGACAAGAAAAGGGGTTTAAAGAGAAGAGAAAGGACCAGGCTTAACATTGGGTTAGGAGACAGTTCCTTAGGGTTTAGTTTTGTATTTTTCTTCCTTGCATGTATCTGCAAACCTCATCATAGTCCTAGGATGTGTCAAGACTTGTAGGCCAAAAGCAGTCAGGTTTCCATCTTGGAGAACAAGACCGTCTGAGTCAACAAGTCTCTATCCCAAACTTTCCTCAGAGATGGCTGTGAGAAAGGAGCTCCCGGAAGGATAAGCTATGGGTCTGAACAGTGATTCTGACAGAGCATCTTCTTTGCTCTGAACTCAGAAAGGCACCTTCCTCCCCAAAGAAGCCAGGCCTCATCTCCCCATGGCGCATGCTTTTTCCTGGTGGAATGGACTCTGACTGGCACTCAGAACAATTTCTTGCTGCATCTTTGAAACAAAAGGCAAAAACATTTGTTTATCCCAGGAAGCCTTTACTGCAATTCTCATACTACATAAAACTAGGCAAGAAGGTACTTTTTGGTTGAGGCATGGAACAGTGGGTAAGAATCACTGATCCTACAGGTCAAGATAATGTGAGACAGAGACCCCAGATCGGAGGGGATAGTTTGTGGGTTCAGGACTGCTATTTCTCTTCAACCATTCAACCATGTGCTGTTTGGGAAAGGATAACAATGCCAACAGATCTTTTGTTTAGTGCTTCTTATATATAGTAAAATACTGTAATTTAACAGCTTGCTGGGGGAACAAGAATTTGTTCCAGTTCCTGATTTAAATGTTTATGCTAATTGCTATTTATTGGCCCAGATGCAAATGATAGGTTGGCCAAAGTGAAATTTTATGACGAGCAAACTCCCCCCTTTTGTGCAAATTGAAAAAGTGAAACAAGAGAAGGATGAAATGAGCCGAAGATGGTCTTAATGGCTGCTTTTTAATGGGAAGATAAAATTAAGACTGATTTACGTGGCCAACTCCCCTGTTTTCTCTTATCAGCTCATTTGGCAGGAAAAATGGAAAAGTAATTGTTCCTCTTTCAATGTGGGCCTCAAACCATTATTTATTGGCTGAAATTAATCGCTGTTTATCCTTCATTCACGTGGAAACCGCTCTATCAGCATTATGAAGCCCAGCGACTCAACTAGTCCCTTGCAATTTAGTCGACAGCAAGCTCGGATCCTGATGAGGCGTGCCTTAATTTTCTGGGCCGTGGGAGTTAATGAAGACTCCTTTCTGAGGTGGACATATTTGTATTTCTACAACATTAATAACAAAGACCCACACTTCCTCTTGGGCAGCAAATAAACTTTTTCGATTGAAAGGAAGACGCCTGGGGAGAAAAAGGAAAGAGGCCTGTGAGGTTCATTTGTTTTCACCCCAAGCACATCTACAACACGAGAAGGCATGTTGATTCAGGGGGCTTGAATGGGGACCCCGGTGCTCCAGGGATTTCCAACAAATTGGTAAAGGCAGAAAGAAGATACTGCTCAAGTTGAACACTCCAGAACTCCTTAGTTCTCGCTTGCATCCACGTGACCTCTTTTCAGCATTACTTTATGCATATAATTGACAGCCTGCGGTTTTTCTGGGGAACTCATTCCTGGATCACCTCCTGTTCTTCCTCAGGGGACCATCTGGAACTGACAGTCTGTCTTCCAGACTCAACTCTTCCTCTTTCCAATCCAGCAGTCAATCATCAAGCACCGGCATGCACCGTATGTGCCCACCAGGGCCGTTTGCTGTGAAATGAAAGCACAGAGCCAGCACATCCTCCACATCCACTAGAAGCACAGCTGAGTGTCAACAGTCAGATTCTATCTCTAGGAAGCGTTTGTCAGGGGGGTGCACATAATTGCTGGTTTCATAGAGACTCAAGGGTCTGTCTGTGGGTTCCTTTGGATATTTTCCTGCCAAGGCCAATCTTCCTGCCTTACCTGATACTAAAGTCTAGGAGAATATATGAGTAAATGTTTTCACGAAATCCCAGTTTCCAGTTAAAATTTGCATTATTTGCATTATATGTAACTTAGGAGATGCCATAAACACAGATTCTCACTTAACTTTTTTTTTCCTGAATGAAGGACAGTATATTTCCTCCAATTTATTAATATATTTTAAAATAATCAAGATATTACACATATGCAATTATGTATCCCACTTTTTGATTTCTTTATTGTTTTATCAAGTATTTAATGAGCACAAGCTGTGTTAAACTATTTAGGTAACCGGACAAACACAGTCTCTGTCTCCCATACATCTTCATCCTATTGGAGAATTTTCTATTCCCCTAAATTCCCCAAATCTTAATTATGTATAAGTGCATGCAAGTCCACTTATCTGTAACACACTACTTAATTTTATATCAGTTTACTCATTCACTATTATAAATGATTCAGGGATGGACATCATTAAGCCTATTTGTTCTCTTCATTTCTGATTGATTTCTTTGATGTCCAGATTTGCTGTGGTTTGACTTCAGATTTTCATCCTTCTACACACCAGAAGGGCACCATCCAGGCTAAATGGATCAACCTGCGCAAAGTAGGTGCCAGGCACATGTGTTTCTGATCATCAGCTAAAGAATATTATTATGATCAATTCTTGTGATTTTGAGTATTATAACTACATGTCTATTATTACTTATGGCATATAATGTATATTATATGTACAATCTCAAATTTCTCCAGTTTTTAATGTTATTGTACCAGAATAAAACCACTATTGAACAGCTGTGCTGTTGGTATGGTTCCTATAAGTACTGGAACAGTCTTTCTTAATCTGCTTGAATCTATTTTTTCCTCTAATTGACCAATTTTTTTCTTTGGCTAAATACCATTTAGTCTGAATGTTTACATGTGTTTGATTCAGTTCAGTGTTTGATTCAGTTCATTCATTTTGTTTCTTTATGTACCATATTTGAGTGAAATCATATGTTGTTTGTCTTCCTCTGTCTGATTCATTTCACAGAGCATCACACCCTTTAGGTCCATCCATGTTGCTGCAAATGGCAGGATTACAATTCATATTTTAAACTAAATGTTACCAGAAGGAAGACATATGCTTCTCAACTGAAAATATTTTTTAAAAAATGGTCTGTGTTTATCTTCACAATTCCTAACCTTCCCTTCAGAAGAATTTTCTCAAGTTATATTGCAATATTGATTTTAGAATCCATATTATGGATTGTTATACACTAATGCTGTCTTTTAACTATTTCTATTGACTCCCCATTAGTACTTAACTGTATTTAAAAATAAACACCTAAAATCATCAATCTTATTACAGGATGTTAAAATATAATATTCTACTGTTAAATAAGATTTCCTCCACTTCGTGAAAAAGATCACGCTTTAGATCATTGGGATATAAATTGAGGTGGAAGTAAGTCTAGGGAGTTGGTTGAGGTAGAGAAGCTATCATCTGGTAAGAGATCAAACCATATCTGGAATGTAGTACCATAGAATTCTTTCAAAAAAATTGTTCTCTAGCTTGATTTTTTTCCCAAAATCTTAAGAGTTTTAAATAGCATATGACTTTACACATATGTGGAATGTAGAAAAAGAAAACAAAGGAACAGGCAAATTAAAACAAAACAAACCCTAGAAATCTGTTGGGTTGTATAAGATACTGCCCAAATAGCCAAAAGTTCTGCAGTTTAAGTGGATAGTGCTTTATGAAGGTCAGAATGATTTACAAGAACATTTAAGACTTTATATTTCATGCTGATTCTTATTTAGTATATTGGGGCAAGTTTGGGTAACAGCATTGTGTATGGTTCAGAGGTTAGAGGTTCACAGTTCTTCCAGTCTATGTTCCCATACCAAACCCACTACAAAAGCATGCATAGTCTCCCCCCACCACCATCCACTGGGGCCTAATGAAAACCTAATAAAAATCGGGACTTATGGTCAAACTCTTAGCTACTTCTTTTATTTTCATTTTATATTTTGGGATTTCTGTCTGACTTTTTAAGTGTTTCCACCAATGTCGAGTAGGGGAACTCCTAAAGACAACTCTACCTGTCTTCTTCCTCCTCAAATGACTCAGCACAAGTTGGAAGAATTTCAAGTCTATTAGTTTATTTTTCTAATTATATTCTTAAATTCCACTTGACAAAGGTAAAAAATGAACTATTTTAAAATCAAAAGTTTTTAAAAATAGCTCGATTTTAACTGTCAAAAGTTTGTAAAATTGTTCTTATCCATTTGAGATTATTTCTTATATGTTTTTCATTGTTAAGAGTCCATTTTAGGAATTATTCACCTTTATACAGTTGTACAAATTATCAAATATTCCTTGACCTTACTTGATCAGAGTATTTTCTAGAAAATTTGTACAGAGATTATACATGATATTATAATTTACAGATGATAAGAACATTTGGTTTTAAAAGGAAGTATTGGTATTTTAGATATAACAGCAATATTTAATGACAAGTAATTTAAAAATTTTATTTATTGAGCAGATACAGGTATGTATTGCTTACTATGTTCTATGTATTTGCTGCACTCTGAGTGTTTTTAAAAAATGACCATGCATCATTCTGTAAATCTAAGGCACAGAGATGTTAGTTATTTTCCTGAAATCACACAACAAGGACTGGCAGATTTGGAATTGAATACAGGGAACTCAGTCTTTCCTTTTTCCTACTCTCATTCATATTTATCTACTTCTTTGTCATTACCATCTTTGCCCCTCACTGGTGAAGGAAAACATAACAATTTTTATTTAGTTAGTTATTTGTTTGTTTATTTTGAGACTAGGTCTCAGTATTTTTGCCTGTAGCACCGCAAGCTCGCATTGCCCAGGGTACCACAGACTCAAGTAATCCCCAGTCATAGCTTCTCAGGTAGTTGGGGTTACAGGGGCACACCACCATGCCCAGCTATATTTTTTTTGGGACTAAATCTCACTACATGTCCCTGGCGGCACTCGAACTGTGATCCCTGGCCCTGGCCGTAGCTCCTAGGTTGCCACTTACAGGCTTGTGACACCATGCCTGGCCTAGAAAATGTCCCTTTATTTTTACTACTTTTAGAATCAAAATTTTATCTTTTTTCTTCCAGGGTTACCAAATAAAGGAGTGGATACCAAATTACCTGTGATTTTTACTGACAGTGTACATTCTTCTATTTTAAGCATGCACCAAATAAGGCAAATTTAGATGAGGTTCTCTATTCTTATTTGCTACTTTTGGCGACTCTCCTCTTCATGGAAAAGCTCTCAAAAGTTTGCTCTACATTAGATCTTCCTTTCTAACTACTATTTTCTTCCGAACCTTTTTGTAAGTTACCCTCTCCTCAGCTTTCCTCTATACCTACTCTCTCAAAGGGATTAGTGGTCCTTGACCTTGTCTCTGTCCCTGTCTCCCCAGACATTGACTCACGATGCGTCATCTTGATAGTTAAGATCATATAATCTAAACCAAAGTTTGTACTTTTATATTGGCATCATAGGTGAAACTGAAATTATCTAATGAAAATCGGGACTATGGCCAAACTAAAGGTGGCCACCCCATACTTCTTCTTTTTTTCTTGATTTCTATTTTGATACTCTATTTCTTGCATTTTTTTAACTCTCCAAACACTCCAGTCTACTTCTTGAACTTTCCCCAATCCCCATCTACTAAATGCAGATATTGGAAAACATCAATAAATGGCCCTGTTCTTTCTCTAGCTCTATAATATTTTGAACACCTTTAAATATGTCCCGCAGACAGGAACTATTCATTTGTAGCTGCTATATCACTCAGAACAATACTTGAATAGTTACTCAATGCTTCAATAAATAGTTACTTGGGGTTAATGAATCTGATACTAGCATAAATTGTTCAATTCTCCGCCAGATTTATAGAACTAGATATCATCACTTCCCCAAATTTATCTGAGTACATTTTAGCTATATTTGTCATGTCTCTCAGGCACTGCAATGTGTATAGCGTATATATGTACATATATACACAGTAATATAAAATGTTTGTGTAATGTTTATTACTTCATATATAAACTATCCATTTTCACAGTTGTATTATTATAATACCTAATCTACATATGAGGAAACTGAAGCACAGATAACTCTGAGTCTAGGTTATAAGACAAGATATTGTGAGTGCCAGGGTTTGAAACTTTATCACATCTCAAAACTACATGTAGAAAACAGAAAAGATCTCCCCCTCTCAGATATGCTTCTCCCTGTGTTACTGGATTAGTTGGGGACATTTTCAAGCCTCCCCTCTTGCAGGGTTTGAGTACTTCTCAGGACTAGATAGGCTTCCATAGTTTGTTCTTTGTCTTCAAGCACCAGGCCTCCTCTTTTCTCCTTAAGTTGGTTGCCACCACCTTTCAGATCTCTTGAGATTCTCTCTGCTCCAATGCCCCTAGTCACCCAAGCCTGATTTTCAGGGGGGGGGGGGGGATACAGTTTCTTCAGTGGTGAGCTTCTATGTTCTCCACCACAGATAAACAATACCTAATTGTGACAAACAATCATAAAAATAAACAGCAGTAAACAGAACTATTCAAAGTTTTAATTATTATGATCCAACCCTATGTAATTCCAGTAATCTTTCTTGGTAGAGTGACTAAGCATAAATCCAATAGAAATTTGCACTTCTCGAGCTGAGCACGGTGGCTCGTGCCTGTAAGCTTCAGCCTATGAAGCAGGTAGGGCTAGGCATTGGGGTTTGAGTCCCTCTCAGGGCAACACAGCGAGACCTAGTCCCAAAAAGTAGATGGGCATGGTGGCGCACTCCTGTAATCCCAGCTACCTGGGAAGCTGAGGCTGGGGGTTGCTTGAATCTGTGGTACCCTGGGCAACGTGAGCCTGAGGTTCCATGGACAAAAATAGCGAGATCTAGTCTCAAAAACAAAAACAAACAACAACAACAACCAAAAAAAGAAATTTGCACTCCTCTTTGATTATCTCTGTTTTTAAAATTATTTTATTGAGGTAACATTGCTTTCCAAAGTGTATGATTCAGAGGTATCATACTTCTTCAGATAAATAGCATTACACCACACCCACCATCACAATACCCATAGTCCTGCACCACTGTCCATTGAGTGCCCTTCCCATTTTGACCTCCAATGTCATACGCTCCCCCCAGTAGTCTAAATTCAACAGATAGATTTCTGTTGGTTTGGTTTTGACTAACCATTTTATCCCACTACATTACCTGTATAAGTTAAACCATCTTTGGTAATCTTTAAAACAGTTTTCTCCAGTGCCTCACATTATTCTTGACCCTGCTCTGCCTGAAGATGAAAACTCATCATTTATTCAACATCACTGCAAAACCCAATGTCTGATATACTATAAAAGTTCACAAATATTTATTGACTGAACAAATAATTAAATACCAACATGCAATTCAATTGAGGACACAATCTTTCCTATTGATCAGTAGAGTGGAATTAAGATTCTATAAATAAACGCATAGACTTATGGTCAATTGATTTTCAATCAAATGGGAGTAATCCAATGTCTACTACTTAAAGGATAAACAAAACATGATTTGTTCAAACAACGGAATATTATTTAGCAATAAAGAAGAATTAACTGGTCATAATGCATTACAACATGGATAACACCCTAAAACATTGTGCTAAGTGATATATATATATATATATATATATATCACACTTAGTGTGTTATTCTCTTTATATAAAATGAATGAAAAAAGGCAGCTTTAGCAGAATGTAGATTCATGGTTACATGGGATTCAGTACAAATAGTGAATGGCTGAAATTATCATAAACAGTCTTTGGGGAGTTACAACATTATTGCAAAATTGTACTGTGGTAATAGTTACTCAATTCTATAAATTTACTAAGTCATTTTAATGATATACTTCCAGTGGTTGATTTATGCCTCAATAAATCTATTCTGTAAAGCAAAAAATGCAATCTTTATGATGCTTATACAAATGTCACACCTCCTCCCATCTTTCAAATTCATTCCATGAAAGCAGCTGTTGTTGCTATTGATATTTATCTGCTTGATTTAAGTATATCATTTTTAAAGAAATAAGCTATTTCTTAGATACGTTTTTAGAAGAGAAAAGAAATTAAGCCGGGCACCGTGGCTCGTGCCTGTAAGCTTCAGCCTATTGAAGCGGCCGGCGCTAGGGATGGCGGTTTGTGTCCTGCCTGGGGCCGTAGCGAGACCTAGTTCCAAAAAAATATCTGGGCGTGGTGGCACGCGCCTGTAATCCCAGCTACCTGGGAAGCTGAAGCTAGGGATTGCTTGAGTCTGTGGTACCCTGGGGCAATGAGAACCTGGGGTTCTACAGGCAAAAATAGCGAGACCTAGTCTAAAAAAAAAAAAAAAAAAAAGAGAGAATAGATAAGAAATAATTACTGAGCATCTAATATGGGTTGGCCCATGATCTAAGTTAAAACAATGAGCAAAGTTCCAAGAGCTCACATGACAGTTTGAATAGCAGATCTTAAATGGGGAAGTGCAAGGATACCACCTGTCTGAAAAAGCAGTGATCTGCTAACAACTGGTATTAGGTCTCTAGTTGGATCTTCACGTTCTGAAGTCATTTTCTTTATCTGTGAAATGAGGATTTAGTGTATCTGATTTGCTTAGACAAAAGATTTTTTTTTAAAGAATCAAATAAAGTGAGTTTTGTAAAAGTTCTGAATTTGTAAAAAGTATGGCAAAATCAAGATTAAAATAAGGTCTTTCCTATTCATAAAAAAGAAAGCGTGTGATTAAATGAAAATTAAAAGAAACACCAAGTTTCTGAGTCAGGAACCCAGGAAATACTTCTTCAGTCACATTTCCCAGGTTTGTGCTAACTTTTTAGTAATGGCGCTGAAGATTATAGAACTGAATACCTGATCAGAACAGTCAAGGTTACCTTTCAAAGCAATTCTAGAATTCTCTTCTAACCAAATACCTGAACAAACAAGAACTTCTCAGTGAGCACAGTGAAATGGTCTTTATGTAGAAAGTACCAACTTAGGAAATAGTTAAGAACTAAATTTGCAGTTTTCCTTTCCTAAAACTTTGGCTTTAAGTTACTTGCAGGGGAAGAGTTTTTACATGATACATATTCTGAAAAAAGAAAAAAAAACACCTTGTGAAAATAAAAGCTAAATGTTTTATGGGTAGAAAGAGATTTGTACAGCTTTATAGTCTCTCTTGGGTCTGTTTAATCTTCAGGAGTTTAAAAATGATTGTCCTGGACACACCTTTTCTCTTTCTCGATTCTTTTATTTAACCTTTGAGTTTAGTAAGAAGTTGTCTCAGTTTTATTAGAGTTATAAAGCTTAAAGCTGACCTTTAGAGTTCCCTTTTCCAAATTTGAAACTGGTCATTTTTCCTTTTTTGTATGAGATGTTATATAAAATTGATCCACTTATTAATGATATAAGAATTTGAGGTCTCATTGAGGTTATTTTCTATTAATTAATTATGAGATACTAATTACGGTAAGTGGTAAATAGCCTCTTCTCTAATCTGTTGCTAGCTTTCTCATTGGTTTTGTACTTGGATCTGCAAATGCATATTTAAGCTTAAAACTTGGAAAAGTTAACTTTAATAATAAAATATCTTGCATATTCCATTTTGATGGTGTTTTATAAATTGCAAAAATATTTTATTACTCTGAATTATAGCAGTGTTATATTTCTTGCTAATTTCTCTCCAGCTTCCCATCAATACACTCATTCTAGCTCTATTGTAGGTATTCCTCCTTTGTCTCCTATCTCATTTTTTTCCCTTGAAATACCTTTCTACATTTTTTCCTCTCTAACATCATCTTTGTGACTCTTTTTCTGTGACTTTGAAATGTGAATGTCCTTAATATTCTGTCCTTGGTTTCTCTCTAGGGTTGTTTGCTTTTTAATTATGTTTTCTCCATTAGAGATTTCATGTATTGGCGAATACATGTATTACCTAATACACCTCTTGAATGATTTTATTTTTCGTGTATTGCCTAATACGCCTCTTGAATGATTTTATTTTATATGTAATTCATTTTTGCTAGCTATCAGTTGAGGAGACTGATATCTGTCATCTTTAAGTCTGGACTATCGTTAGTCTCTCATCTCTGTCACTTGTACCTGCTGTCTGAGATAATGGTTGTAGAGACGCCCAGAAATTTTCAATGGCATCATGTCAATAACTAACCCATAATCTTTCTTTTCAAGCTAGGTCCTTGTTTTCATCTTCCATTTCTATTCCATACCTACTCTTTGTATCTAGGAGTGATCTTTTCCTCTTGCCTGACCTCCACACTATCTAATCAGTTTCTAACATCTATGGGTTCTGTTACTAAAAGACCACTATCTCTGTATCTATAGCCTGGAAAACTCTCATCTGTATCATTAGCCCTTGCGTTAGCTTGTGGAAATAGTCTACTCTTTGTCCTCTCCATTGGAAAACCCAGATGTCTTAAATTGGAATCTTAATTTCATTCATAATCTAGTGTCAATTTACCTTCTATATCTCTATTTCTATTAATTTTTTTGTCTGATCCAATACACCTAATTTTCCTTTCCTTGAAATATCCTGAAATTTGTATCTTTTTCCTTATTCACTTATTTTTGTCTTTAATGTGCTCCCAATCCTTTCATCTCTTAAACTACCATTCTTCAAACTCAAATGACACCCCCTCCATAAAAACAATCTGATTTAGTTTTGTTCTGATTTCCCACCAAAATTGCACATGTTCACTACATCGAGCCTAATGAAATCATGCTATATGAATATCTCCAACCTGACTCCCCTTGGGACTGAGACTTGCACTAGCTAGCTTAGCACCTTCCACATGACAGGTACCTACTACCCAATTGTTGAATGACTGGCTCCCTTGACCGTACAACAGAGCCTTAGTAGTGTGATTCTCTAAGGACATTTGTAGCCCAGCTAACTACAGGGAAGCATCCCAGTGGGTTTCCTGAATAATTCCTTTCTAAAGATGAAAGGCCAAGTACTCAATAATAGTGCCTAATATTTTTCTAGCCTACGTACATTGAAGAGAGAAAAGAAAACAGCCCTCTAGGGAATTTTCAAATGTCCTTGAAGGGTGTGAAATGAATTTAAGTATCTCCAGGCTTTTAAAAAATGTCTTCTGCTAAATGAAAAATGCCCATGTGGATTAAAATCCATCATGTGGTGGGTACTAATGGGAGCAGGACCTGAAAAGGTAAAGAACTTCAGATAGCACAACGCAAGGCTGCAAAAGCCTTCATGGGATGATTCTATGCCACCTTAAGACCTGAAGCAAATAAACTTCAGGGAGAACACTTACCATAAGGACACATTCATCCCTCTCTCTCCTCTCTACAAGGACAGGAAGCGGATTTCAGGATTTCTCTTTGAGGCTGATGGTTAAATGTGTCTGTGTGACCTGAGGTGGCCAGACACTTCCTTGTTAAAAAGTGCTCCCATTTAGAATATTAAAAATAATCTTTTTTCTGGGTCTCAGAGTAAGAGATAGTGTCATTTTCACCTACTATAGGAAATCAGGTGATATTTAAAAACTGCAGAAAGAGGATAGGGACGATATAAACCTGGGGTATTAGAAAATACCAGCTGGGAATAAAAATTATACTGAAGTCCAATGTACAGGAGAAAGGGGACAAAACTAAGTCAGAAGTAATTTTCAAACACTGATCTTCAGGTATCTGTCCTTGAAATAACTTGAGATTTTAGGACTGAATATCAGCTCCTAGTCTTGTTCACATAAATCTAAATATGGAAGCAGAGGGTAAACCCACCTAAATGATTTGCAATGAGACCTCAATGTGTCAGTCACCTCCAAAGTCCTGCTGCCAATTATTTTAAGTCCTACCCTAATATGATTCCAAAGGTAAAGTAGTGAGAATACAAATCTCTTCTCTCAAACATTTATTATTGGAAAATGATTTCCCTTATCAGCAAGATAATTAGATAATTTCAGAAGACATGATTGAAAAATATATTTCCCATACATTATTTTCATACATATCAAAATTAATATGTAGGATTGGCTTTTTGGACAGCTTTCTAATATGTCATCTACTATATAATTCATCTATTTAAAGTATGCAAGTCAATGGGTTTTAGTATATTCACAGATATGAGCAACCATCACTATATTCAACTTTAAAATAATTTGTCTCAAAAAAAGAACTTGTACCCTTTAGTTATCATTCCCTTACCCACTGCCACTACTCTCCCCCCCAGCCTGACTCAACCTGTAGTTACTTTCTGTTGATATAGTTCCCTATTCTGGACTTTCATATGAGCAGAATTGTACTGTATATGATTTTTTGTGATTGACTTGTTTCACTGAGCCAATTGTTTTCAAAGTTCATTCAACAGTTATCAGAACACTTTTTCCTTTTATGGCTGAATAATATTCCATTTTGTGGGGAGACTATATTTTCTTTATTGATTTGTATGTTGATTTAGGTTTTTTCCATCTTTTGTTTATGGATAGTGTTGACCTGAACAGTTAGCACACATTATTGTGTGGATATTTTCATTTATCTTTGGTATATTCTTAGGAGTGAGACTGGAATGCATATTATTATATCATAGAATCTCTGATAGTGAACATCTTGTAATGATCTATGTTCACTTGTATATATTGCTTGAAGAAATGTCTGTTCAAATCCCCTGTCCATTTTATTGGGCTTTCTTTTTATTGCTGAGTCACAAATATTATTTATAAATTTTATATGCCTATATTTTATTGGATAGAAGACTTAGAAATATTTTCTTTCATTCTATCTTCTTGAGTTCTTCACATTGCCCTTGGAAGTACATGGCTTTCAAATTTAATAAAATCAAATGTGCCCATTTTTTTCCTGTTTTTAGACATGTTTTTGAGTTCATGAGCTTTTGTCCATCTAAGAATCTAAGAATCCCTTAGCAGATCTATGATAATAAAGATTTATTCCTGTTTTTTTTTCTAAGAGGTTTATAATTTTAGCTTTTACATTTAGATTTTTTATCTACATTTGAGTTTTTTTTATATATAATGTGAGATATTGGTTCAACCTCATTACTTTATATATGACTGTTCTGTTGTCTAAGAACCATTTGTTGAAGAAAACTATGTGTTCTCATTGAAAAGCTTTGGTGCCCTTGTTGGAAATCAGTTAACCATAGATGAAATGGTTTAGGTTCCAGTCCTTCAGTTCTATTCATTGACCTACTGTCTAGTCTTATGTTAATACCACATTGTCTTGATTATTTTGCTTTGTACTAAGCTTTAAAATCAGGAAATGTGAGTCCTCTGACTTTGTTCTTTTTCAGGATCATTTTGACTGTTTGGGGTCCTTTACAATTCCATAAGAATTTTAGAATCAAATTCTTAATTTCTACAAAAAAGTCAATTGGGATTTTGCTAGGGATTACATTAAATCTGTTGATAAGGCTGTAAGAAATTATCATCTTAATAATTTTAAGTCTTCCAATCTATGAACATGGAACATTTTTCAATTTGTTTAATCTCTTTTGGTTACTTTCAAAAATGTTTGATAGTTTTTAGCTTATATCTTTTGAACTTTTATTTAATTTATGGCATTTTATTATTTTTAAAGCTATATTGAATGAAAATATTTTGTGAGCTTGATGTTCAGATTGTTTATTGCAAGTAAGATGTAGCTGACTTATTTGTACACTGATCTTATAACCTGCATTATAGCATTATAGTGCAATTTTTTTTTTTT
The DNA here is from genome assembly GCA_004024945.1 of Uropsilus gracilis. Classification (NCBI taxonomy): domain Eukaryota; kingdom Metazoa; phylum Chordata; class Mammalia; order Eulipotyphla; family Talpidae; genus Uropsilus; species Uropsilus gracilis. The sequence goes on from PVHY01000022.1 coordinate 276,822, forward strand.
TTAGTTTTAAGAGTGGCATTTTATGTATTATTTAAGGTTTTATATAAACAAGGCAACGGAATGTGTAAAGAGGCTTTTAGTTCTTTCCAATCTGGAGTCCTCTTAGTTTTTCCTTACTTAATACCTTAACTATAGCCTCCAATATAAATATTGAACAGAAGTGACAAGTGTAGATATCCCTTTTATGTTCCTGTTTAAAGAGAAACACATCCAATCTTTTAATACTAAGCATAATGTCACATATGGGTGTTTACAAATACCCTAAATCTGCTGAGTGTTTTACTATGAAAATTGTTGAATTTTCTGAAATTTTTCTAAATGTATTGAGATTATTATGTTTTTAAAAATTGATATGTTGTTTTACATGAATTGATGTTGGACTGAAATTGGATAAAAAGAGAATAAGACCTTGACTTGAACTTGATACTCCTATGCCTGCTTCTTCCTAGGAAGCAGGTTACAAAGGGTTCATTAGCATTTTCACTGTTCACCTACTATTGGTATGCAAACATCAGCTACCAGCTTCTCAACTTTCTTCACCTCTTTCAGACCTAAAAAGAAAAACTTAGAAACACAGTTTAAACTTTAAACTGGTTTGCCTCAATTTACCCTCTTTTAAACTTTAGTGGATTCTTTCCACCATTCCCAGCCTTCTCAACCAAAATTCCAAATCAAAGCAAGACTATCAGTGCAGACTAATTTATCTCTAGCAAAGTGATTTCTCTAATTACAAAAGAAACATGTAAGTAAAACTCCGATTACTTTAACATTGTCCAAAACCTTTCTCAACATTGTCCAAAGTCCTTTCCCCAAACTGTCCAAAAATCCTCAGCCTCTCAGTCCTGATCATCTCACCAAAGTCAACCAGTCAGAGTTCATCTCCAGATGCTCGAAGACATCTTCCTTTGGTGTGCTCCAGCTCCACTATGCTGTCTTCTTGTCATCCTCCTCCAGGTAGTAGAAGAAACTTCATGGTACTGGATTCAGCAAAGTTCACTTTCTTTTCAGGCCTAACTTTTGCATGGCCTCTCCCAGACACAAGTCAAACTCAGCAAAACAAACTCCAACACAGAGTTCCAATCTGAAAACTCCTTAACTACGTTTAGCACACATGCTGCTAGCCTGGGCCAGCCAAAGTCTGCTGGCCCCAGGCCTTGGCCACATGGCCAAGCTCACGTGGTTCACATTTTCATCCTACAAAATGGCCAATCTGCATCTCAATTCAGAATTCGAATCTCCATTGAATCTGAATCACTTCAAATCTCCCCCTTTCTTTGTTTCAACCCTCTTTATATACCCTTATTTCCCTCCTTCCGGGAACAGCACCTGAATTATCACATTACAAAGAAAAAACCTGTTTTACTTCTTCCTTCCCCTTGTATCTTTGTGAAAGGAAATTTTAAGTAAGGCCATTCTCACATTTTAGCATGTCTTCCTTGAAATCTGCGATCTTAAACAGGAAACTATGGGGGGGGAGGTGGCGCCCCCTATCAATACTAACCTTTTATCCCTAGGTTAAATCCCACTTGGTTATGTACAACATTCTTTTTCTATGTTGCTAGATATGCTATAGACTTTTCAGTAGGTTTCACTCACTCTGTAGTATGATTATATTCTTGGCAGCAAGATGGTTCAAGAGAAATGCAGATGTTACACTGATGGTTCTGCAATTTATATCCCTCTCAATATGTTAGCATTATTTGTTGGTTTAAACTCTGACTTTGAAAAGACATGATTTCCTTAAGGATTATAAGGGAACTCTCTTCGACATGATCACTTACAGCATCCTTATCAAACCAATTCTCAAAGAGACATTCAAATAAAAATGCCCAACTTGCTTTATATGGTAGGTGCTAATACAAATTTCTAGAGTTATTAACTGATTGATGTATTTTTGCAATGAAGTCATGAGACAAGAAAATATGGAGAAGAGGGAAAATTGTCCCCCATTTTTTCTGGGTTTCCTACGTCCCTATTTGGGCTGGTCAAATAATCAAATGATCATCTGACAGATTTGTAAGAGAAAAAAAAATTAATTTTGTGTTAATTTGGAGCCACATAAACCAGAGGTCTGAGAATTGAAAGGTAAAATGAAGCATATAACCTCAGCTAAGGAATAAGATAGGAACTGGGGTTTCAAGGAGAGAGCAGGTGGACCTACATGACAAGGACAGGGTGATTCATATGACAAAGAACAAATGTTCTCTAATTAGATGTTTGCTCTGCCACATAAAAAGGGTTTTTAGATAGAAAGGTTATTTCTGGCAATAACCCTAATTCCAGTGAAAGGAGTGGTAAAGGTTCTAGGGAGGCTGTAGGGCCCTGTCTAACATCAGATAGAAATAGCCTACATGACAAAGTAGTGTTTTTTGGAGGAGGCATGTTCTAAAGACCTTCCCCAAGCAACTCCCATGTAATATCTGATACATTGCACATCATCAACCTTCTCCAGAGAGAATCTCAAACTCACCAAGGAGTAGCAGACTAGGAGAAAAATCTCAGAAAGCCAGAGGGGAACAAAGTAAGCAGAGCATCAGGAAAAAGCTGCAAGACCCGAGGGTAGTGTTTTATGTGAGCTGAAATAAGAACGGAGAGAAGTGGAAGGTTGAAACACAACTTTAATACAACTGTTGGAGGTGGGCAGGCCATGCACCCTCCCCAGAGCTCCACGTTGTCTGTTCAGTTCTCAGTGACAATGCTTATTACAGATCACTGCCGATTTACTTTTCAGTCCCCCATAACTAGGATGTCTGTAATAAAAGTGTGACACTGTGATAATTGCTTGTTGAATGAGTGAATAGTGAGCTAGTGGATGGATTTAGTGAGACACAGTCTGAGTAGCTCTGACCAAGGGGAAATAAGCAGCTATCAGGTAAAGAACTAAAGATTGCCACCAAAGATGTTCTCACAGCAGTGACTTCTGTGATCAGAGAACTTTCTATGTGTTTGACTTTAGCAAAGCATCATTCATACCATTGTCATATTTCTTAGATCACATACACAATACCATCTTCTACTCCAAAGGCCATCTTCTACTCCCTATTTCTCTTAGGTCATATATGCAATACCATTTTCTACTCATTTGCTTTTCCTCTTTCATTTCTAGAAGACAATAACAAATGTCCATCTAACTTTTAAAATCATTTTTTTTTCAATTTAACACACACACACACACACACACACAAGATTCAAAAGGAATGTTTAGACCTTCTATTAGTTTGCTATATTTTCCTAATTTGAAGACACTTCAATTATAACAGATTTTCCAGAAGTTAAATAAAAGTTACTGTGTTCAAATTGCAAATTGATTGTAAGTTGGAACCTAATTTTGGAAACATTAAGATATGCATTACAGAAGCAAAGAAATATATGTAGTGATTTTCACTACATGATGTCCCACAAGCAAATCAAACACTGAAAACATGAGTTTAATGTGGTGTGTTTTTTCATTCTGTCATATCAAGATGACAATGAGGCAGTTTGATGATAATACTGATGACCATAGGACTCTTTAAATCTCAATTGGATATTCATCCAAGAGGGTTGAACTTGTGGGTAAATACATGTCTGATTCTATCTATGCAAACCAATACCAATTATTCTTGTCCTTCAGATAATAAGGGCTTTCCAGCTTTGTGTGGTTTCAAAGGAAAGCATTTTGGTCTTTAAAACACAATAACCAGCAGGAAGAAATTAGAACAACAGCATTCAAATTCCTGGGGAAAAGGGTATATCTGTTACAGGCCGTCAGGGAAAGAAGAACATATGGCTTTCAATGTGGTGTTCTCCGGCTTAACTTTGTGGATCTCACTCCTCTTGATTTCATACTTGATGATTTCTTTCACTTCAGAAAATCAATCCAAAGGGGAAACTTTTTATCCTCTAATTTCAATCGCTCAGTTTAAGGAACAGGGAGACTCCATTAAGCCTTAATATGTGTAAATATTTTCATGCAAAGACTTATAACCTGAAACTTAAGATAGTGTTCTTTCATTTTAAGGTATCTGAAAGTCTCCTGAATTTTTGGGAGAATCCACTTCTACCCCTGCATATCCGAGGCTAGTAACATCCTACTTAATCTTCTTTAAGGTCCTGTTCACTTAATGGAAATGCTTAGCTGCATAATTGCTTTGAGCCTATTGCTATTCGAAATGGAAAATATAATAATCTAACAGTATTGTCTCTCTAAGCGAATGAGAATTTCAGGAGTGGCTGTTGGTGCCACCCATGTGATCCAGAGAGGTTAATGCAGTTAAAGTTATTTCACAGTCCATTAAGGAGCTTACGGTGACCCCACGACCTTTGCGCCAACAACAGGGAATCCATTATCATTACAATGGAGGAGCTGTGGGTTCGGCTGACTTGACAATGGGCCCGGGAAATCCCAAGTTAGTACTTAGTTTAAAAAAAATGCACTTTTCTTTCTGCTTCTTGGGTATGGCTATTAATATGCCCTCCTATAATTTGTAACATTAACATTGCTGAAGGTACAGAAAAGGACATTGAAATGAAGATGTCAAAACTGCTGACTTAGTTCAGTGCATGATAATATTGAAGTAGTAGATATCTAGTAGGAAAATCAAGATGAAGAAAGTCAAGGGACTCAGTTAAATTAATGACAAATTATCACAGGTTGTGAAATCCACTTAGGCAAATAATAGTCTTTTTCTAGTTTTAATGGTATAGTCTATTTGAAGATGTAATATATAACTTAAAGAGAAGTAAACACTTTTAATTTAAGAGTAGGGATATTATGAATATAATTAATCACAATGACTAATGAAAACATTAAAGTGTCCACTTTATCAGATTCTGGATTTTGTGGCATGATGACTCTGTCTCAAGAATGGTTCACTGTGACAAGTCATGTCACTAGACTGATGCCAGATGCTTGTTTTCCTTCTGTATGTAATTTGGTAAAAGACATTCCTGTCATTCACATTTGAAAACAGATTTAAGGCATGGAGTTAAAAATAAAGAATTCCAAAACAGTGGTTGATATGAAAATGTTAATTAGTCTTCTTGCCCTCTAAAACAAACTTGGCTACACAATAGAGAATTTATAAGCATGGAATTTAAAATTAGATTTTGCAGGATTTTTTTGTCAATAGAAAAAAAAAATACCAAGTCAAGTGATCTGTCTGCCAAAAGGAAAAAAAAGAGACAAAATCTTATGACATAAAGATTACATTGTAAACATGGGCTATGAAAGAATCATTTATATTCCCAGAAACTAAAAGGGAAGCATTTTTAAAGAATTTAAAGAAAACATTTAAAGGTAATTAAAGAAGCCAGCAGTACATTTTGAAGCTAGTTGTTGCTGATGGTAGTTAACATATCTTACCTCATTTAAACACAATCAGTACTTATTACAGCTCCAAATGCCTGTAATATAATCACACTAAAATGGAAGCTGAGATCTCCAGTTAATTTTCAGGGACACATTGAAATGATGTCTTTTTATGGTTTGCTATCTGAGAAAATAATTGGAAAAAATATTATCACATTCTTCTGGTAATTCAAAAGAAAATAATATGATTAAACAGTGTTTTCTAAACATAGCTCCACTTCAATCCTGTTTTTATTGAATTATTCAAAGATGATATTAAACTCAGCATTTAAAGCTAGTGTTAAAATCTGTTTCTTAGAGTATTCAGAACTAATAGAAAAGCTGCTCAGACTAGGTTTGTGTCACTCAAATATATAAGTAATGCCACACTAAGAATGAATCATTTGTTGTAAAAGAAGTTTTACAGGAGCTATAGTCACTAAGCTTGAGACCTATATGGGATACGGAAGCATAAGAGGATTTAACAGGATTTACCTATTTGAATAATACTGTTCTTTTTAAAAATTATTAAATTTCAAAACCTTGTTTTTTAATAAAGTCATTTAATCTACTTCTGCAACTCAGTGTGCAAAGTATTTATAAAGCAAAGCTGACTAGACTACATAGTTTAGTTGTCTGATCTAATTTATTAACCAGAAATGTTTTGCAAGGAAGCTATGAATGGCATTTGGAAGAATATTTTTATTTATGAAGTTCTGGAAGGCATTGCTAATTTTTTCATCAACAACTACCTATGTAGTGATCAACCAAATTCTCATTATAATGCATCTCTTTTTAAGCTTTTTATTCCTATGTAAGCTAGGACTTCCAAGAAAGAATAATGGTACAGAATGAGGTTCTAAGATAGGATATTTACAATTTGCAAGAACAATGCTAAAAATTATTTTAAACATCTTTAGAACTACAGTGTATCTTACACCAAAACTTGATGCACCCACAAGGGCTAAATTTCTCATATTACATTGGTATTGCGAGTATTATCACTGCCATCAGTCTCATTAGAAACCAAAGATTCCAGCTTTTCTTTTATTCTTGAACTTTTCTTAAAATATTGCAAGTGCTGATGGTGTGTAGTTTTTAAGGAATTTTCCTCCCTCAAGAAATCTTTTCTCTCCGGAAGTCAGAATTCATCATAGAAAAGAAAGAAACCTCAGAACTCTGTTAAATAATAAAACAAGGCTCTTAGGGAGAATGTGCAGCAGAGCTGATTTGCTATGTAAAGATGCCTGTCTTCCACTCAAGAGAAAGTTATCTCTGAGAGACTAGCATGAAGCGTGAAAGTGTAAACGCTGCTCCAGAGTGAGCCTCCGCCTTCGGGAGCCAAAAATAAACTGGTTCTTGGCTGAAAGACATAAGTGCAATTGTGAAATTGATATCCCTCCTTGGCCGAGTCCCAGACAATATGTTGCCTTTCGGGGGCTGATCAACGTGATGGATGTGATCTGTGAAATCCAGGGGGGCGCTCCCCTTTAATCAAACCCACAGTCCTCGACAGAGAAGCAGTGGTAGGCTAACAAGTTCTTCAGGCTTTCTCCCTCCAGGTCTCCTTAGAAATCTGACAGTCCAGAAGGAGAAAAAGGTGGTAAAACAGTCACAAAACTAACTCCACTCTGGGAAAGAGATGGAGAAAAAAGAAAGGACAGGCTTTGGATAAAGACATGAGATGGCAGCGACTGAGCAATTTATTGCCTTTCAAAGCAAAATTCACATTTCACTTGTAATGTCAAAACAAACTTACTGGAGACCGACAGCTAAGTTTTTTGCCTCTAAAAATTATAGATTGTGCTGTCTCTCTCCCTAGTGGTGCTGATCCCTGTCTTACTACAAGGCACGCCGCATTCCTGGTTTTCTGGTTTTTTCTTTTCTTTTCTTTTTTTCTTTCTTTTTTTTTTTTTTTTTTTTTTTTTTTTTTTTTTTTTTTTTTTTTTTTTTTTTTTTTTTTTTTTTTTTTTTTTTTTTTTTTTTTTTTTTTTTTTTTTTTGAGTCTCACTTCTGTTTTCATGTTTGCATTAGCTATTTTAAAGTGGTGGTAATCTGTTCCCACAAAATCATGGGAAGAGGGAATCAGAGATAGGAAACACAAGCCAAAATCGTCCAGGGAGCAACACTAGCTTTGCAGACAGTTGTGGGTATCAGTGTGGGGAATTCTAAATAACTCCCCAAGATTATCATCGTTAACTTCTCACCTTTGCATTCTTCAATGCTATTAGTGAAGGAATAGGAATATCAAATTAGAGATTTTGCGTTTCTTATGGAAAATGTTTCCAATCCTAAAACAAATTGACACTGCCCCTTTTCGCTGTAACAACTGTAATGATGCAAATTGATTTTAACTCAAAGGATCAACAGCAGGGTATAATTTATTTTTTCAGGGTTTCCTTTAATGTTGAAAGGCTCCCAGATTGGTTAACCTTACCACATTCTCCTGCATTGTAGTGCTATTTGCACATAATATTCTGGTGCCAGATTGTCAGCTAATTATGTCACCAGCAATCAGCTAACAAAGCACAGCTATTCTCGCTTGAAGAAAGAACCGTGTTTCAAAGCTACTCCCGGGGAAAAAATAGGCTCCTTTCATTAATAGAATCTGGAGTGAGGGCTTTATTTAACTCTACATTCCATTTCAGCACTGCTGTTTCCTCGATGTTGTAGGAGGTGGTGGTGGCTGTTATTTCTTTAGCTGCTGGGGGGAGGGGGCCTGGGAGGCGGAGGGGGGGGGGGGGCGGTGCCCTGGAGTTCTTGGAGACTGTGGTTCTCCTCTAGGTATGTGGGAGGGAACACAACTATTCGGTAAACATCTACCGTGTCCATCTGTAAAATGAAAATCAGCAAGCTGTCTTCCTCCAAAAGACCTAGTATTTTTGAAATACTCTTTTGGCTTTCTTCAGTAAAGACTAAATGAATAGCCAAAATACAGCAACATTTCAATTCTCTATTTAAATAGATGCGATTTAGCCACTATATACAATCCTAAGAATATATTCAGAGATCATAGCTAGTAGGAAGGTGAATTCCTGATAGAGAAGTGTGAGGTTGTTTTCAGTAGCAGCTGCCTGTCAAAAAACCTGAGGTGGCATGCTCACTTAGTTAGACCAGTCCCCTTTTTATTTACGCAATTTTTCAAATTAGTTCCCGTTCTGGAGTTCTTGGAGTTGGCTAGAGCCAGCAAAGTGATAAGGCAATAAAGAGGTTGCTTGGACAAAACATTTACTAAGAATAAGTAAGTTACATTGGTATCCTTTCTATTAATTTATTAAAACTTTAATGTTATTCATTACCTGCTTAATATAATAACTATAATTTAATGATCACTGTGTCTTAAAATCCTACTGGGGAGCAAGAAAAAATACAGAAAATAGAACATCATAGTACACAATTCAATGATATATTTTATGGCATGAATAATAAATGCAACAGGAATAGAGAAAAAAAGGAAAATAGCTAGTGCTGTCTTCCTAGGATTCTTAGATTGTTTCTCAGAGTTGTGAAGGCAAAACAACAACAACAACAACAACAAAACACTTGGGAGTTGTTTCTTATTAACAGACATGAAAACAATCTCTTGGAATTTTGATTGTTCTGATGCTTCACTTCAAAAATAAATTTTAAGATATAATGCTTAGAAATTTGCATTAGGCTCAAAACTAAAGTTTTGAGTGCCAAGATCCCCAGGAGTTTAGGAATATTTTTTCCTTTTCCTCCAATGGTTGTTATTTACCCTAGCAACTCTGCAAAGTCATTTATGGCTATCTTTAGTTTGATCAATGTGCACAGAATTACTTTCAAGGTAAATCCTTTAAAACATACCAAACTGCCAAGACTATTAATGAGATTGTTTTTGAAAATAAAACAGAGAAAGGAAAAAGTGAATGGGATAAACTAAAATAAAAACAAACTCTTATAAGAGTATAGGAACATAATGAAGGTCAAAACTAAGATAGCAAACAATTTAGAAACTTAGATTTTCCAGTTTGGCGAAACAAGGAAATGATTTTTGACCAATGTTCTAACTTCTAAGTTATACTAGATCAAAGAGAATGTGATTGAAAATTTCTAGTTTTTATCATGATGGATGAAAAAGAGAGTACATTTAAATTAAGAAGGGATTGAGGTTAGGCACCCTTAAGAGACCTGAACAAGTAAGAATTTTTATTATACTGAAATTGGTGACTAGGAAAACTCTGAAATATCATCCCCTGAAGATCTTTGAAAATAAAAATGGTGCATTCTGGTCAAGAATGATCTTAATGACATCCTGTCTAGTGCTGAAGGAAGTGGTGACTAAAAAATGACCCTTCCTGGTTTATGAAAATAAAATTGTGAAGTCAACCTATATTTGTCCAATGAAAGACTATCAGCTAGGAAAATGACAATCTGATTTTTGCTGATAGAATAGGGGGTGAAGCTTTCTTTTTTTATTTTATTTATATATATATATTTGATTTTTGTTGATCCCCATAGGATTACCCCACCCCACCACGCTCCCCCTGGTTTCATTGCCTCCTTTCTTTTTGTTGTTTGTCCATACTTAGCCCTTTAGTCTTTTTGATCTTCTTTTTCCTTTATTTCTCAATATCTTCATTGGCCATTCCGCGCCTTTGGCTTGCACCCCTGTTTGTTTCCTGGTGGCTGCTCTTTCTATTGTTTTCTGCCTCTTTTTGCTGCTTTCTCCCATTATGTTTCCGGTCCTCAATTGGGGGTTCGGATTTCCAGTCTTGTGTTGGTAGAGGTGCTCCTCCATGGGGACAGTCCTCTGCCGATGGTGGGTCTCCAAGTCTTCCTTTTAAGATCTTTGCTGTTAGGCCACTGCCATGTTTTTTTGTTTGTTTGTTTGTTTGTTTGTTTGTTTTGAGACTAGGTCTTGCTATTCTTGCCCATGGGACCCCAGGCTTGAGTTGCCCTGGATACCATGGACTCAAGTGATCCCCAGCTTCAGCTTCCCAGGTAGCTGGGATTACAGGCGTGCACCACCATGCCCAGCTATGTTTTTTTTTTGGAAGTAGGTCTCGCTCCGTACCTCAGGCGGACTTGATCTGTGATCCCCAGCCCCAGCCGCTTCATAGGCTGAGGCTTACAGGCACGTGCCACCGTGCCCGGCTACCACCGCCATTCTGCAGGCATCCGTCCTGTGGCAGCAGGAGTGTGCTGTTCTTTGTTGACTGCATCTCTGTGGCAGTTTATGGTAGTAGCTCCCCAGTGATTGGTATGCAACACCCTCATGTTTGTTCTTACACTTCATTGCTCTATGAACTTGCCTTGCTCTTCTTGAGTCCCGTCTTAGGCATGTGTTTTTAGAGTCTTTCTTGGTGTTCCTTGTGTCTTTTGTTTCTTTGGTTGAAGTTTTGTCTGGATGTACTTATTGCTGGTGTGGGCGGCTCGGCGGAGTGGAGGCTAACCCAGAGGGGTCTGTGGCGAATCCCCCCTCCACACACACACACTACACTCTGTTTCTCAGCAGGCCTCAGGTGTGAGGTGCCTGTGTGCTGGCCACCCTGGTGGTTCCGGGAAGTGGCCCCCGGCCACTCCCCCTCCCCACCGCCTGGGGGCGGGGGGGGGGGGGGGGGGGGGGGGGGGGGCCAAGGCCCAGTAGGCTGCAGGCAGGGTGGTGGCCAATGCCCTAGCGGCTACTTGCTTGAGCGAAGAATGGCCACTCACCCGCCCACCAGAGGCAGACGAAGTCAGTTCCCTAGAGGACCGCAGTCCCCGCCTCATGGCGGGGTTGTGGAGGCACAGGGCAAGCTGAGCTCTCGCCCCGTGCGGTGCCCATGCGCCGGCCACCCCAGTCGGGGGTGAAGTTTTCTATGTGTAAGTTGCACACTTCATAGTAAATTCTCCACAAAAGTCTTTCTTCTTCCTCCTAAAGATTAAAAAGAATAACAGATGCAAGTTTGTTCCATGCGTGGTGACAAAAGTTCAGTTTTTTTAATTTTCATAGGATTTTTAAGGTTTGGTGTTTCGAACGACAGTTAAGACTTTTAAGACATTTAAGTGGAGAAATATTTCAATTTTAGTGTGTTTGAGAATTTTTTAGATTTTGCATTTTATCTTTGTGTTATCAAAAAGGGAACAAAGGCAAGGATAAAATGCAAAATCTAAAAAATTTGAACATGATAACAATTTTATTTTAAGAAGTACGTAGAGAATAACTTGAGAAGCACAGAGACTAATTCTTGACTGTACAGAAGCAATACATAAACTTTGAGGCAAACTTTTAAAAGTTTTATCAATCACATGTTTGCAATAGGCTAAGCAGGTGTTTAGGTCCTGGCCTGTATGTGGTTAAAGGTAGTTCTTTATTTTTTTTGTTTTTGGGTTTTTTGTTTGTTTGTTTGTTTTGTTTTTTGAGACTAGGTCTCACTATTTTTGCCCGTGGAATCCCAGGCTCTCGTTGCCCAGGGTACCACGGACTCAAGCAATCCTCAGCCTCAGCTTCCCAGGTAGCTGGGATGACAGGCACGCGCCACCACGCCCAGCTATTTTTTTAGAACTAGGTCTCGCTACGGGCCCCACGCATTCCCTGGCCCCGGCCGCTTCATAGGCTGAAGCTTACAGGCACGAGCCACCGTGCCCGGCTAAAGGTAGTTCTTATTGACTAGTGGAAGCTCCTTTGGATCCCTCTAGGAACCCCTCCCTGTGCTGCGTTAAGAATCTCTTTTTGATCAAGAAGGTGACACTGTCCTTTTTGGCATTTTCCTTCTAGAATGCAACATCGTCATTACTGGAGAGGGAAGTTTTAAGGTAAAGTCACCTTTGAAAGATATAGCTGCTTCAATAGTGGTTGATGATGACTTGGAGGAGAGAGAAAGAAAATATGCTATTTCCCATGACAAGTTTCACCTGTATGCTTATTTTTTCCCCTATTTCACTGATTTAAAAAAATTTCAGACCAATTTTGTTTAAATACAGCTAACAAAATTTTGTTTAATCTTATATTTTAAAAAAATCTCTTAGAATATAGGCCACTTGTACTGATATTAATCGTTCTGTCCAACTGATAAATCTGCTATGAGAGAGGAAAAAAAGAGACATTTAGAAATAACCCTTAACTTTTAATATGGTATTTTATATTGTTTCAAATATGCATATAATTATTTAATTAATTTTTATTGAGGTAATGTTGGTTTACATCATGTTTGTTTAGAAAGTATATGATCCTCCCTTCCAGTGATGTCACTGTGATGCTCCCACCATCTACACACCCACAGTCTATTGTGCTCCCTCCACTGCTTTGTGCTTAACCCATTTTTGTCCATGTTGGGACAATTTATTTATTCAGCCACTGAAGGTAAGAGATGATAGAAACCAGCCTTTCGAATCACCTGATCTATATATTCTTTTTTTTAAAGCATCGTTTATTTATTGTCTATTTTCTACTTTAGCATTTGTGAGGTTTACCCGCAGCAGCTGTCAGGCAGGCTAATTAGGAAGTGAGTAAACTTAATGATCATCCACCCGCCGTAAGTGTGCAGCACTGCGTGGACATATGCAATCAGTGCGCCAACAGCAGTGAGTTCTGTGTTGTGTGGGGTGTAACATGATCCGTGGATCCCTGGGAAGACTGTCTTCCAGGGTCCATCAAAATAGCAAACCTAGGACCAAGGGCGTGAAGTCAAGGGTCTCATATCCAAATCATCCCAGAGGGCTGTGTTGGTTCTCTTGTTAAGATCAATAGATCAAGTAGGAACCTCTAAAGAAAATCAGGAAAGAGGCACATGTGCATAGAAAAACAGAAACAAAAAAGAAACCAGCACACAGTATGAATTTATTTTTATTTTTTATTTCTAGTCTGATAGGAGGTATAGCGCTCTTATTTCATTCTGGAACATTATTATTTTAAAAACAAGATTTGAAGCCTATTTGCCATAGGAAAAATGGGTTGTATTTATCCAGAGGATAAATAGCTCTTGTCTTTGCTTTCCATAGTAAGAAATGGTTGCATTATGTAGCATGCTGAGTATAAACCAAATTGAACTGAACTATTGGGAGGAGTGTGCAGGCTGAGGACAGTGGTGAATTGGGTTCTTTGTATAAACTGGATTAGATACAAGGAGATTATATCCACTTTCCTTAAAAGGATGTCATCCTCAGAGTTTCAAAGATTTGTAGAATTGATTTCCATAAATGTCCTCTATGTCCATTCTTGGTGAGAAAGTGACTTTTATTTTCTCCCTCAAAGTAAATAAATCACAACATGTAGATGTCTGTGTTGTTGGCTTTTCAATTCATTGTCCAAATTCGTTGTGTAAGGAAAAAATAAATGGAGGCATGGATAGGAGGGGGTTGGTGTAGCCATTGTGTGTTGCTGTGGCCAAAAAAAAAAAAAAAAGAGGACAAACATTTCTAATGTGGATCACTTCAGTAAACCACATATGTAAATATGTTGGTCCTGCTTGTCCATCCATAGGAAGGTAACAAGCCCTGTTGATGCACATTTCCTGGAAATACTTTTTCAGTGAATGCCTGTTAACAGAGTCTCACCACAGCTCACCCTGAGAGACTGTGAATTCTGATGGGAGGGAGAACACTTCAGTGGAGGCTGCCCCTTGGTAGCCTAACTTAGCCTAGGTTGCCAAATTCCTATTTGTCCTTCACATGAAGTCCATATTGACTGCTTCAAAAACTCTTTGTTGGAGCTATTATTTTCAAATTGTTTCCCAACTTATACTGCGATTGAAAATTGGACAGCTTTTCAATGGTGCTCGCATTCCAATTGATTACCAATACAGTTTTTTAGAATTAAGAATATTAGGCCATTTTCTTCCCTAGCATCATGTGTACTCTGTGCTGCTTTCATTTAAATATTGCAGGACAGTTTGTACTGTCTTAAGATAACATACACGGCGACTCTGTCTTAAGATAACATACATGGCGATCAATTAGATTTATTATCTCTCCTTTTAACTCTATGGTAGGTATCATTGTGGGAAAAGGAAAAAAAAAGAACAAAAAAACCCTGGACATAATGTTGCCTTGACTTCAAGGTCTCCCAGGACTATTGTCTGAGCTTTGGTTTCTGCTGCCTCAGAAGTGTCTCAAGGTTTGTGATGTATATTTTAGGATGAGGCAGTTGTAATGATCAAATGACTAATATGTTTTCTGAATATATACATTCTAACACTGTTAGGTTATCAGATCAAGTCAATAAATATTTATTGAGTGATTACTATGTATAAGGCACTGTTCTGGCCTGGAGGATAGGATGGGGAGTGCTCTTTGAAACTTATCTTAGATTCTTAGAAAATACTCAAAACTGAGATCAATAGGAATGATTTGTGTAAGGTGTTTCTGAGTGCTTTAAAAAGCATTCTGTAATGTCCAAAGTGGTCCTGTGATCACTAACAGATTAGCGGCTTTCACCATTTTCAGGTGGGACAATTCCAGTTGAAGAATTTTTTCAAAGACATGAGAATATTGACATAATGCTGTTGTTGTCAGCAAGATCTGTGGCTTCATGTGTGAACAGCCCTGGACTACTGGTGTTGGGGGACTTGGGGGTGATGCTTTGTTTTGACTGTGCTTTGATAACTGTCATTTTTGAGACAATTAATTGAGATAAAACGCCTGGCCTGGCATTTAAATGATCCTAATGCTTTTGTTCTTTCTGAGTCCACTTAAGGTGCTCTTTGAGCAAATGAGTCTCACCCCTCTGCTTCTGTAGGACTGAAGGGAAAGTGTTAGTAACACTATTGTGATTTCTTCCCTCAAAGTTTCCTCTGAATATTTTTGAACATGGAAAATGGAACCTGATAGTGCCACTGGCATGTCCACTACCTCAATGCTATCCTATTTATTTAAAGTACTTGCTTTATGACATATCTACCCATTTTTCTGTTCATCCATGAATGCATATTAACTTCTGAAGTGTGATACAGTAAATTTTCACCATATTTTGGAAATCATTTTTACCATGAGGCAAAGGGGCTTATAATAGTGGGAACAATAGTAAAAGAGGAAATAAATATAATTTGTATCCAAACAAATTTGTTTGTCCCATAAGTATTGACCTGCCTAATATTCATATGTTTCTGCATGCCTTTGCCTGTGATGTTAGCAGGACAGAACCAATAACGCCTCTGTTTTTACAAATTTAAAAGCGAGACTTTGAAAATGAAATGTCTCAAATTTACCGAGGTGGTGACACCTCCAAGGACAAAAGATTACTCCAGCTCTTGGTCCAGATGTTGCAGGCTGATGCAAGCAGTTTGTGTTTGTGGTGGTCCAAAACTAAAACTAAAGTCCCCACCTGAAAAGCTATGCTTTTTATTATCTCTCTGAAAATTTCACCTCTGAGAATGATGGATGAAGATCAAAGCATTGATTGATAAATAAGATAGGACTTGGAACATACTCTGTAGAACAGAGAAGTAAGACATAGTCAGAATACAGACTTCATTCCTGGAACAATCTCCAACAGGTGTTGGAAAGAACTTTGTTGGATACTAAAAATCAGTTGAAAGTTGTCTGTGTTTGGAAAAAGGAAAGCATCAGAGGAAATATTGTCTTTTATCAATCACCTGGAAAATATTCTGAGTCTTCTTCAATGGCGTTCATTGCAGGACAAGTCTTCATTTTCTTCTTGTTACTCTTCCCTTGAGTACTTTTGTTTATTTGACATGTCACTTCATTTCAAATTTGCTATGTGAAACGGTATAGAGCAATTTATATCGTCTTATAAAAGTATTTTGAAGATTTTATTATAGCCACTTTCTCATATGTAATGCTCCAGTGTTCTAGAATATATTTTCAACATCAGCGTGTATTACATAAACACATGTGCACATTACCTCCTTTTTTCTTAAAAAGGCTTGTTAAACCTTAACCTATTGGCCTCTTCAAAATATTAGTTCTTTTTATTATTGATCAGTTTTACTGATTTTTTTCTAAAAAGACACTTTATCATTTGTCTTTATTAATCCCTCATTCCCACTTAATTTGTTTAATTTTTTGTGGTTTTTTCTTGTTGTTGTTGTAGGAAAACAAGTGCTATTTAATGTATTTTTAATGTGTTTAACACTAAGGATTTTTTTAAAGCTAAGGATTTTTCTTAAAATAGCTTGATAAATATAGAGTATTCCTGTTTTCATTGATCTTTAGGTAAAAGATTAAATTGAGTTGTAAGAGCATTCTTATTATTCACAAAATGGCTAGTAATGGGGCAAAAGAATAGTAGGAAGTGACTAAATGAAGTCTGTGATAGTCCAAGTAGAACAAATCAGTCATGGAAATAAAAAGAGAGGAACAAGAATATTTTAAGAGAGATAAGAAGGGTCACCAACTAGAACAAGTTTGTGTGTGTGAGTCTGTGTGTGTATGTATGTATATAGATTCAGTGATTTATTTTATTTTTTAGATTGCATAGTGTTCTTTCTAAGGCACTTGGATTACAACTCTGTGATTTAGAGGTACAGGTTCACCCCTTTTCAGGTGTTTGTTACCACACCACACCCATCACTAGAACACTTGGACGGCCACTACAGGCTACTGGGCTTTCCTCCCCACTCTTCATATTTCTAGGGTATGACTTAATTTCATCTTCCTCCACTTTATCTTTATATTCCACATATGAATAAAATCATTCAATATTTGTACTCCTTCTGACTCACTTTGCTTAACAGGTTGTTTCAAATGGCAACATTTCATCTTTTTGTAAGGCTGAGTAGAATGCCAGTAGTATATAGACCAACATCTTCTTTATTCACTCAGTTATCATTAGACACTTAGGTTGTTTTCATTGTGTGTGTATACACATATACGTACATATACACATATGCACATATATGTAGATATACATTTATGTGCATATACACACATACTATATATATATATATATATATACACACACCACATTTTTTTAACACTTAAAGTCAGTCACCTTCTAGAACTTTCATTTTCTGTTATAAAACATACACTGGCATCTTTCCAACAGTTGCAAAAATGTCCATTTTCCATTTTTATTTGTTAATAGGATCCTGACTTTGTGTAGTATGCAATTTGTCCAGAAAACACTCTCCTAGCCTCTCTTACTTCAAGAAGTGGGCATATCAATCACCTATTTACATCTTATTTACATAAGATGTAAATAAATCTCCATTGGAAAGTTTTTGCTTTATGAATCTAAGAATTTGTCCTACCATAGGAATGAATGTAATACTGGGTGTTAGCAGTAATCTTGCATCAGAAGGTGATAAGTATAATAATGAACACCAACACCTTAAGTATGTCAAAGTAGATAGTTTGCCAGGCAACTGAATTTAACAATGGATACCAATTAACAGATTTCTTCTTCTGTGAAATAATGGAATTCCGATTTATGCTAACTTGTTAGGATTTATTTTTCTTTTATATAAACACTTTCAGCAGATGCATATATTTATTAGCAAATTTATTGTTTTCCAATACCAAAAATACTTCTAGACTCTAAGACCCAGTTTTACCTGCTATATTTTTGCAATAATCCTCTATGTCAGAATAGAATTCCCCAGATTATGGTCCTCTATATGAGTTGCTAAGAGATCACATTTTTGTAGCTTCTTGAATGTTTTCTCTATTTCCCATTTCAGTTTTGTCAACTAACTTCTGAGTTCTTTCTTCTGTTTTGTGAATTATCTAATGAGAGGACTTGGGGAACTGTGTCCTTACTGGTTCCCTTATTCCTGTAGTTCTGTTCTGTAGTCTTCTTACCCCGAAGGCCTCCCAATGCTATTGTTGCTTGATTACTCTGCACATGACATAGAAAAGATAACTGAGTACATGGGAAATAGGCAAATTCTTTAACCTAGAATGCTCAGTTCTCTCAAAAATCCTTTTATAGTCTTGATTTTCACATGAATGCTTCATTCTAATCCAACTGTTTTCTAGCTCTCTCTATATATATCTATTAAATATACTTTTCTCTATATTAAACTCACTCTTATCCCTTCTCTTTCCTCTTCAAATCCTACTCATTTTCCAAGATTCAACTCAAATCCCACCGCCTCTGTTAAAGCTTTCTTGTGCACCAAGACCTGATCTTCTCTTTCCCTTCTCTCAAATCCTAGTTCTTAGTATCGGTATTATTTTCATCTTCCATTACATCTGCTCGCCTATAATGTGCCCTAGCTACCTTGGGCTAATCAATCATTCTCCAAACAGACTTTATCTTTGCTCAGACTGTTCTTGCAGGCTGAAATGTCTTCTCTCCTCACCACCACTGGAAACGCTATTTGTCATTTAATACCCAACTCACTCAAAGGTTTCTTCATTTTAAGTCTTTCTTCATTACTAGATTAATATTACCAGCTTTCCTCATGCAATTTATCCATTATACTATGTATTTTGTTTTTGTTTTGTCTTATCTAAATGCTATTTGTTTACCTGATTTTTTTTTCAGGCTTAGAACATATAAATAAAAGAAAATTAGGATACAACAAGATATCAATATGAAAAACATTACAAGTTTTAAAACTTTAAGACAACATGAAATTTGGATACAATTATAGAAGTAACAAATGGGGATGTTCTCCAATATACTAGTTAGGAGATTTTTTTTTTTAAATAATTTTTGGAATTTTTTTGTGGGAAGAAAGCAAGTTACATAGATAGGTATACATATTACAATACCATAATTACAAAATTATAACCATGCAAAATACTATATTATTTATTGATGTATGATTTAAGGTTTCAAATACCACTGGAATGGCAAACATCAAATCCAGTGTACTAATTATTATTTCTAGGAATGTATAATTGGGAGTAGGACAGAAGAGATAGCCACAGAGAATGTTAACTATCTCTGTGATGGTTGTTCTTTTTTTTAAATTTAATTTAAATTTTTTAAATTTGCATATATATGTGTATTTATATTTATATTATATTATTGCGTTATTGTGTACCCCAGGGCTTTCCCACTTCACTAAAACCTGTTAACCATCCTAATCTTTTGTGCTCTTTCCTTCCCTGCCTTCTTCCCCCTCTTCCGCTCTCATTCCATTATTCAGTCCCATTGGTTGTTTTTATTTTTTCTTATTCGTTTGTTTGGTTTTCCTTATATCCATCATATAAGTGAGACCATCCTGAATTTCTCTTTTTCTTTTTGGCTTATTTCTGCTAATATGAGTTTTTCTAGTTCCATCCGTGTTGCTACAAATGACATGTTTGTCCTCCTTGATTGATGCGTAGTATTCCATCGTGTATATGTACCGCATTTTTTTTTAGCCAATCATCTATTTTGGGGCATTTGGTTTGTTTCCAAATCTTGGCAATTGTAAACAGAGCTGCAATAAACGTGCATACAGGTGTCCTTTTGAATTAGTGTTTTCATGTCCTCAGGGTAGATTCCCAGTAGTGGGATTGATGGGTCAAATGGTAAGTCTACTTTCAATTGTTTGAGGGTCCTCCACACAATCTTCCATAGTGGCTGAACCAGTTTGTACTCCCACTAGCAGTGTAAGAGAGTTCCTTTTTCTCCACATCCTTGCCAACACTTCTTGTTGTCTGTTTTATTTATATGGGCCATTCTTACTGGTGCAAGATGGTATCTCAGAGTGGTTTTAATTTGCATTTCTCTGATTATTAGTGATGTGGAGCATTTTTTCATATGCCTATTAGCCATTTGTATCTCCTCTTTGGTGAAGTGTCTTTTTAGTTCTTCTCCCCATTTTTTTGACTGGGTTTTTTGCTTTGTTTTTGTTGAACTGTAGGGGCTCTTTGTGGATCTTTGTTATCAGACCCTTGTCACTTGTCTGGAAGGCAAAAATTTTCTCCCAGTTGGTTGGGCTTCTTTTTGTTTTGTTTATTGTCTCTTTTGCTCTACAGAAACTTTTTAGTTTGATATAGTCCCAGCTGTTTATGTTTTCTTTCATTTTTTCTTTTTTTTTTTTTGCTGGCCATAGTTGTTCCCCAAAATGGATTTCTGAGGTGAAATTCATGAAGGGTTTTGCCCAGGTTTTCTTCTATATATTTTATGGTTGCAGGTCTCAATTCCAGGTCCTTTATCCATTTTGAGTTAATTTTTGTACAAGGTGTGAGGGTGTTGTCCTGTCCATTTTTTTACAGGTTTTGATCCAGTTTTCCCACTACCATTTACTGAAGAGACTATCCTTGTTCCAGAGTATGTTTTTTGCCCCCTTGTCAAAGATTAGTTGACCATATATGTGTGGTTTTATTTCTGGGTATTCAATTCTGATCCATTGGTCTGTCAGCCAGGTGTTTACCTGATTTTCATACAAAATTTACAACTGCTAAGACCTGGTAGGCCATGTACTTTGTCCAAAATTAATAATTCATGCATATATAGAGCTCTTTGTGAGAAAAAATTACTCTTATCATCTTATCTAAAACTGCAGTTTATGAAAGAGATGATGAGTCTGCAAATAAATAGTAACTTGTCCAAGCTACAAATTTCAGTGCCTTGGGAAGACCCAACCCCAGTTTGGGGCTCTGTAAAACTAATGAATTAGTGTTTCATTCCATAGGAGTTAAGAACATTGAAGACATCAAACATATATAATGTCACAATTTTATTATTTTTTTTAATATATGAACATCAAGCTATGTATTTTCTAATATCTCCATAATACAATAGAAGATTAGTTCTCTCTGGAGAGATAATAGGGAATTTTGAGTGTTAATAAATAAATTAATTTTTCATTAATTTAAAATTGAGGGATCAACAATATAGATGAGCTATCCAAGATCATCTGAGTCAAATTATATTTGCAGCATTATTTTAATTTCCAGATTTCTCCATCATTACATGAGTTAAACAGTACAAGATTAAATAGAATAAACATATGCATCATCTATTTACTTTAAATTAATGTATTTGACATTTACCTATTTTTTTAAAGAAAAAATGAGAAAAATCTCTTTCACTCATCCTTTGATTCTCATGTTTCAATCCATCTAATCTTTATTGTACATAAGACATTACTGGAAAATTTGTAAACATTTGCCCAAGAACCCTTAGCTATTTAGTTCTGCCTGTTATTTTTTCTGGAATGATTGGTGAATTTTTAATGCATCAATAATTATCATTAGAGGGAATTCCTTTTCCGAATCTGAACCAGATAATAGGCCACTGTATGTCAAGATCAAAATTCTCTTTAAATAGTTTCCTACTTAGCCAGGCACAGTGGCACGTGTCTGTAAACGGCAGCTTAGGAAGCTGTGGTGGGGACCAGGGATCATGGGTTGAGTGCTGCTGGGGAAATAGCAAGACCTAGTTCTAAAATATATAGCTGGGTGTAGTGGCATGCACCTGTAATCCCAGCTACCTGGGAAGCTGAGGCTGAGGACTGCTTGAGTCCGTGGTACCCTGGGCAACGTGAGCCTGCGGTTCCATGAGCAAATATAGCTAGACCTAATCTTAAAAAAAAATAAATAAATAAATAAAATAAAATAAATAAATAAAAATAAAATTTCCTACTTAGTCATAGACTCATTGTACTTATTTATATATTTTATATACCATGGGTATCTCAAACATAATTGTAAAAAAATAAAAATCTGATTTTCTTCTGTATTCATCACCATGATTTTATGCATCTCAGTTTAAATTCTATATAAACTATTGCCACTGAAAGAGAAAGAGCCATTATTAGACAAAATCAGCATACCAAAGTTACTGATAATCATATCCTCTTAGAGTTTGAAGAATAGTGTTCAATGCAGTGAAATACCATATCACACTCTCTGCCTGGTTGCATTAAGTTCTTTCCTTGTACTAACTTAAATCTGGAACTACACACATGTCACCTTGTCCAACAGTATTTAAATGACTAGCAGGCTCAATAGTATTATTTATTATTTGGAAACAAGTATATAAAAACTAAACATGTGATTTATTCTACAATAAACTGTTGGTGAATAAGCTTTGAAAAGGTATTACATGCAGAGGAGGTACTGGTTTTTGAAATACTCAGGAAATAATTTCAGCATTATCCTGAGGATTCATTCATTAGAACCTGAAATGAGGCTGATCAATCAACATATGACTAACATTGTTGATTCTGGAGTAAGGCTGACTAGACTTGGAAACTGAATTGGGTTTAGACATAAACCATTGGACCACAGTAAAAGAATTTGAGAATCATCTATTGTGAACACTAAGCGAAGATACATCAATTACAAGGAAGGGGTTCAGAGGTAGAGTTGACTTCAGTTTACATGACAAAACAGAATTGATTAGTGAATTCAATGGCAGATGACTAACTGGAATCAAGGGAGTAATGAAATTTTATTTCATTTACCCAAATAGTGAAGAATTACTTTCACTCACTCTGTTCATTGTTTTGTTTTAGCACTATTATCTTACCCGTGGTTATCAGTGGGTTAGGTGGATTACTGTTACATCATAATGGAGTCTTATTTCACAAACAGTGAATTGACCACCCAGTGGCTCATAGTTTCTGTGCCTACAGATATCTAATTGGACATAATCTTTATTTACAAAACTGATCAAGAGTCATACCATCTGAAATTCTCTTCTGCCTTACAAACTCAAGCATACCAACCCAGAACCTTGGCACAGGTCTCAACTAAAGATTGAAACTTAAAGTCCCTGATCCTTTTCTCTTTGGCTCACAAGATAGCTTTTTTTTTTAAACCTTTAACAAATGTCCATGGAATTTAACAAAATACCTCCTAGAATGCTGATGTCTTTCATTTCCTTATCTACTCATAAAGCAGACTTCTTTCTCCTTTCTGGGAAGGCAAAGTCATGCTAAACTGGCAATGGGATTTTAAATACTGACTGGCATTTGAGTAAATCTCTATTTAAAAGGTTGCTGAATTTGGAGGGTGCAGGGGGTGTAGAGACAGGTTTGGTTGGCTTGTTTGACTCTGGGTGGTATCTCCAGCAATCTGTCTTGTCTAGAGCAATTGACAGTATCACAGGGAAGCTGGCTTGGCTACATTGAGTAGAAACTGCAGGTTAGTCATTTCGTGGTAGAGTGGCTACTTCCCACCTCCTCCCTCCTTCTTCTCCCCTCCACACCCCCCCCCCCCCCAGTGATGTTACATTTGTCCTGCAGATGATGTAGAGCACTCTCCGGAGGATGAACGGCTGGGCTCCGCTCCCTCAGCTCTTGGCAAGCACGCACAAGTCACACCAGCCCTCCTCGGCACCATTAATATTATATATAGATACCCTTGTCACGGATTTACATCCAGCGATCCCAAATCGGGACAGGAGGGTGAAGTGTGTGTGAGGAGGGGGTGCAGAAACAGTGCCTGATTTATTGCAGGGAATGTTCGAGAATAAAAAAGAGGTGATCAAATTTATATTAATGTCCTGACCTATATTCTTTAAAACTGCTTTTTGCTCATTTCAGGGCTGAAGCATTTTGCTGCCTGGAACCAGAAAGGCAAAAGTAAGAAAATTAAGATATTGCTTAAGTTGCCTTCTAATTTATTTATTCTCTTTACATCTTGGAAAATTGTTTAAGCTATCATTCCTGTGTGAGTTCGGGGAGAATATAGAAATGCATGTTACCTAGACTGATAAGTTGCTTTTCTGTCCTTCCTCATGGAAACAGGAAGTAGGTGGTGGGTTCAGGCAAATGAACATCTGTGGGTGATAATCTGAACCAACTGCTGAGTTTCATCTCTCCTGGACTGATCTTCTTTAACATAATCTGAAAAGACTAAAAAGTGTTTTGTTATTCATGGGTCCTATTCTGAAGGTCAATAGCAAGATTTGCTAAGACATAGAAATAACATTTTTATGATTTGCCAATGCAGGCAGATTTTCTGTGGACCTGTCATCAATTCATCAAACAAAGTGAGAAGTAATGTACCCTGAGCTTATTTTTTTTTTCTAAGTGAAGTTGGTTAGCAGTGGTCTCTGTGTTTCATATGTGTATCTATGTCTGTATTGTCCAAATTTCTGCAGTAGCAGACTCTGTTTCATTATTTGAAGATATACTCCAGTGCTGTCTACGCTTCACTATTTGTTTTTCTTCCTTTACAGATAGGAATGTTGGTCCCCATTGGTTGGACATAGCTGGGAAAGAAAACTGAAAAATATTAAGTATGTAAGGTGATAAGTTATATTTCTTTAGGTTTGCTTTTGGCTTCTAGAACTAGAAAGCCCTCATTTCTGCCCTTACTCCCAGGTAAGAGGGTCCTGGATCTGTGAGTTAAGAGAATAATGTATAACACACTGAAATACAATTTAGTTTTTTCTAATCAAGCTTTTTAAAGGATCTGCAATTAATTGTGCAATTAGGCACAGTTTAGGCACCCTCTAGAAGAACCGGCACTGGATGGTTCAGAGCAAAGCTGAGAGTATGTATGAGTGTAGGGTGAGGAAGAGGTCTCCCTGTCCTTAGCAGATGAACAGAGACTGATTCAGCTGTGCCTGGCTGTGACAACCTCCAAAGAGGTTGACCAGGACCTCCATCTATTGCCCTCACTTCCACCTTCATAGCACCATTATGTCCTGGTTCCCCTATAGGCTAGCAATCACAGAATAGCTGTATACAGGTATTCCCTTGGAATGGGCTAGCCATCCCCTCCCACCCACCCCTAGGTCAGAGTGCTAGGCAGGAAACTGAGTAAGAATTTGGTCACAACTGGAGCTATAACCTTTCAATATAAGACATATGGGGTATGACTGCCATCTGCTTTTGGTCCAACAGATTTTAGGGGTGATCTCATATCTGTTTTCCACCCTAGGCAGATGCTGATATTTCTGTGTCTCTGATAACTTCATAATGTGATAGTGTTGTTTTCAGTTTCAATTTCCATTTGCATCTCTTCTTTTCTCCTCATATTTGGCTTTGTATCTCTGGTTCAGACTTCCTATGCTTAATAGTTTGATGTGATCCACACTCTCCTTTTTGCCCCTGACTAGGCATATACCTTAATGAACCACTCTAAAAGATTTAGCTGAAGAAACTACCACTTTATACTGCAAAATTGTCATGTAAATATTCTTTTGAAATCAATGGGAGAGCAGAATATATTAATTGAAAACCTGAGTAAAAAAAGAAGAAAAGGCATGACTGGTAAGATGGTTTCTTTGACTTAGGTTTTTGTTGTAATGACTGGTCATGTTCATAGCTGTCCATGAATCATTATGCAGTTCCCAGAGTAGAACTTGGCTCATGCTACCCTGACACTTGAGTTGAGTACTAAAGAAGTTGAGTACTAAATGGCAATGTAATTTTAGGGGCACTATTCCATTTATATTTAGCTGTCCTATTTGGTGGCTATTCCACAGAGGTTCCCTGGGTAATAGTAAATGCAGGCAGTTAATGGTGTTGGCATCTTCACCAACATTTTTTGCTGTAGGAACAAAAGTTGCACATACAAACAGTGCACATTGACAGTAATCCACTTACTCACAAAATCATTGCAAATTAAGTCAGTAGGTTTTCATACAAAATGAGTTAAGAGTCAGTGAAGGGAAACACCACTACTTCCTCCCGATTATCACATTTTTTTCAAGGTAATGAAATTTGCTGTCTCCTTCTTAAAGACCAGAGAAAGAAAGCTAACCAATTTTTTTTTAACTTCTTGTTTTCAAATATTTGCACCAAGTTTAGCAGTTTTTAATTGTGGGGGAGGTTTTGCATACATAGATGGAGTCTTCTTGGAACTTTATAACTCTAAGCACATGTTCTAGCTCATTGATGTGGTGGTGGAAAAGCAGAAGGTTATCTGCATCTGCTTATCCATCTTAGGTGCTTGTTACTGTTTTCCATCTAGCCAATGTTATTTAACACAAGTAAATGCTTTTCCAGAGTATGGCAGTATTACAGACAGACTACAATTGTTCTCCTTATTGATGTGTGAACTTGGGCATTTCACTGACTTTCATAAGAGGATCAATGTCCTCATTTCTAAGCCAGAGGTCATGGAACTCTTCACGTGTAGGGGAAAGAGAGTAAACAAAACAATCTGTGCAAATGGTGACATTATGTTATAGTTAATAGCTAGCTACCTATACAAAGGTGATTAGCAGATGAATATAGATATTCCTGAGCCTTCCTTGCTATGTAAACGTAGTTATGTTTTATATTTCCATTGCTGTGACCTTTATTTTAACTAAGTCTTTTTTACCAAGAGTTCAGCATTTTATGTGCAACAGAACCGATCTCATGGGCTAGTGGTCAAGTGTTTACAGTATCCTGATGTGATTTAGTCTAGAGGACCATGTCTTTATACATAATGACCAGGGTCTAGTGCCTCTCACTCACTTATGAATGATCAGTGAACAGCGAAGTGCCTGGTATATCGTCAATGAATACATGTTAAGAGAATCAAAAAAATGCATAGAGAACTTTGAGGACTGGGAAAGAGAGTTAAATGGATGGCAGAATAAGTGACCAAAATTGAATATTTCCATCCTGCATTTTGCTCTTCAGTTGGGACTCACAATATATTTTGGCATTTGTTAGAAATAATAATAACAATGTAAGGGTAATCTGAGTGCATAGCTCTCACCTTTACAATCGTAGAGAGGGAATAAAGTCAACGTTTCATAACAGGATATAACTTTAATTGTAGTGAGGACATCAAGGGATTATTGTTGATGCAATTAGAGATAAATTAATTTCCTTCTCATTTTATTCATAATTTTTATAAATGTCTTTAAGTGTTTAAAAAGTTAATTTTGTTAGGATGCCAGTATATTCAGATTAAGGAATTAAACTGAATTAATTTCAATGCCTAGGATTTTTAATTGCCAATCAAAATGGAAGTCTCCTCTTGCCGACTTTATAATTATCCCTAATTATTGGTCTATTATATATTTATTTAGTTATTTAAATCTGCTTATGCTTTGAAGTATAAAACAATACATGGAGCATTTAAATTTGTGGTAGTAAAAAAATTGAAATACTGCTCACAAAAGTTAGTCTTTGAAGTAACTAGGACATTATCTATAGACCTTCAGAAAATGCAGGCAAAATGGGCCTATTAGTACAGAGGGTCAGTGTTTCAGTTGAAATATTATAATATTGTACATAAAAGGAAATTATCCATTACCCTGTATGAATTACCAAGCTATGTTCTTACTGAGCTGTTACCAAGTTGCAAACAATTTTTTTGGCTTTGATGGTGTCCTAAAGGGCATGACCAGCATCAGGAAGATAACAAAGGAATACTGAGAGGTAGGGAATATGGGGAGGATTAGGATAATCAATGGAATTCATAAGAGAGGGAAGGAATGTTAAGAATGCAACTAAATAGATTATCCTGAGAAACAAGAATATGTTATCCTCTAATTAACTAAGTGAATGGGAGGGGATGGACATTTGTTATGGAAGAGAGGGAATCTGGGGACAGTATTACTTGACGTAATTGTCCTCACTGGGTAGTTTCACAGGAGTGAATGAAGTTCAGAGTAGCTACTATTGGTGTTGGAGGTCGTGGGAGAGGGTACAGGTGTTGAGGGATGAGTTGAAAATTTGATAAGTAATTTTGTGGATCCAGTTAAGGTTTGTACAATTTGCTCATGATGGACTCAGCCAGTGTATTTTACATGTGACCCATAATCTCTACAGGGTCAGGAGGAAAAGATAAAAAAAGTATTGAATTGGATATATTCCACTTTTAGGGATAAGGATGGGACAAATTCCTTCGCATCATAAGATTGTAGAAATTTAATGTACTGGTGATGAAGAACTGAAATGGTGCCTCATAAGCCAAACTAAGGATGAAATAAAGATGGAGGAAACTTATTCCGAGAACAAGGAAGGTCAAGTGACTGCAGAACAAAATTTTCTCAGTGAAAATATTGTAAGATACCTGGGATCTGGCTACATTGATATCTAGTAACACAACCTATTTTTTTGGTAAGAGGTAAATTTCAGGATTTGCATTCTTAGATAAGCTAATTAATTGTTGATATGGTTTCAGAATGAAGATCATATGACTTATGCTCCCATATTTATTGGAACAAATGCCTAGAGGTGAGGAATTGGTGGTGAATAGATTGTAGCTGCCATCTTAGGCCTGATTGTGTTAGTTTACAGCTTGCCCGTTATGTATTTTCCGTAGAATCATTAGAACTATCTATTCACACTTTATGCTGTAAAATCACATGTTCTCATGTACCACATTTTGTAAGGTAATTGTTTGCCTTCTCATTTGCTGGACTCTGTTGCAACGTTGAGGCTTATATCAACTGTGAGAGGAGTAACAATCTACAGGCACACCGATTCCAACCTCGTCCAGTAATATCCCTGAGGTGATCCCATTGTTTATAGCTTCTTAAGGGCACCCTCTCTATCTTATTTTTCTCTATATTCACACTTAGAAGATTCTCTGCCACTTCCAAAATGTTTGGTAAATGTTCAGTTAATTAAGGAGAGAATGAAAGCATTAACTAATGAGACCAAGGACAGGACAGAAAAGAAAATTGTCAGTCAAATCTTGATAAAGTGGAGAAAAGAGGATGGAATTCAGTGGGTAAGAGGAGGATGGAAAAAAGTTGTCTAATTAGATAACATTAACTTCTGAAGAGGGAGGGTAATTGAATACAGTTGTAGAAATAGCTGAGGGAAATGAGAAGAATCCAAGCACTTAAGTACTTAGGAGGGGGCTTGAGTAGGATCTGGAAAGATGGAGATGGAAGGAGTGTCATGTGGGAAAGTCATAAACAGTGCCGGAGGCCTTCAAGGAGAAATAATTCATACGAATACCACACACCTATTAAAGAATGTGACATTTTCCTTGATACTTGGCAAGGCATATATTTTAAAGTTTGCTTGAGTGTGGCTTTGATCTTTTGAGATGTCTGAGGGAAGATTAATGCTTATTTACAAAATATTTCTTATAGAATTAATTTTTCAATCTTGTTCTTTATATTGCTATAGTCACCCTGCATAACATGATTTAAAATTCTGGTCTCATGTGGCTAGTTCCAAAGTATGGTTTTGATTAATCAGAGAATTGGTTTAATCATTTGTTGCAAGGAATAATAAATTACTGCAGCTGAAGACTCTGGCTGTCTCTTGAACTATTTTGGCCTGCATCTAAATATTTGACATACTGTACCATGTTATCATGTTCAAGTAGGATTGAATTATGTATAAACTCTGCAATGAAAACAATGGTATGGAGATTAGAAGCAGGAAAACATATGAATTCTATTAGATTGTTATTGTTTTATCTAATGAAAGAAGAATAGAATGCAGAATCATGGCAAAATGCCAGCAGACTAAATCATACGTGCATAAAAGTACATCTAGATGATGCAACTAAGATGTTTTAAAGTTCCAGAGTGAGTTGCAGCAAGTGCAAAAATCATCGACCTATGGTTTTTTACATTCTGAGTATTTTTCTTGAACATGCCCACCATGCAAGAAAGAGGCAGTACTTCCACCCTACCACATTCTATCATGGTAGGTTAGTCTGTGGTCTGATACTGTTGCTGGGTCTGGAGGTACCTAGATCTTATTAGTTTGGGGGTTCTTTGTTTCTTGACTACGGCCATGAAAAAGTTCAAAACCTTATCTCAGCTGAGCAAAGAGAAGTTTATTTAGAGACAGTATACCTGGGATGATATCTCCCTGGACAAAGTCCATAAAGAACAACTGAGGCAAATAGCAGGGAATTCCTGGCATAAATGGGGCCAAGAGCTACTCTATCAGTCTCTTTATGAGGTATAGTGTGCAGGGTGTTGGTTTATCAATCCAGGCAGGAGGTTCTAAATCATCCCTTCTTCCACTGTGTTCCTGGGATAGTTTTATCAGCCCCGCAGCAGGGTGGGGTAGGGTTCTGTCTTCCCCTTCTGTTGTTTCTTGCTGTCTTCAGGTTTTATCCACTGGTGTGTAGGTTGGTGTGGGGGGACTCCCTTTCTCCCCTCTAGGTATTTCTTGGCTCTCCCTGGCCTTTAGTGGCTCTGACAAGAGTTTCCCGGGATTCTGGATACAGGCAACTCTATCCACCTCCCTTCTCTAACATCTAACATCAACCAATAAATTTCATATGGCACCAAACAAGGAAAGAACACAACTGATGAGTTACATCCTAAAACATTTGTAAAGTGGGTTTCATTTGTTCCAGCTAATATGAGTGCTTAATGCAACACAGCACAATTCCTGACATGCCTCTCACATTTCTGTGAATTCAGAAAGAAATTCAGACTTCCTGAGAAAGTGAGATAATAATACTAGTTTTTGATGGGAGTTTTCACCCAAGTAAATTTCAACTGTCAGATCTTGGTGAGTCATAGCCAAAATGACTATCAAACAGATGTTCCGTATCATCAAGCCTTTTAGAAATAATTTTGTTGCCTGTGATGGGTCAAATTTGTAGAAAGAATGGACAGGAAATCAATGGCTAAGGTAAAGAATGCAATCAGCGAGGTCTTTGTCTTCAGTTTGTGTTTTCCTTGTTTTTTATCTGTGAGTCAATAAACTTTATATCTATTTCATCACTATAGCCATAGATCTCCTCATTGTGCAGTTCCCTAGAAATTTCCCAGCCTTCAGGGCTCTCACCAATACTTCAGAAGAACCTCTGGCCCATTTCTTTTTAGATTCATTCAGTATTGAATTAACCTGTCATTCTGATATGGCAGGAGGAGGGTACCATACTGCCACTGGAGACATTTAGGTTGTCAAGATGATAGGAGACTCAGTTCTCCCTTTGGGTTAGATGGAGTAAGGCAACTGTTTATGTTCTGCAAGAATTGCCAAAGAGATATATTTTACTTCACTCACCTTTATTCCTCCAGCATCTAGACCCTCCATTGTTTGTTTTGCATAACTATAGACCGTGTTTGCTGGAAACAAACCATTTTTTTAACAAAAATTACTTTGTTAAATAAAAGACTTAAGGAACATGTGGGTTTTAGGATTTAGAAGTGTTCAAACTTTTGAGTAGATAAGGAACCATATTCTTTTCATTAGCCTTCCTGATTTAACAATTAGTTGCAAAAATGTTTTTGTGATTGGTGAAAACAGTCCAGAAAATAATTGCCTTGCAAACATCAAGAGATCCCTGAATCTTCCATTTGCAGAAAATTTAGCTACTTAAATGATAAAACTCAGAATTTGTTTCCATGACCCAAGAGAGAGAATGTTCAGAATTTTAAAAGCAACTCCAAAGAAAACCTTTCTTTGTCAGAATGCTGTAATTTCCTTCCGAAACTCCAGCTGTTCCACAGCATGCAGTTAAATTAAGTGTAAGCGCTGTTAAATAGGAGGTAACCATTAGAATATTTAAAAAAAAATATGACTCGAATCCAATGTTTTAATCAAATAATTTGCTAATCACTCAGTATGGTGTAGCTTCCCAATCAGCCCTCTGTTAACTCAGTCCTCCCCAGTGCCTGAGAATTGCATGTTTCCTCCTCCTCTTCCTCACCTTCCTCTTCTTCTTCTTCCTCCTTCTCCCTTTTTTCCCCTCTGCAACTTACTAGGACCTTATTCTTTGGAAGGTTCTTCAGAGCCCATTAAGAAGTGCTTTATCCAAGAGCATCTAGATGATCAAGAAAAATTAAACTCCTAATAACAGCAAAATTGTAAGAAATTTGGACAAAATGACTCTCCGCATCACAGATTTTGTTTACTAGTGGGTAATTAATTCTCCACATATGTTGGGAACATCTGTCGCCGTGACCTGCCATCGGATCTGCAAAATGACTGCTGTGTGGTTTCCCCGCAGGTCATTAGCATTGCTCTGAAAGGAAGCCCCCTCCTCCTGCCCTCAGCCCGGGCAACTTTCTCTTGAGCTGGGAAGTTCTCTGTGTCAGTGGCTCAGAGTGAGATGCCCTCCGCCACATTCCCCTCTGTCACTGGCAGGCATCTTTGGCCACCTCCTGTTCTTTCCCCACCAAACTCAACACAGGAAGATATCGTCTACCTGGTTATGGGAGGAACTGAGTTGATGGGTCAGGGGTTGGAGGATGGTTTTCTTCTGAAATCCAGGCTGTCTTGCTTCCTAGAAAATCTTCAAAACTCCAGAAAAGGATCC
The DNA here is from genome assembly GCA_004024945.1 of Uropsilus gracilis. Lineage (NCBI taxonomy): Eukaryota > Metazoa > Chordata > Mammalia > Eulipotyphla > Talpidae > Uropsilus > Uropsilus gracilis. The sequence goes on from PVHY01000022.1 coordinate 309,085, forward strand.
AGCAGAAATCTGTATATTTCTGACTTGTGAGTTCCCAATCTAATGGATGAGAAATTGGCCTCTGATGTCAGGGTATCACTGCCAAGAGACCTTGTCTTGACAGAAAAAAAAAATGGCAAAAGCATAATCTGGGAAGGGGCTTTGGCACCTCATGTAAGAGGGTTCATTTGTTGGCATTCTGGCAATTCAAAGCAGAGCACGGAGGAAGTGTGTGGAAAGGGAGAGCATTTGCCTGTCTCCCCGAGGTTCTGGTCAAAAGCCAGCTCCCCTTCGTAGCACTGAGGGCTACGAAGTATCCTGCAAAAACCAGAGATGAAAATCTGCAGGCATGCTGGACTTTCAAAGACCAATAGTGACAGGAAGGGACCTCATGGGCCACCAACTCCAGCTTATGGAGTTTGTTCACATTGTTGTTCCCCCCCACCACCTCCTAAGATGGTGCTTCCCATACTATCTTTGTCTTCTTGTTTGTTCCCCCACAGGCCTGGGGAGCTTCATCAGTACAAGGAGCTTGTCTTACCCATCTTACTATCTCCAGCATTTTACTGTGTTGCCCACTGCAACACCAATGCTCAAAAATGAGGGGATTTTGAATTGAATGGAAGGATGCTCGAATCGTTTCTCACTTTAGTCCTGTAGAGTCGACATTATTATTTCTATCCTCCAATAAGAGGTCAAGCCTTAGGGACTCAGGTTGAGGTAGGGCACCAGCGGGGTTGGTCTGTTCGAGCCTCCACACTGTTTCCTGGGAAAGAATATTGATAGCCTCCAAGAAAAGGGAAATGTGTGCCATTTTTAAATTATTGAGCTGAACTTAAAGGCCCTTGCCAAGCACTTGTAGTGGTAAAGAGTACAAATCTTGGAGTCACTGTTGGATATTATACCATCCTCATGGAGGCCAGCATTGTAGAAAGTACCAGACCTCTTTGGGTCATGGTTTTTTCATCAGTGAAATGGGCTGACAGACTGTGTTCAGTAAGTGGTGTTGCTCTGGGGAACACATAAACCATGTATGAAAGTTGCTTAGCACAATTTCTCAATGAATTGTGAAAATGAGAAAGCATTGCTTCCAGTGTTGACTTTTATCGAGGTGATGTTTGCTTTAGTGAGGTAGTTGTTTTACAACATTGTATATTATTTAGGGGTATAAGATCACCCCCTTCAGGTTGCTTTTTAAAACTCACATCAAGCACACTTAGACCATGTGCATTTGTCATCTGCTTACGATGCTGACACTTGTTCACAATTAGACCCTCCTACTGATAACTAGAATTGCACTTAGTAAATTTATAATTGCATGAGTAGTTATTTCTCTCTGTTTAATGCCTGCTTTCTTTTATAGTATACACCCGAGGAAAGCTGGGGCTGTTCTCAGGTATGCTGTATGCATGATTGAATTATTAAAGGTCTTAATTGCTTGCTATTAAGTGGATCAGAAATAAATAAGTAAGCAAATAGTAAATTTTCACATGGGACCATCTAGTTGCCTTCTCAATGAGCAACTTCTTAGAGAGGAGTCTGTGAGTCACTCCCCAGAATCTCAGCAGGTCTATCTGGCCAGCTTCCAAACTAGCATTTGTTTCCAGATGGATACTTTTCAGCAAAGCAAAATATGAAGCTGGATAAAAATTTCCGCCTACCTGAAGACAACAGAAATTGTGGATAGTGGATCATGAACTTGAGAAATCTGGAGAGCAGTGGGGCCCTCTCTCCTATTAGGGTCTCTGGATTTTCTTCATCTCACTTCTGATGAACAGAGTTCATCTCCGCTCCATTGCTGCATTTCTGTGCTCCCCATAGCAATGTTGTTGAGGAGAGTAGAAGAAATGGGTTAGATGGCCAACATGATGCACTTAGGTGAGGGAAGCTTTGTTATTTAAAGGGCATAAGAGGAACTTTTAAAAAAAGAACAGCAAGAATACCTTTCCAACACAAAAATAAAGAATAGAGAGGTACTTCTTGAACAGCTAATGTAGGGATGCATTAGTCTAGGGTCAAACGGGCTAACATATGGATTTTTTCAGTTCCACTCCTGTAGGCCCATTTGCTTTTCAGATGACTGAGCTCTTTCAGGGTATTTCGTGATCTGGTAAATTCTCTCGTGAAGGAGTCTACGATTCCTCTGTGTAGAAGTTTATCTAATAGATAATTATTTTCAAGATTGTAAGTTCATATTAATTTGGGGTGTATGCTTAGTATTCTTTTTAATAATGTGTTTAATCCCCAATCATCCCTGATAAACTATTAATGTATTTGAGTTTAATTCAATTCACGAAATAGTTATTGAGTCCATTATGTGTCAGGCATTATACTTTGGGGGAAGTAATACACAGACTTATGATATAGTTCATGCCTCTGAGATTACCAACATAAATGAAATTTTATTTTAAATTTAATAAGTTAATTAAACAATAGAGTAAGGGAATTCTAGTGGCTCATTGAAGAGAGACTATGTAACTCTAACTGACTATGTAACTCTAACTGATTAACATGGATATATTCCGTAACAGAGGTGATAGTTGAACTGGATCTTGAAGGATGAATACTAGTTCACCTAGTGGATTCATGATTGGAATGTAAACTCTGGAGCTCCCTTAAATGGCTCTGTCCCTTCTATCTATAAAAACCTAAACAAGTTGTTTAACTTCCCTCTTTCTCAGTTTCCTTACAGTACAGGGGGGTATTAAAGTGCCTGCTTTTAGTGGTGCTATGAAACTTTAACGAGTTAATATTGGTAAAATGCTCACAACTTTCCTTAGCTCACTATAGGGCAATAAAAATGTTAATAAATAAGGAGAAAAAATAGCTGCAGTGAGTCAAGAGTGAAGAACTATGGTGCATCCAGGCGCCAGTGAACTGTATGGATGGGGTGCACTTCATTTTCTTTCTGAATGTTGATTGTGATATACCTAGAAAAATTATTTAGCACAAGGAGTTCTTTCTTGTATGATCTTGTCAACTCCTCCTACTGCTGACTGTGTGTCCTTATAGGAATGGCTGCAGCCTGCAACCAACAAAGGCAGAATTTTAGGAATAAAAGGCAAACACTAAGGTTATTCTGAGATCATACCTACATTTTTAAATGATGTGATAAAATATTTCTTTTGAAACAAAAAGTAATAGAAATGAACTAGGGAGTGGGTATTTAAGAAGTTAATGGGTGTTGAGGAAGCAGTAATAAGATATATCTGTGATTTGGGGAGCATGGTGGTAAAGGGGATGAGAACTGGGTGAAGGACATCATTGGATTCATAAGGGGTTTTCTACCAGTGAGATGTGAGCATGCTGATAGACTGAGGGGAAAGTTCCAGTATAAAAGAATGCTTGAACAAGAAATAAGGAAAGGCCTAACTGAAGGAAGATGACCCAAGAGGGGGTCAATTTTAGGTGAGCCATGAACAAGGCATCCAAAGCATGAACATGTTTTCTGATCAAAATATAACATATTTAGAAAATAGTTTCTTTGTTCATATATTCACTGATGCTAGCATCTTGACTTTGCACAAATTTCATCTACAATACAAACTTAAAGGAATTTTTATTTCTTATAATCCAGCTGCTCTTTAGTATCTATTTTTAGTTTCTATAATTAATATTCAAATGTCTAGAAGAATGGATGGGGATTGTTTTAATTCAGTTTTGTAATCATTCAGTGCATTTTTATTCTTATAATTATAAGGGGCAGGATTAACTGGAAAATCTTCTCCTCTCAGGATTAAGTCTGAACTAAACAAAAACACAAACACCACAAGACTGATGAAGAGAGAGCACTTTTCAGTAAATGTGACTTCTGTAATGTGAGCCAAGCAATGAAGTGAGGCAGGCTGTAATGGTAAGCTCACTGTCCACCAGGGCAAGGGCAAAGCCTGATTAGTAAGAATTCTCTGTCTTTAATAAAAGATAAGAAAATTGATGTTTAGCTCCTTTATTGAGAGTTCCAGTAAATGGGTGGGAGTTTGAGAAAGAATAAAGCCCGAGCTGTCCACTCTCCAGGGTGGAAAGCCATTTTGCTCTCCTCCACACCTGTCCACATGATGTGTCAGAAGCTACTCAGCAAAACTTGAGATGCTCCAGTTTGTAGAATAGGGAATGAGCCTTATCTATGCTGATGTGTAGAGGTGGAGGAGTTCCAAGATATCTGTTTGTGGGAAATGAAGGAGAGGGAGATGGAAGGATTAGGGGCAGGATGCTAAAAACAGCCACCTGAAACTCTACTTTCAAAGCTCTGGTGACCAGAAAACTCAGCTAGAATGGACAGGGAGTCCATACCTCTCTCCTTTGTTCAGCGTGACACCTGTCCTACCCAATTGCCAGCAAAGCACTTCAGAACTTTCTATTAAAGACTGTAGTGTAAAAGAGTTAATTATCATTAAAGTATATATTTTTCAAAATTTACCCAAATTAAAGGTCACCAAGCCATTAAAGAAGGTAACACTTTGTGAGATATCATTTTTCAAATGCATAAATATTCCAGATATGCCTCTTTAAAAGAAAAAAAGCCCAGGAGGAAAAAATAATATGGGTGATTGTGTAGTGGAGAAGTTTATGGTGACCATACCATGACTACAACTAATTTCATTACCTCTTATGTCATAGTTTTGCTAATTAATGGCAGTTCTGTACTTCCAGTTGTTCATCCTTTATCTGTAGTCCCCCAACCCCCACCCTGCCCCACATTCTCTAGCCAACCAGGGACTGCTACTAACTCTGTTTTCAAAATGCTTCAACTCTTGCAACTCCTACTACCACTTTCTTGGTTCAAACACCAAGTGATCTCTTACAAGACATTTTTGCATAAGGCTCTTTGCAAGAGGCTTCCAACTGATGTTCCAGCTGCCAGCTTTCCCATACAATCTATTATCACCCTGGCTGCCAGAGCTATACCTTTAGTGGGTGAATCAAAAGATTTCCATTGTGAAAACTCTCCGTTGGTGTCAGTTTCACTCAGCACAAAGTCAGTGTCCTTCAGTGACCTCCAAGTTTCCCAGCTGGTCTGCTTCTCACTCTCTAAGCTCATCTCTATAGTTTCTCACCAGCGCAGCTCACTATTTGAAGGGACCTTCTCATTTGTTCATTTGACTCTTCAATCAAGTTTTCGTCCAAATATAGACTTCTCAGTAAAGTTACCCTGACCACTCTATCTACTCTCTAACACACAACCCCAACCTTCAACCCACTGTTAGCAGTTCCCTTCAGCCTGCTTTGATTTTATTTCTGTATCACATATAACCTCCTGACTATCAGCTTTGGTGCAGAGATTTTGTCTGTTTTATGACTAGTACATCTAAACTCAAAGCACACAGAAATACTTATTGGGTAGTTGTTGAACAAATGAATGAATGAAGTTAGATTGACCTTTATGTCCCAGTTACCACATCTTTGATATGGAGTCACAGTTTCGAAGAGTTGCCATGAAAATTAGATGACATGGACAACACTTAGAAATTAACAATAAATGTTTCAAACAAATAAATAGTTATTGTACATGTTTGGGTTTACTATAGAACCCAGCCCCTTTCAAATTTATTTTATGAGTATTTATGTTTCAAGAGAAATACATTATTTAACTTATTTAAATTTGTATGAGGGAGTACCATTTAATGGATGAGTACACTCAAGCTCCGATAGTAAGTAAATTAGTTATATGACCTTTTATTTAAGTTTATGGAGTCAGAGTTGACATGAGCAAGTGTTCTCAAGTCTATCAGAACAGGGTGTTGATAATAACATCTTATCAGATTTTTCTGCTCTTCAAATTTATTCTGTTCCCAATTTACCTTCAACGCTGTAGACACAGTGATTTTAAGAGGATCATGCTGTTTCTCTGCTTAAAACTTTAAAGACTTCCTGCTGACCTTGCCAAAAAGTTCCATGAAAGCTTTGATGCTTCAGATGTGTAGACTAAACTAAGTTCCAAGATATTTAATCAAACATTAATCTAGCTGCTACTATGAATAATTTCTTTTCAAATGTGATTTAAGTCCCTAGTAAATTGAATTTATAATAAAAAAGGAGACTATGGAATTATGGGGGGGTGAGGAAAGGATGGGTCATAGCTATATAAATAAGACTGGGAAAAAAGGGGGGAATTTACATATGTAGGCCTGACCTAATCAGGTGAATCCTCTAAAAGCAGTTTGTGACTGTGGTTTTCCAGCCTGCTTGTGATCTCTCCTTGATTGCTTGTCTTAGACACTTTGGACATCTTAGCTGTCTTCATAATTATGTAACAATATAATTATGTCTGTTGTGTACACACTGGATCCCTGTGTGTACATGCAATAATGTCTCAGGGATCCAGGCTATATTTCTCCTTAGCCACTTCTTGTCTCACACTTGTCACCTCACTGTGGCGAAGTGGTGCCATTGCACATTTGGATATCAAATCAAGGTACCAGGCAAAAAGAAGGGACTCATTTTTTTTCAAAGGCCAGAGGTGAAAGATTGACAAAAGGTTTGTCATTGCAAGACTTTCTCTTTTGGTTGAGGCATGAATGTTCTTCTAAGAGATTTCTATGTATGATTCATTAGTAAGAACTGTATCACATGGCTACCTCAGCTGGAAGGCTCTGGTCTAGGAGATCAACTTTTTAGCATTAAGAGGTAAGTGAGAAGAGGGTAAGTGAGAAGTTGGGATTGCATCATCCAACTCACGGTATTACCATGTTCCCCTCTCTTTTCAGCTGATGAACTCATAATTCAGTCTCCATATCAGTGTAAATATACCTTTCTTAAGAAAGCCATCTCTCATTCATCTGATCATGTAGAATCCATTTGTTACAACTTTTTCCTTATCATGTTTACCATACCAACATCAGTCTTCCTGGTAGGTTGGAAACTGTCCATCATGGCAGAAACCTTTTCTCTCATTTTCTTACTTCCCAGTCCTGCCATGCTTGGAAAATACCATGGGCTGTGACATAATGCCTTCCACCTGGCCCATCAGGAGCAGGGAATTTAGTGTGGCTGCAAGTAGGGCTCCCTTGCTGATGACTAAATATCTCATTGCTGTAATGGTGAGCAAGCAGAATCACTGATTTCTAGTATGTGGGTGAAAGGGAGTTGCCAAAAGAGAGATGCTACACACAGTTTCAAGGAAACCCTCGTATCACAGTCTGATGATTAAACCCAGGAGGACTGTATATAATTAGCTGTCATCATTCAGCAGGCAGGTTTCTTCACTACATACAAAATATACATAATTATTGTCACTAAAAGAGGATTCATTGTGCTATAGTTATCATTAGTCAGTACTTTTAGATTTCACAGAATGCAAATGCTTGGGCTGTTATCTTTCTGCTTGTTTACTGCTGTGGAATTGAAGGTGGCTTTGTTAGCAGGGACCTGAAGAACAACCTCATCAATGAGCACAGTAACTTATCTCCCACACATACCCCTTTTTTTAAAGTAGCTAGTCTCCTCACTTGTTGAATTAATTTCCTTGCACAGGAAAATCAAATGTCAGAGTTCTCCTTATCCTCAGAAAATCTGACACATGTTGAGGAGATTTTAATAAATTATGTAGTAAGATGTTCGCAGCTTCCATTTTGTGTGTTGAAATACTTAAGAAATACCTTTATCTGAATGCTCACATAGATGCCAACTTGGATGAAAGGAATATAACTTTCATTCATGTCAGCAGGGTCATGGTTGTTTGTGGTGGTGGCAGTGGGTATATGTTTATTTCACTGCTAGTTGTCCTTGATACTGTCACCTTTACTATTCTAATTAACTCCACATGTTGGTGATAGAAGTAGTCATGTTTCTAGGTAAAGAAGTTGAGACATAGATTAAATAAATGCCCAAGACCAAGACCACACATTTTATATGTGGAAGAAATGAAATTTGTACCTCAAGTATCTGGCTCTAGAGTTTGTCTCTGTAACCAAAAATCAAACTACTCTATTGACCCTGGAAAGAGGTCAGAATGGATTCCTATTTGAAAAAGAGCTTAGCCCATAAAGATTGCTGAAGGAAGGTTGGCAGCTGTACTTGGATGTGACTTCCTTTCCCTGCTCTTTCTTCTTCTACATCTTCTTACCTGTGTTTTCCCTGAGGATGTTGTATCAATTTCTACAGTGTCAAACATGATTTGAAACAGGGATATAGAGGGGACAAGTGTCTGAAGAATGGAATCCTGGAAAAGTTGATCGCATTTTGCTCCTAAAAGGCAACTTGGCAACTTACCAGTGAACATTCAGCATATGCTACAGATTTGACTTCTTGAATCCTTTCCCCTCCACTATTTTTTGATGTCAACTTAGTGCTTTATTTTGGTTTGGATTTTGTGCTGAAACCAGAAAAGGAGAACCATATCAGAGAAGAGGGTACTCGTCCCAATCATACATCTGTTCCTGTGAGTGCACTCATGCACATATGCGCGCGCACACACACACACACATTCACAACCCAAAACCTATACAGATGTAATGCTTATGATAAATCACTTTTTAATCAGTCATAATTTCACATTAAGTGCTGAATAAATGTCCTTTGTTTCATACTTAACTGTCAGTGACTAACATCGGGAGGGCAGACCAGTGCTCATCATTACAGCAGAGAAAATCAATACCATTTTTAATTAAAGGCAGGAGACAAGCAAATCTTGGAGACAAGCAAATCTCCTTGTCAGTTCATCTCCCCTTTAAACTCTTTGAGAAGTTCAGCTCAAAAGTTAAGAGGCAGCCCAATGCAGAAGTCAAATGACAGAGGTACTTTGTGATGGATGAAAGCGAGGAGTCTGGGGGTGGGGTAGCAAGCCAATAGAAGAAAGAGGTAAACATTGGGTAATGAATGTTTTTCATTCTGCCCCTCTGGAAGGAACCATAATAAGGAATGGGAGGAGGCAGATAATTCCACTACTGTGAGTATTTGCAGATAAAAAGAGAATTGAAAGACAAACATCACAGCCAATCGTGATTTATTATGGTTTAGAAGCCAGCAAATGCCATATTTTAAATGACTTCTTTCATTTTATATTTTCCATCACTGACTAGTCTCCCTTGTAAAACAGGAGTACACTAAAACAGAACAGTCTTTTCTAATCCAATGAAGAAGTAACATACCATCACTTCTGAATTATGTTTGCTAGAAGTCAGTCAACAGTCAGCCTACTGTTAAGGGGAGGGGTCCACAAGGTTATGAATGCAAGGAGAGGAGATGTTGGAAACTCTCCTTGAAAACTGCCACCATGATCTCAACAACATTTCTATTTGGAGAAAGACTACGAATGAACCAGAACAATAGGAGAAAAAGAGTAAATACATTCAGTCAAATCCTCAGATATGATATAGTCAATGAGTCCTAGGGATAACAAGGGTAGAAAGTATTTCCACTTCTGTAGGAATGAACTTTATTGTAGAGGTGGCTGGAAAAATTCTCACTTGATTCTATGTTTTTTTGAAAGCAAAGTCATATTGTTCTCATTTTTGATGAACAGTTTTAGGATTACAAAATGTGGAGAGGATAGTAAGGAGAATTCGCAAGGACCCACAGTTTCCCCCATAGAGTTACACTGAGATGTTTCAATTGTTAGAAATAGTGGACAAGTGGTCATGTATTAACTAAAGTTCATTATTAGGATTTCTATAGCTACTTTGTCTCAGGATCCTGTGGGGATGTAAAGAAAATCATCCCATTACCCTCTGAGTTCTTCTAGGCTTGCAGATAAACAAACATCAGACAGATTGATATAAGAGATAGCCAAAAGGAAATTTAATAATAACATTAATTCCTCCTGTACCTGTGGGAGAGACCCAGCGGTACTGAATAACTCACCCATGTGGCTTTAGATGCCACCTTAATTTGATTAGCCTAGACAAAGGAAGTGGGGCAATTACTGGGTATAACAAAGGTATGTAGGAAAACAAAGATGAGAATTAGGTTGTCCTGGAGAAGACCTTTACAGAGAGAAGTTCAGATGAACCTTGAAAGCCACTTCCACCAAGCCTTCATAGCCCATCCTCCAAATCAAACTCTTCCCCCAAAAGACATTTTGGGGTGGCAGATTTTTACTCCCCTACAAAATTCACATTATATTATCCTTGTGTATAGAGCTTGACAGCTCTGAGGAGTGCTGATCAGGTGCTGCGTCAGAGACACACGCGTTTCTTGAATGTCTCTCTCATGATTGAACCAGGGCAAAGACCTTTTAGGAGGATAATCACAGAAATCAAGTGGCATCTGCCTTACATCAGATCAAGGGTACATGTCAGCCAAATGGTTTCACTACTAATATTGGCCTAGATCAACGGGCTGATGAAGAGCTAATTAGGTCTTCCCAGTATGAAATGTCCACATTCCTCACTGTTTCCTCTTGGGGTAAGTCAGTATGTTTAGCCCCATGCTTAGAAAAATGTGGGCTGGTGTTGCCCACTTCCTAGAGGATGGAGAACTTAAAGAAATTACTTGGAATTCTTTTATACAGGTATTTGTCTCTTCTCTTTCATATAAGATTAATTTATTTCAGTTTGGGATCATGCACATTTAGATCTCTACTTTCTATCTTGGGTTAAAATCATTTACGACTGTATTTTATTACTCAAGTTATTCCAAATTTCACCATTGGGGTTTCTTTCTGTTGGCTCCTGTTCCCTCTTGCTGTATTCCCATTATTTAGTTGTTGCTGTTGGTGGTGATGTTGCTGCTGCTTCCACTGCAACTGATTTTGTTTTGAGCATTTCCTTAGTTTTGGAACAGAAATTCCACCTCCCACTCCTACCACTGCTAGCGTATAGACCAAGGACTACCCTGAGGGCGCCAAACTTCACACTCCAAAGAGGTTTGGCCATCAATGTGCACAAGGGAAAGCAGACTTTAGTGTGGAAGAACTTTAATAGGGTTAGTGAGTACAGATAAAGAAGAGATGATAGAGTAATGGTTTCCCATACAACACCCAAAAGTAACCTGTCTCCTCCTGGGTAAATGCCCAGCCAGAAGGGGCTGATCTGAGTGGGGCTACTGAGACCAGAGATCTTGCTACCAATCTGACACCTTCTTTTGGGGAAACAGAAAGCAGTGAGAGAAGCCAAGCAAGGCTGGGATGAACAAACAAAACTGAAGTACAAACCAAGAAAGCAGCTCCCATTGTCACCTTCCCTACCTGCCTGTAACCCACGTGACTTCTCCAAGTCCTTGCTGCAAGTTCAAAGTCAAGAAGCAAGTACACTCTTCTCTGTGTGTCTCCCCTGAGCCCACCTGACTTTTGTACTCTAGAGATTCATCTGACTGCTCAGCTCGACCCTTCACTAGGGAGCCAGAGAACATGGAACCTCCCCCTTTATTCAGGCAACTCCATTAACAGGTAGTTAAGTGTTGTACATGTGGAGAAACAGTGCAGCTTATTTTACTATATTTAATCACAGTTAACTTCACAATAACAGTAACACTCCTGCTTATAATTTCTTATAATGATGCACATACCCTCTTATGTTTGAGCAACTCTATCTGCAAATCTCTTCCGGAACAGTTTTCTTTCTATATTCATTTATTGGCAAGAAGTGTATGGATGTTTAAGCAACACCTTTGTGTATTGATGTAAATAACAAGGACCTTCTAAAATGTAAGAAGTGTAAATGCCAAACTCTCAAGTAACTCCATGGACAAATTGGAGGAAGCAGCTTTGCTTTCTCTTCTCACCAGGCCCTCCCTGCTACATCTCCCAATGCCAACATAAAACAGGATACTGACTTGGTAGTTGAAAAAGCAAAGAAAAGGACCCAACATGAAAGTGGGGAGATGGACACAATTTATGTCTTGGGTCAACACAATTTACTCCTGTCTCCTCCCTGCAGGCCTCCTCCACCTCCTGGTCTTGCTTCAGACAATGAATTTCCAGGGAGTTTTTGCCTTTTGATCTCCTCACTGATCTAATGCAATTGTCCACTGACAGAAGCGCTGTGAGGTGCAAAATAAAGTAATGAAGCTAATTTGATTTGAACTCCACCCCCACCTTTAAGATCTACATGTCTTTATTATATTAGATTCCTAATGAGATTCTGTCTCTCCATCAAGGGACCAGGAGCACAGTGAGTGTGGGAGGGGCTCATCTCAGGAGATTTGTCCCCATTTACATCCCATCTTTAATGGATATGGACCTGCCTGCCCTTGAGTCGTAAGGGGAGCATATTTCCCTTCCTGGACTATCCTGGGAAGAAAGTAGGACTGCAGAGACTATGACAGAGAATTGGGAGCTGCTTGGGAAAGCAGGAAAAAAGGTTGGGGCTGAACTAAACAGCTCAGGAAAAGAGAGAGCTCTGAGCAAATATCCAGCTGAAATGGGGTTTCTGAAAGGGATTCACTCCTGCATGGAAACGACTTTCTATTTTGCACCAGTCCCATAAATAGTGAGCAAAAAATAGAAAATAAAAAAATAACCTAGCAAAAGTCCTCCTCTAACACACCAGATCCTTCAAATCATTTCAGTAGCATTGAGGTTGTTCCATGGATTCCAGGTTAAGTCTGGCCAAAGTCTGGCAGGTCAGGGGCTATGTGAAAAAGACACATATATGGGCTTTATTCTGGAGAATTCTGTCCAGTACTATGATTCCTCCCCCCACCCCTCCCATACAGGTGGAAAGATTGCACCCATGCCAGAACTGTCTATTGACCTAATTGTCTTCATACCACCAAGATTTTGGCAGTGCTATTGAAGTTATTCATTTTCTGAAACACTTGATTGACCCATCCCCAATGAGAACATACCTCAGGAGTATAGTATAATTTTTTTTCAGTGCTTTTGCAACCTGCTGGAAAGCCTGACTTAATTAATAGAAAGTCTTTATTTAGACAGTTCAGTGAATGATTTTGACCCAGTGTGGACTGTGTGCATAGACATTGGTAATTCACACTCCACAAGTTATCGCTTTGGCATCAAATGACTATTTTTGAATACAAAAAATAAAAAGAGAGAGAAACCAGAATGCTTCGCAAAGAATTGTTTTGGAAAAGCAAATACCACTTGGTTTGTATTAGTTCTGTCTCTTTAGTTCTCCCCTGAAATCATGGGAGGAAAGAAAAAGCAAGGTGATTGGCATTCTGATGTCTTTTCGGGGGGGGGGGGGCAAAGGTAGTTTATAGCTAATCTAAAGTCTTTAAGAGGAATCTATCAGCTTTGGTTTGTCTCTCAGTGGACAGGTATCTGTGTCATAGAAGCTCCATACATAATTCACCACCAGAGAGCCCCAGAACTTAGCAAGAGGCTAAATTACCTGTCACTTCCAGAAAAGGTGTTCCCTTCAGGTCAAGGTTGAAAGCTCTGGTAAACCTGTGTGAGGAAGAGTTGAGCAGGCGGTGTGTAAGCCTCAGCCCTGCTGCTTGGCTATTGGAAATGCAAGCTGGCTAAGCACCTCTCAAATTTGCACCTGTTCTGCAAGAGCAATTACCACACTCTTCCTTCAGAAGTCAGCCTGGAAAGACGCAGTAGCATGGCCTGTGTCATGGACCAGAAACTGTTTATGTCAGATAAACCAATTTGAGACCCTTTCTTCTTGGAGCAGTGGCCCATGGAGTCTCAAACGCATGACTCATCCCAGCTTACATTGAATGCAAAAAACCTCTCGTTATTACCTGGGGATACAGAACCCTGAGGCCCGTCCCAAGCCAACTGTGACTTCAGAACTTTTCCAGTTCCCAGTTCATGGAAGACAGGTGCCAGCTGCTTGTCATTAGGCTGAGGATAGTGCCTCTTTCCTTGATTGACTAGTGATGGATTGACAGGTGAGGTTCAGCTCATGCAGCACATCAGGAGATCCGGGAGCTGGTGTCTCAGCTTTGTGTTTTCCAGAAACATGTTTGAGGCAACATGCTTGGATTTCCCTTCTGATTCAGTCACCTCTCTTCTAGGAACTTTGCTTTTCTAGCAAGTCAATACAAAACAAAAACAAAACAGAACCAGCACACAAAGAGAGGCAAGCGATAGGTCATGATTCCCTTTGAGAAATATTTCCTGGCTTAATTCTAAAGAGAGACACTAGCAAGCTAGGCACGGTGCGCATGCCTGTAATCCCAGCTACTGGGGAGGTGGAGGCTAGGAATCACTTGAGTCCAAAAAACTACCCCGGAAAACATAGTGAGACTTAGTCTCAGGAAAAAAAAAAACACCTGGGTGTGGTGGCACTCACCTGTAATCTCAGCCACTTGGGAGGCTGAGGCTAGGGATCTCTTAAGTCTGTGAGTTCTTAGGAACTACCCTAGGCAACATAGTGAGACCTAGTCTCAAAACAAAACAAAGCAAAACAAGACACTAGCTGTGTGATATTTTATCTCTTGCATTTCTTTACAGTTTCTTTGTATTTATGAAGCAATTTTGTCATGGCAATAGAATAACTGAATTCTCTAAGTCCTTTATATGTAATGAAATGAAAAAGATTGCTTAAAATTTCTGAAACGTGAGGACAGAATTTTTTGTTCTGTTATAAGACATTGTAATGTAACCAATCCTCTTTATGAGTTGAAAGGATCAGGCGCACCAATCTGCATAGGTTCTTTATTAGTTTTAGCAGCTACATGGACACACCAGACATGGCAGGGCCATTGCCCTGGGGGAGGGGTGACAGCTGGGAGGCAGGCAAGTTCCTCCCCAACCTTCCAGGAATCTTCACTCTTTCTATAGGTGCTCTCTCTGGTGTTCTCATGTGCTCTTGCTGATGTTCTCTGTGTCCTTTATCCCCTCTCTTCTAAGTCCGGGTGTGCACTTACACATGTGCTCACCCACTGGGCCACACAATCATGGGGGAGATGCAACATTTAGGTGCTGGTTACAGGCTAATGGAGGCTTATGGTTACTGACTAAACTCACTGACCCTACACATATTAATCAAATGTAAATGTTAATCAGATTAATAAAATTTAAGGAATATCCCTGTAATATCTTAGAAGCATATTATATTTGCTATAGCAAAGATGTGTTTGCATGTCAAAATGCAGGAAAGAAGTAAATACAAGCATTTCTAAAAGCAAGAAGCAAAAGACAATGCTATTGAGTGTCTGAATAATCAGATGTTGTTTGATAAATGTTCAATTAATTGGTCAATTGAGACTATCCCAAAACTTCCTTAGTTTTTATATTCCAATGACCTTTCAGGAGATGAAATTTTCTTCGATATGTTTCAGTAAATGATAGTTCTTTCAAGTTGTGTAAGAAATTGCTACCTTGAATTGGTAAGCTCAGGAGAGACATAAATTAAAAATTACTGATTCAACAGAAACTATTTTTTTATATTTTGAAGTAAGATACAAATGTGCGCTCTCTCTCTTTTTCTCTCTCTCCCCCCGCCCCCAGGTCTCGCTTTGTTCCCTGGGGTACCACGGACTCAGGAGATCTCCAGCCTCAGCCTCCAAGGTAGCTACAATTACAGGCATGTGCCACTACTCCCAGCTATTTTTTTTTGAGAATAGGTCTCATTATGTTGCCCCGGTGGGTCTTGGATGCCGGGGCAGGTCTCAAACCACGGACTCAAGCAACTCCTAGCCCCAGCCTCACATTTGGTAGGCTGAGATTAAAGACATGCGCTACCATGCCCAGCCTGAATGCTTTCTTGAGAATATTATTTTGCGATGATACACATAAAATTAACAAGTTTTTAAACCTAGCTTTTATAGGTACGTTGAATTTATAAAAATGCGTTAAAATGAAAATTTTGTAATTTTGTTAACTACAAAGTAAGAAACAAAGCTTTTTTAAAAACAAATATGTTCTCAAAATAAGTCCTCACTTAGACTGTTAGAAAATGCCATTAAGTGAAATCATTTATAAGGAAATAAATTTGACCATAGGTTAGTTGATATAAAATAAGAGTTAAGAACCCCGGGGTAGATAATGATGTAAAATAAAATAAATAATATAATAAAAAAATAAATTAAAAAAAGAAAAAATAGGAGTTTAGATATTGTGGCATATTTCTGGTCACCAAAAATAGCATCAAAATTCAAAGTAAAGACCCTAAATACTTCTAACATGAAGCAATCATTTGTAGTCATTCATTCATTCATTCATTCATTTCCATTCTAATTCTTACAGTACAGTATCTTTAAGTGGTTGGAACCCTTCCCAGCAGCTCAACAGGTGGAACCCACCATGGACAGGATATCCTCCCATCTCAGGAGGGTCACACACACTCATCCTCATCCCACTTGGGCCTTTGAGGTGCACCAATGAGTCTCTCATGTACATTTTCAGGATATGGGAGGAAATCTGAATTCCTGAAGAAAACTCATGAAGACAAGGGAAGAACATCCCAGCCTCACTTAGATAGTGGCCCAGAGGGAACAGATTGCTTTATTCTCATTGAGGTTACAGAGAAATGACATTGGACTTTATCATTAATCTGAGAACTTGCTGTACTACTAGTATAAATTTATCCTTTCTACAGTTACACAATACGAATTTTATTTAATTGCCTATTCCAAGTTCTCTCTACATTTTTAGTTCAAAATAATGCTTTTGCTATTGAACTAAATTTCAAAGTAATTCTATACATTGCCAAAATAAAATTGTTTTGGTTAAAAAATCTGAAATTAAAATTCCTTCATAATATGTGCCCAGAAGCTGCAAGTTTCTAAGGGACTCACCATTAAAGCCAGTGCTGATATGTGCACATCCTGGATTAGTTCACATGTGAGATATTCATGATGGGGATTCTTATCTGGGACACTCTCAGGTAGCCAGATAAGAAAGGAAAAGCAGGCACTTCCATGGCTACTTCACTTCCAGATTCAATACTTGGAAAACTCACCTCATGCTTCTTGTTGAGATGTCTTTGTGGTAGTGAAGTGGTCAGTAATGGAGCTCAACTTTGTTTTCTGTGCTGTGTCTCCACCTTAGGCATTTCCCTTGAAGTTCAGACTACCTACTGAACATCTCCCCTGGGAAGTGCATATTTCAGATGGAATGAATACTCATAAAGTGAACTCATAATTGGACTCACCATTTCCTTTTCCAAACTGGTTCTTCCTAAGTCTTTCCCAATTCTAGTTAACAAATTCATCTTCCCAATGGATCTACCCCAAACCATTGAGTCACTTTGACTTTTCTCCCTTATACGTCACATCTATTCTACCCATTAAATCCTGTTATCTTTAATTTCAGATATGGTTCAAATTCCATCATGTTCAACTCTACCACCCTACTCCAACCCACACACCCACCTCTCTTCATGGGCTGTACTAGTCACCTGGCTGATTTCCCATTTTATTTCTCCCACCATTCAAACTATATACTCTATTTCCACATAGCAACCAGAACAATTCCTTTTAAGTGTAACTCAGGTCAAAATTTTTCCTAGTTCAAACCATTTGACAGCCTTTTTCTCTCACACAGTGCAAAGCTTTGTATTGTTGGTTGCTAGACGTAAGGTACGAGAAATGAATTTATGAGAAGATATATATTTAGCTATAGCCGGGGTTTAGATGAAAGCATGAACTATGAGACAACTTTATTAATAAAAGAAAGGGGTATTTATAGGGACACAGGGTGAGGGCCTGTTGAATTTTAAAGAAGACAAACAAACCTGAGAGACAATTAACATTTTAAAGTTTAAGAGTATTTGAGGAAGGGGGAGTGTAGGTGGTCGCTATCTCTGATTTAGGGAAAGCCAGCGAGTGCCTTTTTTATCTTATTTACAATAATCTTTTTAATTTATAAATAATACATAACATTGTATCATAGGTGTTTAGGATAATCTCAAAGTCATCTTCTTTCTGCTCTTAATTCATGCCACAACTCTCCCCTTCTTCCTCCTAGGATGTCTCCCAGTCATCTCATGATGTTTTTGAATGGCATCAAGCACGTCTCTCCACATTGACCTTAGGTCCTTTGCTGGTCTCCCATCAGAAAGCCCAAGGATCATCTGTTCATCTCCTTGAAGACTTTGCCCAAGCCCTCTTCCCATTTCCTCTACTCCACTTCAAGTTCCACTGTGGCACTTACCACCATCCATCATTATAACTTAATTTGCTTTGCTTGCTATCTTTCCCCATGACAATGTAGATGGGTGTTTTGTCTATTTATTGTTTTATCACCAGGCCTTTCCAGTTACTCAATGACTGAATGACTGTCAAATGAAAGCACACAGTTTTTTAAGAAAGGGCCAAACTGATACTTGATAATTTTTATGGTCTCTAACTTTTTAAAATAATATTTCATAAATTTATTTTTTAATGTACATGGAGTAAAAGTTTTTCTTTTGATAGGCAATTCTATGTTTCTGACAAACAACTACATCATATAATCTCCTTCTTCAACTATCAAGAACAATTTTATCATTCCTTAAAAAATTTCTCATGCTACCTCTTTCTGGTCAAGTTTTGCCTTTTCCAGAATGCTATAAAAATGCAACCAGACTAAAGGTATTGTTTGAGGTCTGGCTTCTTTCTCTTAGCATGATGAGGTGAACCATGCTTATGCCATTGTGTTTGTTATTAATTTGTTCTGTCTTATTACTGAGTCATATCCCACTACATGGATGAACCAGTTGGTTTTCATGTATTTCCATGAGACCATGAATGCAGGGAACACTGTTATTTTATAAACCATAAAGCCAAGTCTCTCAGAGAATATATATGTTTATGCAGGGATTATAGAACAAAATTTATTCATTTTTTACTAAATATAGAAGCAGGCCTGGAGAAATTATTTCAAAAATATTTATAGTAATGGAATTACTTCTTTTTTTTCCTATTTACTATTTGTCTAGTTTTTTAAATAAAGGGTACATATCATTTTAACAGTAAAAACTTTATCTTAAAAAGTATGACACAGTTATATGAATGTTCAACTACCTACAAGCTATGATTTGAAGAAATTAAAATATACTTTATTTCCTTTGATTTAATGATCAAATAATCTTATTTAGCTACACTTTATTAAAAAAAGAAATATATGTATATATACATATAGGTGTATATCTAAAACACATATATATGTTTATTTAAGCCAAAGGAGGATAATAGACACTTATTTTAACATAATAACTTATAATTTTTTTCCGTCACAATTTCACTCCTGCAATGTTGTTGGCTGCTACTTCTTTAAGAAGTGAGGGTCTCCAACAGTTTATGAAGTAATAGATCATATATAAATAGGTTGTTTGCTCTCAGTACAGATGCCATCATTACTAACTACTTTCAAGCTCTTTGAGAGCTAAATAATTCCGTAATGCATCATTGAACATTTAGTTGCTTCATAGCAGATGGCTTCAGGGGTCCATCTGCTCACAGTGATGTTTTCAACAAGCCCCCTTCACCTTCAGCAAAAGGCTCGGAGGCATTAGAATATTCATTCTCTACTACAGGTGTGTTTCCTTGGCTCCCCTGTATTCAGGAGAAGGGCCACTATCTCAGTTTTTTCCCCAGAAAGGAGATGGTGGTCTGTGTAAATGTAAAAAGCTTCACTGTGAGTGTTAGGGTCACAAGTGAAAGAGCATCTTGATTTAAAGAATTTATAAACTGCCTAAGTTACTGTGTAGGTACAAGCTTGCATGTGTGCATGTGTGTATGAGTGTACAAGTGCATGTGTGGGAAACAATTGCTTCCTGAACTGGGTATGATAAACATGAGATATCAGGCAGTCAACTTTGTTCCCTTACTCCTACCCCCAATTTGTGCGGGATCAGTGTCTGCTTCATTAGGGTTTGCTCAGAAAAAGAATGCATTCACTCTGTTTTTGAAGCCATGAGGGAGTCCCTGTAGCAAGGTCAGCATGGGCACCTGAGATTCACGAAGGAGCTCCAACGGAAACCATATGGATAAGAGCAAATGGAATACCCTATCTAAATGCAGAGGAGCTCCAGGGGTAGGTGTTTGGGGGATATAGCTAGTTTTACTCCAGAAATCCCAAATGCCCCATTACCTCTGTGATCACTGAAATTTGCAGTCAGGCTGCTGGAGAAGCAGAATGGCAGCCTGCGATGAATAAGACATGTGTAGCAGCTGCTCTCTAAATATGTAGAATTTCCTTTTCCAAATTGGAAAATAATAAGGAAAGACAAAGTTGGTGATAAGGAAGCACAGAACATTAAGGAGAGGGCTTTGAAAAGATCACAGGACACAAGCCCATTGACATGGCTGGAGCCAAATACCTGGACAGCAGGGAGCCTGCACTGGCAAATATGTAAATATCAAATATCTTCAGGTTAGCATTAGAGAGATGTCACTTTATCAAATCTGTGAAGAGCCTGCTGCTCAAAGAACTGTGTAAAATTTGACTGTTGCTCCTTTCTGGGCCATAGAGGATCATTCAGAGTGGAGAGTACTATGTTTTGTGTTCAAGTGACTGCATTAAGTCTTTCTAAAAAGAATAAGTGAATTCAGACAAAGATATTAAAGAAAGTTAATGCCTCTTGAGAGTCGTGTATTAGAGAGTTGTTTGAAGGCAATGTGTCTATTATCTTCTCATCTTAACACAAAAAATAATCATCAAAAAAAATGAGAACCTGAAGATTACAGAAATGAATGGCATTTGCTGTAGGCACTTGTCCTGTGGCATGGTTTTCACCCTATCTGAGTATATTTGGGGTTAACAGGCATTTATTAAGTACCCAGAACTAGACAAGATTTACCATGCAGACATTATTGCCAACCCTCAATTCTTCCTGGTTTCTAGGCAGAAATGCCTTTGTTAAATGGTTTGTGTCAGAGGTGAGTGATGTATTACTAGCCTCCAGTCTGAAGGTGTGGCTGGCATCAGGAAGCAGAGTTTGCTTTCCTGAACTGGTCGTCAATGTCACGTTGACTAATCTGTCAGGAATATCCACTGAAATTGCCTTTACCATCACTTCTACTATGGTTGTGAAAGCACTGAGACAACACACACAGTCTCTCTCTCTCTCTCTCTCTCTCTCTCTCTCTCTCTCTCTCTCTCTCTCTCTGTGTGTGTGTGTGTGTGTGTGTGTGTGTGTGCTTTCAGAGCCAGTGAATTGAATGTCCCTGTTTAAGCACTGATTGAAAACATTAGCATACTCAGTGTCTTTAGTTCTCTGAGGATCTCAGGTTAGACTTGCTTCATACCCTCAGGTAGTTGAAAATCGAATGAGGAAAGAAGAGACCAGTGTTTCTGTATTCCATTTAAAGAAGACATTTATAAGGAACTGGGGAGTTCTAACCAGAAAAACCAGGAAGATGAGGAGGGGGGGTGATCAGAAATACATCCATCTTCTTGTGCCCCCATGGATTCAGTCAAATAGTTATCTTCTCTAGACAAAAGGAAGACTAAGAGGCTTGTTTTCACTGTAAGGAATTTTAGGTTCCATTTTAAAAATGTGGAGCAGTGGTCAGTCGGTGTGTTTGGAAAAAGGCCCAGCCTGAGCAGACACACACAGGTGCAATCAGAGTAGCTGCAGAAATAGAGGAAGGGGACTTACCTGAAGCTATAAGGTTACTTTTCACTGGAAGCAGTGAGCAGTGATGTATACAGATATGTTGGAACCTGAGCAAGATTAGCTTTAACAAGGCAGGTGTGCTTCTGGAGGCTGAGTTGTATTTGACCTTTATCAGAACACTTCAACGTAGCACAGGTGAACACAACACAACTCTGGTACAGAGTTGGAATGGCTGAGACCCAGGTCCACTCAGAATGAGATAAATTAACATTTATAACATAGTCTTGTAGCTTAAGTGATGTGCACCAACCAGTATGGATCGATGTCATACAACAGAAAAGGCTTTTTTTTTTTTTTTTTTTTTTTGCGGTAGATACAAAGAGTAAATTGAACTTAGAAAGAAGACAGTTACTTATTAAGGGATGTTATTAAATAGTGTGAACTCAAAAAACTCTTTTAACATACTCTGGATTTCCCCATCTTCTACTCATCTACCTGTCTGCAGCTCTGTCGGCCTAACAGATTTGAACACTAATAGTAACAGTGTGATGTGTTAGTACTCCTGTTACATGGAAAAGGGAAATGAGAGGCAACAGTTTGATCAGTGGTAGAAGAGCAGTTGTTCCAAAAACCCATGGTGTTAGCCACAACACTGAGAAAGGGAAAGAAAGACAGGTCATGGAAAGAACCAATGCCAAATAAATTATTTTTATTTTAATTTTTAATCAAAACAGCCTAGCCTGGTTTTAAAAGAACTCCTATAAAAAGACCCAATATATGAAACTATAAAATTTGGAAACTAGGAGCTGATGCAGAGGTGGAGAGTTCTTTTCCCCCTTAGTTCCCAGCTGCCCCATATCTTTCCAGAAACCCTGGTGCCACCAGTAAGCTTTGTGTACAGCAAACAATTTATATATTTTTCTCACTTTCAATCAATCTTTGGTGTCCAGAATAAAATAAGGTAGAAGATAGTCACATGTACATACTGGCCAACTTCTCCCATCACACATAAGCCTAACTCTGTGTTCTGTTTATTCATCAGCGTGACACAAAATTATATCTTGCAGCATCTCTAGTAATAAAACATCCTTTCATATACTTTCACAAACACACATTTGTTTGTATTATACTCAAAAGATATGCCAAAATGTCTTTATCTAAGTACTCTAAAATGAATGTATTCTGTCTTTAATATCTGTATAGGATGACTCAGACATTTGTAGATATTTAGGTTTAAGGAAAACACAAACAAGACAAGCAACATTTCCCTTTTCATATAAGTAGACATAGAAGCTACTTAATTATTTTTAGGTCATTGTCTATAAGTTTTGGGTAAAACAGTTGTTTTCATTTCTTAAGGCTGTTATTACAACATATGAGCAAGCTGAGTGTCTTAACAAATTTATTATCTCATGGTGCTGGAGGCTAGATATTGTAGATCAAGTTGTCAACAGTGGTGTTTCCTTCTGAGGCTGTGTGTGAGGATCTGTTCTGGTTTGCTGCTCTCCAAACTGCATGCTTCCGGTGGTTTTCTGATAATCTTTGGCTTTTCTGGACATAGAGTTACCTCTCTGATCTCTACCTTCACTTTCCCAAGGCATCTAATCTACTCTCTGTGTTCAAATTTCTCCTTGTTATAAGAATACTGAAACCACGTGAAATTGAAGGGTACTCAGAGACTTCAAATTCTCAAGGGGAAAAGCCATTTTGCCCATTTTCAGAGGGGTTTAGTCACTGGCATACACAAAAGCAAAGAAAGTCTACTATTAGTGCATTCTCAGAATATTCAATTGGTGTGAAATTCAGAGGCACTTTATAGAGAGAGGGAGAGAAGAAAACATTCCAAACATTTGACCAGAAAGCAAGCTAATCTTAATGATTCAGTAATAGCAAAGATAAAACAAATATTTTGGGGACTTTTGGGATATCTGCTTCCATTGGAGCAGTTTGATGCAGATGAGGGGCAAATCTGTAGCCCCCTGATATCCAGACATGGCCCAAGACAGAGAGGAGGCTGCATAGGCAATGCCTTATTCTGAACTCTTCCCTGATGTCCTGAATAAGGGGGCCCTAGGGAAGGGGCAGGACTGACTGGCTTTTTGGGAAGTCTTTGACAGGAAGTGATACACATGGAATTTCTCTCTTGTCTTTGGAGTTTCTTGAGACAGCAGCCACCCCTCTAGCCTGATGAGCAGCAGACCTGCAAGCCCCCTAACCATGCTAGTGGTAAGTAGCCTCTACCTCAGCAGTGTCACACCCTGCAACCCCATAGGTGGCAAGACTTGGTAAAACTTTGCCCCAGAAGGGCACAAACCCCACCTTTAGATGCTGCAGGCCCTGTCACACCTGGCAGGCTTCTGTAGCTGTAACTCCACTTGGCACCATCAGTTGGTAACTGTATTTCCCCCTCTCTCTCCACCCTGTTGATTAAATTTTTTTTTTTTTGCTGCTGCCCCCAAAAATCTTTTTGTTTGCATTTGTGGTAGCCAGTGACCAGATTCGGAACCAGTAGGAGAGATTCTGACCCAGTATTGGATTTTAGACCCTTAGCTGGTAATGTAGTTTCCTAATCTTCCAACCCACCTATATCTACCACGAAGTTCTGGGTCATTCACTGCTTTATATACTTCTAAGGTTCTATCTCTTAAGTAAAAAAATCCAGCCAATAATATTTGGGTCTTTCTATGTTGAATTTCTTCTTTCCTAATAAAAATGAGAGGACGGATCTCCTGTCTTGTTGGCAACATTGACTCTAGTTTGGGCTTCCCCCTACTTTTTCTTATTGAGAAACAGCTGTGGAGCAGACACAGGGAGTATAAAGATGGGCAAGATCAAAGAGAGAGTTTCATACCAGGGACAGACAGGTGGATAGACAATTACGATGAAGTGGTAGAGCTTTTGTATACATGGGCAGACTACAGAGAAACACTGGCAGGCTGTGGACTCACGGAATAGTCCAGAAGCCTCGGTCAGAGGAGAGCATCATGTTCTCTAGTCTTTAGAATAAAGAGATACTGATTTCAGCCTCCATTCTGTCTCTCTGTGTGAGCCTGGCAGGCACACAAGCCAAGTTATATGAACACAAAGCCAATTCAATGATCTCAAAAAATAGATAACGAACCAAACATATATTTATTGAAACTATTCAAGTAATTATCTCATTTTCTGCTCTTTATTGTTGTGGCGTTAATGATCTTCGAGGCAACTGTTGTGACAGTCTCATGAAGAGGTAAACAAAAGAAAACTCCAGAAGGAAGATGGCAGGTTTGCACAGTTATGCAAACACCTAAGTGCTCTCAGAGCACCTAAGTGCTCTCAGTCATATGCAGCTTCTTTCTCAATTACTAATGCATTCGCAGTCATGAGGACTTCATCTTCACCTCAGCCTCAGAACTCTGCAGTGAGTTGTACTAGTAAGTCTATAAGCAGACCTAATTATATTTCTGCTTCATTGATAATTTTGTACTTCTTTGGAATAAATTGACTGCAAATTTGCAGGTTATTAGTGAAAATAAAAGATAGCCTTTCAATAAAAAACATCCCTGCCAACAAAGGGCTGACCTACATTCACGAAATGACTAAATTACAATGATTAAATCTGAGGAAATTAAAACATTTTCTTACAGTATAAAATTGAGCTGCTTCTGGTGTTTATGTGGGGTACTAGTTGCTCATTTCAGCTCTGGGCTAAGCCTGGGTTCTTAGTGAGTGGTGGTCTGTGCCTTTAGAACAAGAAACCACACAGAGATGCACAGCTGACTTCAAACAACAAAACCTTTCCCATTCCCAACAAAATCTGGCTTTGCCAGATGTGTGGATGTTGGGGACAGGTCATTATCTCTCAAGTTCGCTTGGACAGTGGTGGTCAGGGATGTTTGTATTTGGACACATATCCTCAGTCTCTACAATTTACTTTTGGGTCATTCACTGGTTTCTTTCAGAAGTGCAATCAAAAGAACCTAGTTTTGGGCATGAAGTAAAATTGAATCTTAAGAAAATACCTTTGTCCCTATTCCCTTTCGTTTCCACCTACTGATAACCAATAGGCTCTGAGGGAAGTCGATATCCTTCTCCAGTCAGCCAACATTACTTCAGTCAGAATCTGAGTCACTTGCTTTGTAGTCTTCAGGTTCTCTGGGTGCCAGACCTGCTGGAAAGGGTAACATGGGTGAGGCGCAGCTAATTTCAATGGCCCTTGGTGCTTTTCTTTAAAAGCACCAGAAAGCCGGCCTGCCAAGTACTATCTGTATGTCACAGGAGTGGAGTGTCGCCACCAAGATCTTTGAGATTCCACACCAGTTGAAAAGCACCAGTGGCAAGAGCACTTGCCACACTGAATCATAGTCCCCACTTTATAACACTGGGGGGAAGGACTAAGAGCACTTTTAATTCTTCCCTGAAAACACAGGCAGACAGAGGTCAAAGTCGGAACCATACAGAATGGATCATCTTCATTATTGTCTCACTATGAAGACAGGCAAGTTCAGAAGCAGGAGGAAGTCACTTCGGAGATGATTGAAATCTTTTCCAAAACTGAAACAAAAATGAATTGTCCTCTTTACAATAAATACAATCTTCAATTAGGTGACAGAAATAGAAAGCTTTGCACTGATATGACAAAACTCAATGTGCTCTGAAAAATCTCTGGATGTCACTCATTTTCAGAAGAGTCATCTTTCTCTTTTTTTAAGTGACTGTTTCTTCAAAATTAGACAATTTTCTGAAAAAAAAGTATATGCTCTTAAGTATTAATTGAACAGTTGTAGTCGCTTAATTATTCCAGGAGTAGAACTGAGTTTTGTGTGAAATAAAGCAAAAATTTGATGAGTCTTGATGTTTTAATCAAATAAAGCATGTAAATATTTTAATAAATAGCACTGTCACTCTTTTCCAAACATTACTTGTGACAAAATTGAAATTTTTTTCATCTCAGTAACAACTACTGTACTGAAAAAAGTAGGAGTTTCTCTTTTTGTCTTCCTGCACTATTCAGAAATTACCAGGAAAGACACTCTTAAAATTATTGTACAGAGAAATATTGTGGTTTATAAGGACCCTAAATTAAGTTTGTTTGGGATATAAGCTTCAAAAGGTTAATATTATCTTTAAAAAAACATTTGCTTCAAAAAATCTTATGAGAAAATAGTAACAAAAGAAATGGAAGAGATACAAATTGATTTGTATTTTTAATCATGCCCAACGTTTTCAAAATTAAAATAAATCTTTCTTAGAAAATTATATAATAACATATGGAATGCCTGATTATAGACAACAGAATCATATTAGATTTTATACTTTTTATTAAATATTTTAAAATTTTTGTTATCATTACACTGTGATAAATTATAATTTTATAATTATAAATGTGATTTTACCAAACCCATGAATTTCTATTTCCTTTCCAGCTGGAAATAGCATAATTTTCATTTTAATAACATTTAAGAAAATGTGATGGTTCTTTTTTTTTTTGCTGTCTTTATACTTATTTATATAGAGTCGACATTAGAAAAAGACCATGACTAAAATTTTAACCATGCTACTTTATATCATTTATTTAAAATATTTAAGATGTTAGCTTTAGGAAGGAAACTAAAATGACTTAAGGTTGAAACACTAAAGTGATTTAAGTGTTCTTTTTGCATTTGGAAGTTTAGAATCTTCGCAGCAGTAAAGAGATGAGTTAGTATCAAGACACACATTGTGGAAGCTGACACAGGTGCTACTTGGTACGTGGGGGTGGAGGACGCTGCGCTGCCTCCTTTGTATTACTTGTAAAAAGCGCTTCACCTTAGGAGCCATCACTCTCGGTCTTAAATAGTTTGACCCAACAGCATTTGAAACCCTATAACCTCAATTTTTAAATGGTGTGCTGCTCTGGCCTAGTTGGACTGTGACATTATTTCCTCTGCCTTTGAGTTAAGAAAATTACTTTTAGCAGGTCATCGTAAAGGCAGGATTATTACCTAATTGGAAGAAGCATGTTCCATTTTTCCGTAACCAGACCATATTATCGGGGTGCGGGGTATGTTTTTCCTTCCTCTTCCACCATTTATACAAGTGCCCTGTATTCCTTTTGGATAAAGACGAGACTTCTCAGCACCCATTTCGCCTCCAATTTAATGAAGTTGTTAAAGTAGCAAGACTGACAGGTTAATTATCCTTTATAAAAGGGGGACAAATTGAACTGTGTCTTTCCATCATTTTTTGATATATCAAGAAGCTCAGAGGTGCCCAGATGTGGCTCTGGTGAATAGAACAGCTAATCCACTCTGCAATTCTTCGCTGACCCTGCTCTCTCCACTGGGGCCTCGCTATATTGCAGTTGGGTTTTGTTTCACATTCAACAGATTCCACTTTATTATAAATTCAGAAGGATTTTTTTCTTCCTCTCTCCATATGTTGGCTGACAGCTCCTCTGAAATAACTGATGGCTAAATTTAAACTCTGATGAAAATTAACCCAAGTGTTAAATGCAAACAGGAGCTGCTTGGAAGAGAAAAGAGTTATCATGGTCGATGCCAAACAGTGGAAAATGTGTGTAAATTAATGGAGCCTCGCTGGTGACAAGCCGTCAGGCAGTTTGATAGCTCTCGCTAGCGCGCTAGTCCCTCTGAAGTTGGCCAGAGGGCAGCACGGACAAGGCCTGCTTTTCAAAAAGACCGCGGGAAGCTTGACAGTAACGCTAACTAGATCATCGAAAGTTCATGGTCAAATAAGAGATTTTTTTTTTTCTGCAAAGCTTTGCACTAAACAGAGTTTGCAGACAGGAGGTCTGTGAATGAGATATCAAATTGCAAGTGCAGCAAAATCATCAGAAGAGGGGCAGGAAACCAGTGAGGAATGATTTACAAACATACCAATCTGCGCCTGATTGCAGAGTCAATGTGGAGATGCTGGTTCTGTGAACAATAATGAACATTTGACTTGTTCTACTTAACAGGTGATGTTTCCTTACTCTAGGCATCTTCATAGAAACTACATTTTTATTCCTCGATTTGTCAGATTAAAATGTCACTTGAGTGAAGTTCATTGAAAAGAAATAGAACTCTAATCAAACAGAGCTCCACCTTGTATTGTAACGTCTATGTGACATTTAACAGACTCTAAAGATAAATGTTCAACCTGTCATGCATGTTTCTCCATGAATAAGGCAATATTTTGATTTTCCAAAAATATCGTGCTAATAATGTGCTTTTGCAGCTTGCCATTCACAGTCCAGGTCATGGAATCGCAAACTGAAAACAGCTTTTGGTCCGGGCTCAATCAATGTCTTAATGTCCCTTGACCTTGAACTGGTGGGTCAGCCTCAGTTTGCTCATTTGTAAAATGGGAGGAAGAATTCCAAGTCAAACAGGATTCTGCAGTGAAAGCTAAGTTTTCATCACATGAGTTAAAAGTAGCTTGTATCAATCCCAGGAAACTTTCTGGGCTCCAAAGAAGCATCCTGAGCTTTGGAGAGCAGAATATGTGAAATCTAGTCTGAAAAATTGTATCAAGTTCAGACTCTGCACTGGAGAGGCTGCATACTCATGTCAATAGCCAAAAAGGGATAATTCTGTTCTTCTGAGTTTATCGTAAACATTGCTTGTGACAGTGCTGATAAAATGCTGTCTTTGTAAATGGCAAGGTTCTACACAGCTATTTGTTCTTGTGGTGGTGTCTCTCCTTGTTTCACTGGTTGAAACCTGCCCAACAAATGCAGGTAGACCAGGATTCCCACCTTCCTTACTTTCCCAGGCTCCCATCTCCTTCTTTCAGTATGTTTTTCTTAGCAGGACTCCCCAACCTGGGAATAGAAATGGAGAACTTGAGAGATTGAGGTTTAGACAAGTAAGCACATCAGGAAGACAAGGAAGTGTGGTGAAGACAAATTTGAGTCCTCAATGCCAGCATGTGATAAGGTAGGTTGTTTATTTTTTTTCCCTCTAAACTCAATTGGTGTCTTACATTTCCTTTGTCGTGGCAAAAATGCAACTGAGCACTCCAGACCATCAAATTTGCTCACTCCTCAGGCATTTTAGTTCCAAATTTGGGCTTAATTACTCTACTTCCTCTTGTGCCCAGGGTTTTCATGGTGTCATGGTCACCTCCAGCGGGGTTGAGGTGTCTGGTTAACTTTGGAGTTCAGTGTTGAAGTCACTGAGATGCACCTCTTCCAAACTGTGTTTCTTTTTTAAAGACTTTATTTCAATACAGCAAGTCTCAGCAACACTGAGAGGAAGGTAGAGAGATTTCATATACCTGCTGCCCGATTCAGGGACAGCCATGCCAGCATCCCCCAGAAAAGAGGTGCATTTGTGACAATAAATAAAGCTGCATTGACATATCATAATCTCTTAAGAATTCACAGTTTACATTAGGTTTCATTCAGTGTATATTTTATGGATTTGGACAATTAATCCTTCTTTATAGTATCCTAAGGAGTATTTTCACTGTCCCTAAAAACCTTTGTAATCTACCTCGTTATCTCCCCCCAAACTCATCTTTTCTTTAGCTGACATATCCACATGGCTTCATTAAGAGATAATGACTGACTTCCACTGTCTCGCCCAGGCTCCATCTCCTTACACTGGTTGCAGATGTCCCAACAAGTCTATCAGCTGACTCAGCTAACCTTCACAGCTCTCTTTGGGGCCAGTAGGGCACAGATGTTTGTTTGTTCTTTTTGCTAATCCTCTCAGGACTTAATAGTAACCCCTCAGGCATCAACATTTTATGCCTTTAGGGTATTCTGGATGAAGGTACCTATACCAGGTTCACTCCCTGCCCCCTCCCCCAGCTCTAGCTGGAATTTACCCTGTATCCTCACATCCCCTAATATTCAAAGCCCAAGGGGTTATTGCCTCTCCCTGTCCCAGACCATACCACATCTAGTTCCCCCTTCTTTTTTCTCCTCTACAGTTGAGAATTTTTTATGGAAGTCAGCAAGGAAAAAAAACAACAACACTAAAATATTATATATGTTTTCCAGTCTTTCCTATCTGATACCTGGGCTGATGTTTCTGAACCAGAAAGATAAAATTTGGTGTCTTTACCCATGACAGTCTTCTAATGCAGTTGACTACCTGTGTATTTGGTTATATTGGGGACAGTCACAGTAAGTACATCATTGACAATTCATATCAGGTTGGGGCCCTGATGCTTGTGAGATACTGGTGAAATGAAGGAAAATGAGACCTTAGAGGAAAAAAAGGAAGTGGAAATAGATCAGAAGGAGATAGATGCACTGAGAGAGGAAATTTCTCTTAAGAACAGTGTAGATGAAGGAGAGGAGGGAAGGGAGACAACTAGAGAGATTGGACTCAGTATTAAGAGGATGCTTCATTTTAGATGGTACATCTACAAAAGAATTGTTCTGAGTATTTCAGATAAAGTGGGTACCTCAAATTGGCAGAAGCGAGCTATAAAGTTGAGGAGATTGCAAAATAAGAGTTTAGACGTTTAAAAAATTCACAGTCCTCCATTTTGGAGGTTACCTGAGTTATCACTAACTTCTGACATCAATTATACCGACATGTGCTTCTAAAACTTGTCATTTCTTGGATAGTCATTTTATGGGAGTTAGGGAGTTGAAGAGCTCTTTTCTTTCATGCCAGGAATCAAGTCTCTTCCTGTCACTCAGAGAATAGAAGGAGAGGATATATTCTGCTGGAGAAGAAAGGAAGCCATAAATATTGCAATACAAATGGAAACATTGCATTTGGGTAATCTACTACTTTGAGGTCTCTGTTTCCCTTTTACTCAGGAGCAATTTTTGGCTGCATTTGGGTAATTCACTGCTTTGAAGTATCAATCCCACTCTTATAGAACAAAATAAAGGGTCTACACAATAACACTATCTTTATTTTTGCACTTTTGAGTTTCTCAATGGCCTCACCTCCCAATACAACTGAAATGTAATTTCTAAGTTTGTTGTTGTTTCAGTCAAATCAAAGCTGGGGAAGTAATTTACTATTTTCCAAGTCCTGTCATATATTTTTAAACTTGAGGTAAGGATTTTGGATGAAGGAATTTGTTAGATTAAGTATTCATTTCTCAGTTCAAATGAAATTAGCAAAATAATGAAAAGATTATTGGGGGAAAACACCATTAGTCATCTGGTCATCCACCTGTTAGCACACATTAAAGAGAAATTTTTGCACAAGACTTCTCCTTAAAAGAGTTTTGTCCATCTTTGTAAATATGACTGTGTCCTATTGTACATGATCATTTATAAAAAAAAGTTTTCAGGGTATAGCCCCATGGGGGGTATTCTAAAGTAATTTTTTTCCAAATAACTCATGAGTCAGTGGATGTGCTCGCCTAAAATACAGGTACATTCTTTCGTTCACATGCTCTCAAAACAAGAAGCTCCTGAGTCGGTCAGGACATTTCCTTATTCCGCAACATGGTCAGAAAGCCATGCATCTGTTTTCTGAAAGTGCTGCCCTTCACTTCCAGAGTCTTGCCTTTTATTAAAAAGAGGAAATTGTACCAATATACACTTGGTTATATCTCCAAGAAAGAACCTGATGAGCACGAGGGTGATTGGAACTCTGGTGAGCCAGGAGACTGCTTTCTGAGTCTGGGCCAGGTACAGAGAAAGTCCCCCTCCCCCCTCCCCCTGAGTCTGGAGAGTGATGGAAAGCTGTTGGCATCTGAAGGCCCTGCCAGTGGCCTCTGCCAAAAGAACAGGGAGGGTTTCATCCTCCAAGGACTGTCTCTATATCACAGCTTGCACTAATTGGTCTTCTCATAGGCTCTCACGGTGGGGAGGCTAGAGATTGGCACCAGGGGCAGTTGTGCTGTGGGTGCCTGGGACAGGGGCTTACCTGACCCTCAGCTGACTCAGCTCTGCTCCAGAGCTCCATGAAAGAGGTCCAGGTGAGAAAGCAGCCTTTCTGTGAGTCTGGCTTCCAAACTTGTATTTTTAAAATCACAGCGATGATTCCTTGAGAACTATAGAGAGGGAATTTCTCAAAAAGAAATCTGCATCATCTACATATTTTCATAAGGGTTTTCTTTTTGTTGTTGTCTTAATGGATCATCTTCTCTCTGTCTCAGACGTCAAAGTTGGCTGTTCCCTCTTTGTCTCAACAACTCTCAAATGTTCTTCATATGTTTATTGTGTACCATGTAAATTTCTGGTTGTGTTTTCATCTCAGTCACTCCTGACCTCTACATGCTGAGTGACATGAAAATGCTCTTGGAGTGAGCTCTGCTATAGTTATTACATGTGGTTAGTGGAGGAACATGTGTTCCCATCCTTTTCTGATGAAGACTAAGAGTCAAGTCTCTTAAAATGCTTACCAGGAGGCCGGGCACGGTGGCTCGTGCTTGTAAGCTTCAGCCTATGAAGCGGCCGGGGCCAGGGATCGCGGTTCGAGTCCCGCCTGGGGCCTGTAGTGAGACCTGGTTCCAAAAAAAAAAAAAAAAAAACAGCTGGGCGTGGTGGCGCACGCCTGTCATCCCAGCTACCTGGGAAGCTGAGGCTGGGGATGGCTTGAGTCCGTGGTACCCCGGGCAACGAGAGCCTGCGGTTCCACGGGCAAAAATAGCGACACCTAGTCTCAAAAAAAAAAAAAAAAATGCTTACCAGGTAACATGATGCTGGTTGGTAGAAGAGATTCTAAAGTTGCTGAGGGACTGAGTTCTGATACTTTTCCTGACTCAAGAGTGGGGGCATTTTCTCCTGACTCTGCATCATACAAAACACCTTTG
The DNA here is from genome assembly GCA_004024945.1 of Uropsilus gracilis. NCBI lineage: Eukaryota > Metazoa > Chordata > Mammalia > Eulipotyphla > Talpidae > Uropsilus > Uropsilus gracilis. The sequence goes on from PVHY01000022.1 coordinate 342,099, forward strand.
TTCATTTGCCCTAGAAGTCCTTCCCCTTCAGAGAGCTTAATAAAATGATAGCCAAATAAAAGATGACATAGTCATATGACAGAATATTATGCAACTGTTTAAAATGATTTCTTAACCTTATATTTACATGAATCTATATGTCTATGTGTTGGTAAGTGATTTTTGAAGAGGTCAGCATATGATATGATCCATTTTTGTAGCAAAAGTCATTTGTACACATACAGGAAAAGAAATCTTGAAGGAAATGTACAAATGATAGTCATATTCTCGCCAAGTGACTGGAGGTAGTGATATTGGTTTGCTTTGTCACAGTGGCAGCAACAGTAACTGTGTACTAGGTGTCAGAGATCCCTTCCCTGGACTCAAGAAGGGTTGACTTTCTCCCACCTCCATTTGATCCTTGCCTGGCCAGTCAGGGGCTTCAGACAAGTTCAAGGTTAAATGCAAGCTGGGCTGCTCAGAAATGTTTCCGTGTTTGGGAGACAGCTGTGAAGCAAAAGCTCTATTTTTACTGAGATTTCTCCTCTAGGTCATGCCCAGTGCCAGCCCCTGATTTCTACCATGTCGCCCTCAGGAGCAGAGCTGGTTAAGCATAGAGAGAGCAGAGACCTGGTGAAAAGCATTTCATCTCTGGGTAACAGCTCTGCCTAAAGCAATATCTAACCTATTACAGTCTCCTTACATAAATTAAAACACCCCCTTTCAGGGAACTACAACTGGTTCGAGTTTTATGCAATCCTTGTTTCTTTATTTTCTAAATTTTTTTGCATTGAGTTCAAATTTTACATTTAAGACAAGTAGCCAACAATTTCACATATTACACAATACAGAAGCTTTTCAAAAGGATGCATAAACTGTTATTTGTAGAAAGTCACACTGTGGTTCTATCTAACCCTGACAATAGTCCCTTGAAGTAAATGTGATTCCATTTTATAGATAAGGAGACCCAGGCTTAGGAAATTAAATTATCCAGTCACATTCAAACTATAAATGGTGAAATTCATGCAAGCTCAGAAATACATGCTTGTAAAGTCTATTATTCTTCTTTATTGTCTTTAAATAATGGAGAAGGAAAAATCAGCCTAAGTTTCTTCTAACAAAGCAAGCATTTTGTTTCTGCAGTGGTCACACATGTGTGCTCATCTCTTACCTGCTGTCTGTCCCACTGCCTCACACATGTTAAAATGACATGTGCATTTGTGCTATGCTCTATCTGTGTGTATTTAGAAGTGACTTGATGATTTTCCCAAACCTGTCCAGCTCTGTCTTCTCAGAAAACATCTGTCAATCTCACATCAGCATGTGTTCCTCGAGTGCTGTCAAGCCAGTGACCTTTTTGCTCCTGCAAATATTTAATCTGATCTGTTAGGATTTTTCTATACATTGCAGTTTCCATTGACACTGACCTTGCTCTGTCTTTTTTCTACTCAAAAATGTGCTCCATCAGTGCCTAGGGAAGTCAGATCTTCCTTGGAGGTCCCAAACTGCTAGTCATGTAGCACAGTTGCCTCGTGGGACTGCTGTTTCTAGTGGCAGCCTTAGCACACCCTACACTCTGCACCACAGGTGGGATCCCACCTCTGGGGGTGGTAACAGGGTCACTTGCTCGTTGGGGACCACAGACACTTAGTTCACCCTTCCCTAGTCTCTGTTTCCTCACTTTAAAGTGGGAAGTCACACCTAGCACATCTAGTAATGAGAAAGACTAACACCTTGAATCGGTTCAATAGTATTCTCCTCTATTACAGACTGGCAAACTCTAAGGCACAGAGAGGTTAAATGAGTGATCCAGGAGCACCTGGCAAAGAAATGGGATAAAGTGATAAATGCTTAATGCATGACCGAGTCCCTGTGGTGGTTGTTGACATCATCATCATCACCATCATCATCATCATCATCATCATCAAGATGGCCCCAGTGAAATGCTGCATAGAAACCATCCCCATGCACCCTCCAATCTGGGTGCTGGAGGCAGAGAAGAGGTTATTGCCTGAGTGTGCAGGGAGTTCCAGCACACAGAAGGAGTAGCTACGGTATCTCTTCAAGTCCTTTGTTGCCTTAAATGACTATACTGGTTGCTTAGGCAATGTAGACATTACTCAGTAAACCTGTGCTCCTCTAATACCCTCCTCCTTGCTCAAGGGAACCTCCCAGTTTCCCCTCTTTCAAGAATCTCCAGTGCTGGGCTAAGAAGGCAGAAAACCTGCCCTGGAGGTCTGTGCTCTGGGTGGGAGGAGAGTAGTACCGGCCTGAGCACAAAAATGTATCACAGGGTGCATTGGGGCTCACCCTTCCCCAGCACGAGCTCATCTTGAGTGATTACATCTTTGATAACTCTGTTTCCAAGTGAGATCATATTCTGAAGTCCTGCAAGCTAGACCTTCTGCCTATGCATTTTGGATGCTCACATTCAGCCCATAACCATGTCAAAAACAGCAAGTGAAGAGTCCCCCTACTTGCCTCCCACTCAGCCTACATCCATGGGTGAGGGAAATAGCCAGGCCAGGACAGAGTGGGGTTCCCTTCTGTTCCAGTAGCCTCAACACACAGGCCTGCAGTCTTTAGGTTCATGGATGCCTCATCTCTAGGAGAGCAGCATGAGGGGAAACCTGGCAATAACTAAGCTTCACAAGTCACCCAGGGAGGCAGCAGGGGAGAAAGGAAGAAATAAATGGCCCAACCTCTGAGTGTTTCACTGAACACTGCCCTCGTGCAGGCATCACCGAGACTTCAGTATTGGGAATGTGAATTAAATGAGAATGAGAACCTGCAAACATGTTAGCTCCCTGTTACAATGCAGTGTGACATTTACTTTAAAAATACTGTGGAAGTGGTTAACAAATTCCATTACAGTATTTGCTGAACTTCACAATGCAGCTGCTTTTCCCTGAAAAGGAGGCACAGACGTAATGAACAGAGCTCAGAAATGCATCCTGAATGCTACTCCTGCCTTGGGATGGAATGGAGTGGGGAACCCTTCAGGCCAGTCCCCACTTCATCCTTCAGAGCTGCACTGTCCTCCCCTGAAGAGAACTGGTCATGGTACTGTGACTATATGTGACAATGTGCACTGGCCACTCATCAAGCCAAAGATGCCTACAAAAAAGAAAAGTACTAAAAGCAAAACAATATCTCAATAAACTAAGACAAATACATTGGAGAGCTTTTCCAGGACATAGGCCTTTGGTCAAAGCATCTCTTGGAGCTCAGTTTCTCCTGCTCCCCCTGAATACTATCAGGATTAGTACAACTCAAAAGCATTTGATTTTTGAATGGGAGGCAATTTGGAAGAAACTGCGGTTTGCATATGACAACTTCAGCAGGCATTTATATTTTCCTCAGCCTGAGCTCTGAAAGGATTCAATTAACAGGAGCATTTCCACATTGCTCCCTCAAAAGACAGAAGGTCACTCTCAGCTGCCAGCTTAGCTTCCCCAAAACCAGAGTCACTTTACTTCGATATATTTAGTGGATGGGAAGAACTGAGAGCATGTGAGGATTTCAGCTACTATCAGTACCCAGGGGCCAGGGAGGACTTGCTTGGCTAGTTGTAGGGAATTATAAGATTCTACCAAAGCATTCTTAGACAAACTGGCCTAATGATAATAGGGGGAAAAGCAGGGTACAGTGGGAAGGAGACAACAAGGGGATCCTACCTGGGAGTCAGGAGACCCAGAGTCGAGCTGAGTTTCTTGGGAAGACTGGTGACTAGACTTCTATTTTCCATCAACTCTGTGTGACAGTGATTATTAATGGGGAGAGGAGGAGATTGAAGAAGGGTACACAGGGAGCAGGGGAGGGAAGGGAGATTTAGGGGGCTGGTACTGCGGCTCTGGTGGAGGGTGAGGGAAGCAGGTGGCATGTTGAGGTGTGAAGCTATACTACCCAAATTATGCTGTTTTGTAAATGAATTTATGAAATTTGTTTAAATTAGGTGAAAACAAATAATACAACCTTAACAAAGCTTCTCTGAATGCAAAGCAAGAAAATTAAAGCTGGGGTGTTAGGAAATGTGAAAGACCCCTTGCTCTCGAGAGGAATGACTATGAGTTGCCCACAAGCCTTCTCCAGGCCTAATATAATCAGTGAGCTGATTTGAAGGTCATAATTAAATCTGTGCATCGTTTCTCCACCTTCCTCTTGCCCTGTCTGCCCAAAAGTGCCATCACAGACCATAGGTGCCCATGCTAGTGGACATGGGACACAGGAAACCAATTCTGCCCCTCCAACCAGAATGTTATTTAAATTTCCAGAATGACTAAGGGGTCTTGGATGTCATTTATGACAGTGGAGACTGGGATGAACCAGGGTGGCCTCATTCACCTAACTTTCCTTGAGCCAACTGTACAACTCAAAGAGATGTTGAATAACCAGTCCATCCTAATGAGATATGACCGGAAGTTCCCATTGGCATGCCCATCTTTTCTTCTTTCCTGAGAGGTAAGTCAATATATTTTGAAATGCTAGTGACTCATTTGTTTTGTTTGTGGGAAGTGGATGTGCCTTGATATTTTTCTAGAGCTCAGTTCTTAGGTGAAATCTTAGGAGAACCCAGAATGGGAAAGAGGTAGGTTTGTGGCCCAGAGTAGGTGATGGTTGTCTAAAGAGGCCTAGCCTGGAAGTACAGAGTGTGTGGGAGCTGCAGGAACCTAGTAGGCCCTTAAGAAATAGAGGCAGCAACACATGACCGCCATGAATTCAGTGTCAAAAGGTCGACCTAGCTTGAGATTCTCCATGGGGCTTCCCTGACTGGTACAGCTGCAGAAACACTACACTTAGAGTTGTGTGTGCTCAGATGACTCAAAGGAACATGAAGAAATGAGCTTCTCAGTTGCAACATTGACCCAAGATCAAGGACTGATGGGGAAGATGGCTGACTCAGCCGAGAGCAGTGTGGGCAGAGGGGCATGTAACACCCTCTCTGGGAAGTTCCTGTGGTTGAAAGAGTTCTCACATAGCTAGCAGAGGAAGACCAGGAAACAAAAGCTTAGTTATAAAAAAGAGGCAACAACACAATGGCTGATGTGTTGCCCACTTGGGTTGCAAATGAAAATCATTAAGGGTGAAAGAAGTAGACTATCAGCCTCTTTTATCTCTTCCTCTGGATATCTCCTTTGGAAGTGGGGGGGGGCAGATGTTGAATACACAGAGACCCAGTCTTGTGGGGCAGAGCAGAGGTACACTGGTTGCCTGGTGTTTAGAGACAGTGGAGAGGGCACAGCCCCTGTTCTTAATGCCCCCTCTGACTGGCCACAAAATTGACACGCACATTGCCTAGTCTCTCCTGCAAGTTGGGCTCCTCCATCTTGTTCCCTTCCTAGCCATCTGTTCCTGCTGGTCCCCCAGCCTCTCTGCCCTCCCCCTGCTAGGGCCTGTCTGAGCAGGAGGGTGTGAGGCCTGTGACAGGGTGGGCCTCCATCACTCTGCTGCAAGGAAAGCACCAGCTGTCTGACTTCATTTGCATTTTTCTCTCCCAAATAATGAAATTAGCCATGAGTTTTTTGAGGTGATGCAAGACTCAGATTTAGGCTAGATGTGTCAGAGTGTGGTAGAGAAGGAAGGATAAGGTCAGGGAAGCATTTGGATAATACTTGGTAGCCCCAAAACAGAATGGGAAGCGATGGCAGATTTGAGTGGAGAAGTTCCTCTTAGCCTGGTGAAAGTTATACCTTTTAAACTCAGAGGAAACTTAAATGAGGCCTTGTGATGGTAATATTCCCCCTTTGGGATAACATCACAGGCAGTTTATGCACAAACAGGAAAAGGTGTCAGCTAAGGCAGAAGCAATTTTCAGCCATGTTTGGAATTGTCTGAAAATGAGTATATTGCTTGAGGTGCCTCCATCGGGAAGCCAGTTCTGCTGACTGACTTTCTCTGCATGGCAGCAGCAAGCTGCTTTTGTCTCCAAACTTTCATCTGAACCCTTACATAAATGAAGTAAGAAATGTCTCCGCTGTCATGAGAATTTGGTTACCGCTTTCGTGAATAGTTCTGAAATTTGTCATCTCTCAATTTCAGAAATTAAAATTAACTATCTCCCCTGAGGCTAATATACAGACTCTGTGTACATAGATACCAGACCACAATGGACCAGGGTCGGTCCTCAATCCAATGACTGGCCCTTCATCAGCAGAGAAGACACATAGAGACAGAGAGGACTTCCCTAAGTCCTTCCCTAAGTTTTCACCCTGCCAAATTCACCCTGAAGCATCAGGCTTGTGGCCCTTGCTACTTTAATTTCTCTTCTTTTTTCCCAGATGTGTACAGATCATCAAAGGCTTGAAATGAGGGGAAAATAGACTGAAATCTGGAGTGAGTCTTCCTCAATACCCCTCTACTCCTTCTCCCTTTCCCTCCCATATCCACAACATTTGGTTAATATATTTCTAGAATCTCAGGACTGATTTTCATAAGAATTTCTCTCTGTGGTTACTCAGAATTTGAATATCTTGATAAGTTTTTTAGTCTCCTGGTCTTCGACGAGGCTGCAAATGAAGAACAGGAGCCAATTTGAGGATCAAAATATACTATGCCACATCAAAAACATCCAAGGTAACAAGTGCTGGTGAGGGTGTGGAGGAAAAGGAAACTCATACACTGTTGGTGGACCTGCAGATTGGCCCAGGCCCTCTGGAAAACAGCGTGGAGAGTCCTCAAAATATTAAAAAATAGATCTGCCGTACAATCCAGTTTTTCTACTCCTGGGTGTCTACCCAAAGAATACAAAACCACTAATGTAAAGGGATGCGCGCACTCCTATGTTCGCTAAAGCAGTATTTACAATAGTCAAGTTATGAAAACTACCTAAGTGCCCAGTGATGATAAGATGTGGCAATGTGGTATATATACACAGCAGAAATCTACTCAACTATAAAAACAAAAGATGAAAGCTTGTCATTTGTGACAGCATGAATAGAACAAGAGAAGATTATGAAATTAAGTCAGAAGAAAGATACATAACGATTTTCATCATATGTGGACTATGAAGAAATACATCAAAGGAAAGCACTAAACTAAAGAAATTCTAGAAATCTGACTGTAATATTGAGGTTCCCAGAGAAGGAAAGTGGAAGGTGGGGAGAAAAGAGGGCAGGGACCCCAGAGGACTCTAGTAGAGGACTGTAGCTACCTTGGTGGTGGGTGTTGTGTGGTAACATATATGCATATATCTAAAGAGGTGGAAACCTGTACCCCTGAATCGCATACAGTGTTGTAAACCAATGTGACCTCAATAACAATAATACAATTTAAAAACTTTAAAGATACATTCAAAGGATAAAACATATTGGGCAAATAGAATATTTCTTGCTGATGCTGGTCTCTGGAACCTTACCCAGACAAATGGTAGTGAAACATAATCTATTAATGGAAATATTTCATTTATAAATAATTCATCCATACAACACTTCAATTTTCTGAATAGCCTGCAGATGTCTATAAGGAGCTGTCAATCATCTACTGGTATCCTATTAGGAAAGTAGCTATTTCACCGCTGTGGGACATGAACTGACTACAGTTTTGAGGATAGTTTCATCACCACAATCTGCATCATCACTATTATCATAATTAAGCTTCTATCACTGCATGTAAACATTCAGTCCTGTCTGGTCCCATCTTTTAGTGAAAGTATGACAGAACCTTTCAAAATCATCCAGAATAAAGTCTAGTAGAGAGTTTCTTCATCCTTGGTAGGGTGGTCAAATTCTTCCCAAACCCCTCATTTTCTCATAGTTTCTTTAATCCCAATTATATTTAAAACCAAGTGTCTAGTTGTCCTTGAGCCAGTGACTGAGACCCTGTCAGCCATAGTCTCCTCATCTGTAAGGCAGGGGCGACAATTCCCACCTCATGAGGTAGGGTGAGGATTGTGGGTCCTTTCATGAGAAGATAGTTGAGCATGGGCTCCAGTAGGGGAAGGGGCATCTGTGGAGCAGTGGTGCATCCATTCAACCATGTTCAGCCTGGGTTTGGGCAGAGGTGAGATTTAACAATGGAACCTACTGCCTGTCAAAAGTGAAATTCCAGCTTCTAGACAAATGAAAGCACATAAATAGAAATATCCATCAGTTTAATACATGGAACACATAATATCACAAAAATAGGATACATTCTACAGTGTTTCTGCCGAAGAACTGATGTGTTGCTTAGTAAAATAGAGGTGCACAGGCTAGGCTGCTCCTGGACCTCAAGGCCCTTCTCATACCCATTTCTCTTCAAGGTTGCAGATTTACCTACAGGTTCACAGGGGGAACGTTACTTTCTAGTTTAGGTTTCTCATTTTAGAAAAATGATTGGTGACAGTGTTCTATTGGATTGAGACCAGTTTTAATGTCCCTCAAATCCCACCCATGGAATGCTCAAGCGCAGATGTATGCCTCCAAACTTGATCCAGTCCTGAACTGAATGTCATCACCAAGCCTGCAGCTGTGGGGGCCCATTGGTGAGGACTTGCAAGTCCACAGGTCCTGCACTAGATTTCCCTTTCCTCTCTCTCCTCCTGCCTCATTGTCATCCCTGCAAAAGATGGTTTCTTTGACAGCTCTTCATGTCAGTCAAAAGTCTAGGTCAGACACTTATCAATTGACCTGGTGTTAAAGGTAGACACTCATTTCAGCATCTGTCAATAGCTTCTTTTGATCCATTTAGACCTGAGCCTGCCTCTTCACCGTGATTTATACAGAAGCGTGCACAGACTTACAAAGGCAGGGAAGCATTTCTAGAACTCTAGAGAGCAGGTTGTGGGCACTGCTGTTTCTGTTGCTCTCAAGCAAAGCACACTAGGGAGAGTGTGCCTGAGGGCTATTACCTGAACCTCAGAGAGCTTACTGCAGTGCAGGTGCCTAAAGCTAAGCCCTCTCCAGCGCCCAGGGGAGGATGCCCTAGCGGCCATTCTTCACCTTCCTGTGACCTGTGCTGTTGCAGTCACCAGACAGGATACTCTCCACCAAGTTAACTGAGTAAATTTGTGAGTTATCAGGTTATGGAGTCAGGTTTCCATGGGTCAAAAGCTGCCACTATCTTATGTAACCCCTTGGAAAAGTTCCCCAAACTACAGGACATGGGGCTAGCGTGCCCCATGCCCCTTGTCCCAATTATCCTGCCCTACCCTCCCATGTGGTCAGATATCAGGAGAGCTTCCCCCCTTGAACTCAGGTGTCCTTTCCCTTCCTCACTCCCCTAAGAGGGACAACGCACATTTCTCTTACCCAGGTGTTTGTCATCAAGCTGCCAATCCCTTCCTACTTGTGAGACAGGAAAAGAAATGAGAACATAGAAGAAATTCAGAGGGGCCGAGGAAATTTTCCTGACGTGCTCCTGCTGAGACACGGCAGCAGTTGAAGAAGGCCTGTCATTGGGCTGTCAACCTTTAACCTCCCCCAGACGTACTTTGAAATGATGTGAAAAGAATGGCTGTGCTGTACCAGGGGCTCCTTCCCGCGTGGCGTGTCTGTCCTTGATGTCAGTCAAAGTAGTTAACTGGCACCCACGGTGCTTGAAAAAAAAAATCCCACAACAAATCAGTAATGACTTTAGTTAGAAGACTAGCTCTTGTCAAGTAATGACTTTTTGACATAAGGTATTGTTTACCTAGGCAACGTTCTCTTACTTGCATTTTAATGAGCCTAATTAATAATAAGTTGTGAGTCCGTAGCTATTTCTTCACAGCTGGACCATATGCACTAATTACACTAAGCACGAAAACCTAAAAGAATCCACTTACAAGAAATCGTTTAAATCGAGAGAAAATCTTGGCTGATCTATATCTCTCCTGCATCCCTTTTACTCTATGATGTCAACCATGATAGGACAACAACTTGCAAATAATGCAGACAGATAGCCCCTTGGAAAATGTAGCTTCTGTGACATCCTTGGTTGAAATTTTCTTTGTTGAAAGTTTGCTCATAGGTTCACTTGGTGTAACAAATTGCAAGAGTTCTCACGAAATGGCAGTGGTAGTGACAGGTGATCTATTAATGGGATTATTTCACTTATAAAGAAGAAATAACCTTCAGAGGGTCATTTAGCAAAGTCTCTTATGTATTACAGAAGAGCGTGCTTTATCAACTTTGCATCATAGTAAGTTCTGGTTTGACTTGTACGCTTTTCTCAATAGAAGCTTGCAATTAGCATATTGGAGTTAGGGCATGACCACAGCACCGAAAAAGACAAAATGTCAGTCCACACGACAGGGTTTCAGAATAACAGTGCACCTGTGCTTCCTTCCACCTGGCTGGCAAAAAATGCAGGGTTGCCCCCCAGTAGTCCTCATTGGGAAGGTGCAAGAACTCCTTTAATCCCAGAGAGTTACCTGAAACTGGACACGAAGTGGATGAAAAGCCACTGTGACTATTTGGCTCTTTGGGGTCCAGGTATTGGGACTGTCACAGGTAGATTTTGAACTGATGTGTGGCTGTTCTAAGCAAGACAGTCTTCAATGGGTAATCTACAATGACTTACACTCATAGTTCAATTATTATTATTATTGTTGTTGTTCAAAATAAGTCATGCAGTGAAGCTCCTAGGTGGTGGAACAATCTTAGCAGAAATAGCAAAGGGGGCGTCTTGATGAAAGTATTGTCTAACTCTTCCAAGATTCTTCCAGAAGTCAGATGGACAACTTGAACCTCTGAGTTTCTTAAATGGAAAGAAGATTTTTCAGCCTCAGGTGCCTCAGGAGGCTGCGTTCTCTTAGCATGACTTTTGGACTTCACCAGGTCCCCATCCACCCATGTTTTAACAAGACATAGTTCAAAGCAATCAGAGCGAAGTCGAGCTAATTGGTTGATTCAGCAAGAACCCTGGGAAAAGGTGATGCTGAGGTTGGACGGCGTCAGGCTGGCAGGGTTAGCAGATGCTCTCCAGCGAGGGCCCAGGAACGGAGGTGCACCCTGCCAGGCGCCATATGTGTGACGGACATGATGGTGAGCATGGGAGGCCTGCACAAAGGTGACAGACTGGCTCTCATTTGCAAAGGAAGAAACTTCTCTTGGCATAGACACCTGTGAACTAATGTCTGTAAATCAGGCACATTTTCAGACTTGGTCATTTGGCATAATTTTCCCTGTTGTCCCTTTCAACCCCAAGGAGGAAAAAAGTCTTTACTGTGACAAGGCACCTCTCTTCTAGGATCTTAGCAGTGGAGGGGGAATAAAGAGAATATGATGAGGCATTTGTAGAGCATCTTCCCAATTCCCTCACACACATACTTGCCTCAATCCTCACGTAGCCCCCCCTGAGGTCCTGATACAGTTTGTCCACAATGGAGCAAGAAAGACTGTCTCCACAGCTTACTGTTTCCACTCACCTCTGGGAGCTTAAACTGGAGAGGCTTGCGAAAGTATCAGCACCAAGTGCTGCACAGCACACTTGGCATCGTTCTCTATGAATATTTGCTGGTCCTCAGTTTACCCCAAGGCTTCCTGTCCCTGATTCTGCTGGGAAAACCTTTCCAGCCCTACCTCTCTGGCCCAAATCATGCTTTGAAAAATCTATTACTTGAGACTCTTTGAATTTTAGCTCCTAGCAAAAGAGAAGATGCTCAAAAAGAGGTTCCAGGATTACACAGAAAGGGGTAACAGTTACATTTCTCATCCTGTGTCACTGAGCAAAGAAGTGGTCTTAGAAACAGAAGTCAACAAAGGACCTTGAGCAGCTTGCGGGATGGGACCTCTAAGTGGAAACCATGATAGTCTTACTTATTCTAACCACAAGGAGGAAACGTTGGTCAGGAACCTAAGTGACATAGAGGAAGGAGGTGTCAGAGAAGCCTCAGAGGCAATGTGCTCTGTCCCTCATTGGCCACTGTCTTCACATGTGACAGGATGTGTGGGGTGTCAGTTACCTGTCATTTCAACCAAGTTAGAGCCATCGCAGCAGATGACTGGGCATCACCATTTCCACTATATCATTTAAGCTAGTTAGCTCATTAGATTTATAAATTACCATTCATTCGTAGGTAACTAACTGCTCCTGCACAAGTAGAAAATACTCATTTTATTAATTTTATCCCCTGTGTACTTTACAGGATAATAGAATTGTTAGATATAAATGGGTGGGCTGAATATTATTTACTGAGATGAAAGGTTGTCAGTAAATATTTCCCACTCTCTCCCATCACCCTCCAGCACCACCTTCTTATTCAGTTATCCTCTGCCTTGAGTAGCCCCAGGAGATGGGGTCAGATGCTCCATGCTGGGAACCGCCCCTGCCCCCATGACCCTACACAAATCATTCTAGACATTAGCCCAAACTGGAGTTAATTATCTTTAGTATCCGTTGAAAGTCTCGCGATGAGATTTGATTGAACCTATGTCTCTCCAAAGTTGCTGAAGTTGCATCCAATGAGTGCTTGCACACAACTCTTTCTTTAGGAGTCAGTTTCAGATAATGGCTGGCTAACCGTGCAGCATACGCTCCATTTTCTCCATGCAATTTGCATTAAAAACCAGCGACATGAGATTCTCGAACATTCTCTTCTTACCAAACTACACAGTGTTGACATTTTGACTTTGTTTATTCACTCACTACAACATTGTCTATAAAAGTGCTCTTTCTCATTTCATTGGATTAACTCTTAAAACGTGCAGCTGATTCTTGTTCTCTGTGATAGTCACATTTTGTAACATCACCAGGAACTGAATCATACAAATCCTTCACTTCTAAGGGAATGAAAGGGCTTGGTTCCTATGGGTCTCTGGTCAGAACAGCTCCACCGTCTGATTGATGCGACATGACCTTGTTTCTTGTGTGCACTATTGAAAGACAACTGATTTCGATGGTTGATTCGTTAGCATTGAACTCACAGCCAGCAGCACTGTAACTCACATCTGAATGAAGCCTCTCTGACATGAATTTTCTCATGGGTCATCCCAGTCCTGCTGTACTCAGAAGCACTAACACTGCTTCACTTGGGATTCATTTCAAACAGCAACATCACCCACAAAAATGTGGCAAAGGTGTCTAAATAAGACCATGAAAAAAACACTTGTGGAGAGTACATGAGAACTGAAGAAAAGAACATCCCTCTGTTCAGTGTTAAGTATTATGTATTCACCACCCTGAGCATGTCCTCAACCTGATCACAACACACCACAGGAATTGATGGGGAGGTGGTTGCAATACATTTGAGTGAGCAGATAAATTCACAGACACAGTATCTGTCAATAAGGAGGTGTTGACGCAGGTTTGCCTGAAAAATCAATGAAGGAGCAGTGTTGACACAGGTCCTCCAAAAGTAATACTTTATTATTACTTTTTAAAACAGTGGTAAACCCACTATATGTGTTCATATGAAAGGAAACCATTTTAGACACGGAATGAAATTTGCTGGAGGTCTAAGGACAGCAGCACTAGCTGAAGTCTACTGATCACTTGTCTAATTTGTACCGTTTCTCTTGGCTCCTTAGACAAATTGAGTTACTTTGACATCTGATTGCTCTCAGCTATCCATTTTACCTTCTCACTCCTCTAGCTTCTCCCAGGAGTTGCATGTCTCTAAGCAGGTTCCATTGATTCGTGATATCTAGGGTGGGTCTTGAATCTATTGGGTGAGGGGGTCTCATGTCTTTGTACTTTGTGTTCCTATTCTTTGACTCACATGCTCTCCCAGCAAACTCATCTCCATGCAGGGATGAACTTTGGGAAGAGGTGAGTACACCCAGCCTGTCTCAGCTTAGGCTTCTTAAGTAGGATGCTGAATTATTCTAGTTCTACATCTGTGAAGTGGGGGTAACAGTAACAGCCTTGCCTCCATCAGAGGTTGCTCCTATTATGCTGAAATAAGATCAAGTGTGTTGGAGGCATTTATAATCTGTAAGCATTAAGGCAATTATAACTTTGTGGCACTTGGCTTGTTTTCTTCAATTCTCCCTGACTCTGAAGCCTTTTACCTTTAGGAAAATAGCTAAGACTAACAACTTATGACATTGTTCTGTGAACAGATCTAGCAGATGGAAATAAATGTAAACCTTCTGAGTAAACCAGAGATCTGGGGATTTTTTCCTTTTATTGTACTCTTAAGTAATGAATGTGGTTGAAGTTCTGACTTTGTCTTCCTTATTTGTCAAAAACCAAGCTCTTAAGTCTCAGAATTTAAAAGCTTTTGGCCACAGCATCTCAGGGAGCAACACTCCCAAACAGCGCCACCAGCAAGCTCCACTTAAACACAGCAACCAAGACCCATGCCTCGCTCTGCAGCAGCTAGAAAAGAAATGGAAAGTCATGAAACTTAACTTTGAAGACAACATATAAACAAAATATCTGAAGAAAATTTGCAGGCCTTCTAAATTGCCAACTGATGTTGTTTTTGAAGGAATGATTCAGGGAAAGTGAAAACATTTCAACAAAAGTGTTGGTGCCTTGAGAAGTTTTGAGAACTTTGTCTTTGGTCAAAGAGTAACCCTGAACATACCTGCTCCACAGAGAGTATGTAAGGTCAGCTGGGGCCATGAGAAGAGTTAGGGTGCCTAGTCCCCACTTCTTCAGTCTAAGCAAGGTTGCTCAGTCTCTTCACCTCTTTAGAGAAAAACCTTCCATGGATTTTGTGGGATTGAATATACTTTTGTATGTGAAGGCTCTAAACCCAGTGGCTCACACATAGGAGATGACATATATACACTGTTTTCATCCTTTGATGAGCCCCGCACATACTCTGTGACCTTGTTCACAGGACCATACATTTTTATGCAGTGCACTCAAAGTATTGGGAGATAAAATCATATATGCCATCTGTCCTAAAGGGGTTTGCAACCTACTGAATTTAACTAAAGGACAGGTCACAGTCATTGCAAATTGAATAAAACTCTGTTCAGACAGAGAAATTTTTCCCAGAGTCAATTTCAGAATCTCTTCTTCCTCCCCTCTCCATGGAGTATACAGTGATGAGAGGAGCTGTGCGGAACCTTTGTTTTCCCACAGAGAACTTTTTTTTCGGAAAAATCTACTGAGTTCTGCCAGAAGAAACTCATGACATGTTGTAAGTTTAATTATGTTCAATTCATTAACACAATTAGAGCTGTGAACAAATTTATTGACACAGCCAGAATCGCTTAGTAACAGGCAGTAAGTCATAGATTAAAAAACTCATTCTTGTAGGCCTCTAAACTCTGGGAATGAGAAATGGGAAATTCATCTTTGGTTTCTTGAGACAGTTCTGAAAGACCTGACCAGAGGTTAACACTCATAATTCACTGTAAGAATTGTTCATATTTTAAGAATGGTTCTTATGTCCCTTCGAACATAAATTGAATCCCTTTGAAATACTGTTTTTCATTTTAACATAATAAGTGATCCAAATGGGGAGATTTGATGAATATGGATTTGATTTGAGCTTAGCTGATTGGCCTCCCTTTGAATCAGGGCAGGGAACTCCATCTTGCTGTTCCAGTGAAGGCCAAAGGTACCAAGAGAACCTACTGGTCTACTGCTTTTCCTTCTGAATTCTTCCTTTCCAGCTAAATTTCTGTCCTTCCTCTGGGGTTGATTTACATATGTAGGTGGTTAAAAGACCTGCTGTCCATATATGAAGCAAAGTTCACAAAAAAGAATTTTATGATCTGGGAAAAATTCAAGAATTTGGGGGGGGGCATCAGAGTCAGTTTTAAAAGAGGCCTCAATAAAGAACTAACATCTGTATTGTACATTTGAAATATGACACCTATATTATATGTGGTTATTTCAATAAAACTAATTTGAGTTTAGATAATACATGAAACAAAGAAAATAAAGTACTAATTTGTTATTGAGAAAAGTTGTGAATATCTCTTTTGCCAACTGATTTTATTTTTCAAGAAATAATTCAGGAAAAGTTAAATTATTTAAACAAAGATTTTAGTTCCAAGAAAACTCTTGATAAGTTTGTGTTTTGGCCAAACAGTGTCCCAAAATCACATTTATTCCACACTAAAAATAAATTCATAAACAAAAAAATATTTTTAAAGGAAAAAATTTTAGAGATATATAACCAAAATTGTGTAGTTTGGGGGGTATACAGCATAATGATTTGGTATACGAATGTTTTACAAAGATTTTCAAAAGAAGTTTGGTTAACAGCTGTCATCACACATAGTTACAAATTTTTTTCTTGTGAGGACAACTTTTAGGATATCTTAGCAACTTTCAAAATACAATTCACTATTGTTAACTAATGGACTATGTTGCCTATTAAGTCCTATAGGACTTAATTTATCTGACAACTGTACATTGATCTCTTGTGGTCACTTTAATTTTCCACCACAATCCTGACTTCTGGAAACCACCTGTCGCTTTATCTATGGTAACCACCTACTGTATCTATGAATTTGATTTGTTTCAGATGCCATGTGTGAAGTCATGTGGTATTTGTCTTTCTTGTTTGACTTATTTCCCTGAGTCTAATGCCTTCAAGGTCTACCACATTATATCTCAAAAAGTAGGGTTTCCTTCTTTTCTTTGCTAGAATAATATTCCACTGTTTTTATAAGCAACATTTTCCTTTTCCACCCATCAGTTAGCATTTAGCTTGTTTCCACATCTAAGCAAGTGGAAACAATAATGCTGCGGTGAATATGGGGGCACAGATATCTTAAGGAACGTTCTTCTTAAATCCCATGCATAATTAGTAGCATTTTCCAGCCAGAATGTGTACTTCCTCAAACAACCCTCATGGACACAACAGTGTTGGCATCTAGAGGCTCGAATGTTTTGAATCTGTCTTTTGGTGGCTAAGGCTTGGTTGAATTTGTCACATTTCCTCTTCCTGGAATTAGTTACACTTTTCCAGTACAGACTTCTTTGTGACATCAGAAAGGGAATAAATCTGCAAGTGCTTATTGTCAACTTTGAATTCCAAACTCTGCCAACCTCATAACTGGACTGACTTTGACCACACATTTAGGTTTTCTGTACTTTAATTTCATATCTATAAAGAAATGGCCACAATAACTGTCTCTCACAAATATTTGTTCAAAGTTTAAATGAGTTATGTAAAAAGTCTTTACAATAGCAGCTGGCACTTTATAATTATCATCCTATACAGTCTTTCATCAATCTTTACCCCTCTCCCCCACCCCCTGTGGAATTTGCAATTTAAGATGTCTCTTCCCAGATCCTGGAACCCAATGATCTAACAGTGAAGCTGGGATTCTAGTGTTACTTCTCAGGTTTTCTTGACAGCTTCTCAGATAAATATTTTGTGTCCTCTAGATTGCCATCTTTGCAATCTCTACATGACTTTTTAATTGGATAAAAGTCTGTATTTTCTTCCTCATCTAATACAGTTTCTTAAACTTTTAGTTGACATGCACTCCAGTTTAATAAGGAGATGAGAAGTAGAGTTCTGTACAGAATGTTAGGTAGGAGACCTTAAACATCAGAGAATCATAACTGGAAATGCACCAGGCTCTTAATAATAAGAAACCGTGATTGTAGCAGAATCTGATTTATTCAAATCACAGGAGACCCCCTACATGGAAAGAAGTGAGAACTTCAGTCTCAATTCTGATATATTTTGGAATCCAACAAAATGGATGGAGGTAGATACTGCTGAAACAGAAATCAGCCAGTACCCCTCATGAGCTATGCTAAGTGGTACCTGCCTGATGCTGAATGCTGAATGGCAAAGCTGAGGAAGTAGCTTGGGAGCAGATAGGTGCCATCATATTAGAGAAAATGCAACACAAATCAATAAAAATGATTAGGGGACTGAAGGAATTGATTTTTGAGAAAAGATTAAGAAAAATAAATGTGCAGGTTGACACATAGCCAAGAAGGAATATGATAACTGAGTGGTCAGATGAAGTACATAAGACAGTGTCAAGAAGACAGGCTTCAAGAATGTGGAGACAATTCCCCAACTCTGTCTTTGAGGAAACATCTTACTCCAAGAAGCAGTGCAAAGCCCTGTCCCTGGAAAGTACTAGTGACTTCTGGAAGTAAGAGTGGTGTTAGAATTCAAACATGCTCTTAATTTCTGGTTGGCATTGTTCAACCTATGTCAGGGCACACTGTTATAATCAGAGAATGAGGAGTAACTGTAACCTCTAACTTAATTTGCTTCCACCCCTAAAATAAACACATATACCCCAGAGATGTGTGTATAACCACCTCTGTACTATAAAATATATAGACATACAGAGCAGCTGTGTATATCACACTCACACACACACCTATATTTATGTAAATGTCACTATATTTAGTGACGTACCATCATCTCCAAATGAGGTATATACCGAATCTCTTAGTGAATTACCTCTGTCTTTTGTTCTGGCAGTTTTCAGAAATGGCTCCTAAGCCAAGTATGAATCATCTTTTTCTGGCACTGGAAAAGCTATTTTCAGTGGAGCCACATTGCAGGGTCATTATTCTTAAGGCTGCATTACCAGGCATCTGAGGAAATGACATAATCCAACTCAATTTACAAAGAGTGGCCAGAAGAGGAAGCTTACGGCTACATCATGCCACCTATCTATTCTCCAAAAGTCACAAAACTTCTTATTACAGTCCCCAAGGGAGAAAATCTCTAAGGATAAATGGGGTGAAATGGCCTGCAATATATCTTGCTAGAACAACACTTCTTTCATCTGTTTGCTGGGATAATCAATGTATATTATTAACATATGTGTAATAACGTATTGTACTTTTATTCACATTATAAAAAGTAGACTCAAGGTTTGGCTGCCATTTTTCACATTTTCCACATAGTGTGTGGGACAGATTAATGCCCATCATCAGAATGAAGTGCACAGAGGAGAAAATGAGTGTAAAAAGAATCAGGGAAAAGTGTTGACCTATGAGCTTTGGATGATATAGCTTCCCATTTGTTAGAAGGTCTTACTGAGACTGACATTCCTCATTTTTGTAAGAATGCAGGGAGTGGATGTGGCACCTTTTTACTGTTTGAGGACTGAAAGAGAGCTTGATTTTCCTCTCAAATGAAATGTGTGTTGGACTCCACCAAGCAATTTTCACAGTAGCCCTCTTAGACGTGTTCTTCCCTAAGGAGGACTTGGCACCACTCAGTCTGATGTGAGGATGGATTGAGAGGCCATTCTGTTGTGGGGGCCTCTGCCAAAGATAGAAAAGCCAGACTTTAACACAGAAAGAGTTGTGTCATTTTTGCAGATTTTTCATTATATTTTTGCTCTTTTTTCAAACGACATTACCATGTCTGAAAAGGTCTAAATGCAACTGTCTGAAATAGGAAAACAAAAGATCCCAGCCAGTGCAACCTAAGGCATCTCCTGCTCTGGGTTGGGAGGTTAAGGGGGGGAGAGGAAGGCAATTATTCTATGAATACACAGAATATCCTGCTTGGGAGGCAAGTCAACAACATCCAAGCAGGATTATCAAAAGTGAGAGTTCCAGATGTTGGCTTCCAGTTGACTCCTCAACCACTCCAGGGCTTGTTGACTTTCTTATTCTCTGTGAATCATACGGAGACTAAAGACTAGAGGAACAATTTCCAACAATATGCATAGTTCTAACAGTTTTCATTCTACAGATCTTCCTTGATGCGTGATGGGGTTTCATCCTGGTAAATCCACCATAATTTGAAAATATCTTAATTCAAGAATGCATCCAACACTTGTCATCAACTGGATATCATAGCTTAGCCTTTCTCAGCTGTGCTCACAACACTCACATTAACCTGTAGTTATACAAAATCATCTAACACAAAGCCTGTTTATAGTGAGGTGCTGAAGAAGCTTGTGCCATTGAAGAATGTTCTGGAGGCAGAGGATCACCTGTCTGCCCTCATCACTGTGGCTGAGGCTGCTCTTACTGTCACCGCCCCCCATCATGAGACTATTATCCACACATCACTAACCTTGGAGAAGTCACACTAAATGTTTGAAGTGTGGGTTTTGCACTGTGCACATGTACTTTCAGTTGTTTCTTTAGGGATGCCAGTTCCTTTACCTTAGGGACCGAGTTTAGAACCCAGATCTGAGTACTGCATGTGTCCTGTTGCCAGTGAAGAATCATTGCTTCTAGGGAACAAAAATAACAGTGTTTAATACACATATAAACACACCTATGAATCACAGCTCATCTCTTTGAAAGGTAGAAACACTCCACACATCACCCCTGAGTCACAATCCCGTGTTTGAAGGACTGACCACAGTAGTATTCTGGCTGGCAGACGTGACCCCTTGGGCTGTTGATGCTCGGATGCCTGTGCTTTTTCTCTCGAAAGCCCGGGAACTTCATCTATTATTTGTGGAGTGACTGGGGTGACTCCCAAGCATAGAGGCTGATTGATGGAGCAGGCTGCATCCCTTAATTAAGCAGAAGCTACTAATAAAAATGAGCTTACTGGGTGATTTGTAGGGTCCTAGCCACACAACCATATGTGCCTCACAGCAACAGGAAATAGCAGTGGTGCCCTGCTGATACCAGCTGATAATGGGAATCATCATTTTGTTGTAAAAGGAGGACAATTTGGGGGACCTCTTTGGACCTCTGCAAAGGAAAATTGAGAGCACGTGACCTATAAGACATGTGTATTAGTTAACCTCTTTGGGATTAGCTGCTGAAGCTTGTGCCTATTATTTCTGCCCTCCCTAATGAGGGAGCAAAGAACTGGCCTAAGGGAGGTTGTGCTTAGCTCCCCCAAAACCCCAAAGTGGGGTTGCATGGAAGGAGTGAGAAGGGCAGAGAAATGGAAGGATTGGGGGGATATAGGGAGAAGATGAACTAACTTGTCTGTAATTCCTGTCTTGCTTTTTGAAGATTCTCAACCATGTAGTCCATGCAAAGGACATTCTGTTTGCCCTGAGTAAATTATTATTCCATAGAAACTCTACAATGTGGTCAGATTACATTAGCCTTCCTTTCTTCAAGGCGCTCCTCCAACCTCACCCCCTCCAAGACACCATCTTAATTAACTGCCTGCCCGAAAGAGACATTTGCTCCTTTGGTCATCACCCTGCCTGATGCTAGGACACATCCAGTGTCTGGTGCACTGCCTCTAGCCTAGCCTCCATGCTGACTTTATCCACCTTCATATTTGTCTAGCAGATAAGCTCAGTGCCTGCGTGTTCCCAAGTCATCATCTCTAGCGGTAGGCTTAAGTTGGCAGACTTCAGGTATCAGGTAGACATTCCCAACTATCCCAAGCAAATTCTAACCCTCTCCCTGATCCTCTTTTTACTATTCAGCATCGTGTAGCTCACTCTACATTTTAGTTATTGTTAATCTCTTCTCACCAACATGTAACCTGTAAGATCAGGAATTTGGGTTGACTTTTATCTCTGTCATATTCCCAGGGTTCAGCATAGTAAAAAAATCATATTTACTAGATATAATAAATTTATCCCAGAGCAATTTTCCAAAGGCAGAGGATATGTCTTTCTGTGCAGTTCACATCATATCAGTTCTTGTAATAAACAGCCTTTAGTAAAGATCATCAACGTTAAATGTGAGGATCTGGATTTCATGGGTGCGGTGGGTGCTTGCTATTGAAAACAGCATGCCTGCTGCTACTTCTAAAGTCAGAAGGTACAGATATTTTGTATTGTTTCTTATACTTCTAGATCCTTTATTCTCAGTGAAATCTTCTGCAAAATCCTTTTGGGACTCTCAGACAAAGTATAGAAATCAAATTCCATCAGTTTTCTCCCCCTAACCTTAAATCAGACTACCATCTGGCTGCCTGGAACATTTGGTGTCTGGAAGAAGTCATGAGCCTGAGTTAAGGTCATCATTGTTTGGAATAAAACTTTTTTGTTTTGTATAAGGATATTAACTAACAATACATATTCATAAATGCTGATGAGGTGGTAGATCTAATGAGACATGGTCTCCAAAGAGCAGCAGGACAAAGGAGGGTGGGAGAGTATGGGGGTAGTCAGAAAGGCACAATGCCCCTGTCAGGGACAGACACTCTGATTTCTGAGCCATTTCCTTTACAATGACTGACCCCATTTCTTGCCAAGCCCTTTCAGTGAGGTTTTGGATCCATGTGACTTTTGGTAGATGTGCTTTTATTGTTTTAAATTTTGTCCACAAAGGGCTCTTACAACAAATGTCTCTTCGGTGTTAGTACATGGAGTGCACTGTGTCAGCAGTCAGGAACAGATTCACACAGAGGTCTGTCCTCTCAACCAAGAATGAAGTACTGGATTTACATGGGGCCCATGCAAGTATTAACAAGGAACAGAGAGAACAGGTGACGTAACAGCCCCATACCAGGGGCTGGTCATTCTGTGAGAAGCTGAGACGCATGGAAGAAGTGAAAAATGTAGGGACAACACTGGTGACAGCAATGGTGGACAGTACTACTTAAAGTTCAGGGTTGGACACAACTGAAGCATAGAGCAAAGGAGGGGGAGAAGAGTAAAATCGAGGGAGGGGGATGGCACAAGAGATTAAGATGGTTCACTGGTGATAAGGTGATGGGAGAACATCAGGGTAGACAATGATGTAATATATTTGTATTTGTGTGTGTATATATATATATATATATATATGCAATCAATAAAAAGTAAAAACATAAAATTCAAGGTTGGAGAAAAGAATGAGACTATATTCATGATGCTAAGTACACAGGACATTTTAGAGATTATTTTTTTATGTGAAGTGTATTATGATATTTAATATATTCTAATCTAAAAAGTGAGGTGACCTAAATAATCCAATTATTGTTGCATAGTTGATTCCCTGATACAAATATTCTCAAACATTTACTCCTCTGCCTTTCACTGATCTTGAACTCTTCAAATAAGGTCAGGAGGAAGAGGGAAAACAAGCTGTGCTTCTGATGTGGAAGGGGAGTATGTTCAGATTAAGTAAAGTCTGGGATTGAACAGAAGGAGAGTCATTCGACATTGGAAAGACAATTGAACCAAAGCATGAAAACACAGTTTTCCATGTATATGTCTGCTCCTGTATCTTCCTGGCTGACTCTGTTGGCAGAGATAGTGTTCACTGCTTTTGACTTTAAACACCCCTCCTTATTTGCAGCTGATAGCAAAGCTAGTCTCTGGAGGGTGGAGATGATCTGAACTGATATTTAGTACTTTGAATGAGTAGCTGCTCCCAACAATGAGAAAACTAATTGTATACACTAGGTTGGTATCATTCAAATAGTCATTAGAATTTGAAATTTTGGAATTTAGGAGTGAAACTGCAAGTTCTCAGAGAAAATGGGAGTAGGCCAGGTCACTGCCAAGGCTTGGGGAAGCCACTCTGCAGCAGCCGCTGAGCTCTGATATGAGAACACCTCTGAGCTTCCTTCTCTCCTTGGTCAGATATTTCAGGAAACTTACTCTCTCTGTTCTGCAGGGCATGGAGATGGCTCAGTCTGGGTTCGGAAATTGACTTCAGAGAACAACTTCATCACATATGAGCTCAGCTTAGCTCTCTTTTCCAAGGCTAGTTACCTTCAGTCTAAGCAAACAAAGCACAGAAACTCACATCCTCCTTCAAGGAGGGCTGAAGTCATATCCAACCCATCACTGTCCTTGAGAGAGAGAGAGAGAGAGAGAGAGAGAGAGAGGCCTGGATTGGTGGTCTGCTTCCACCGCTCACTACTTACAGGATCTTGAGCAAATGTTTTGCCTTTTTCTCCAAAGATGATAATTATGAAAATTAAAAGTAAAAATCCCCTTTAAGTGTAAAACAAAAACCTGTGTCACTGCCAACAGTAAAGGACACTTTCTCACTCAGCAAAGCTTGGTAACAATATTCTGAATTCGTAGGGAGCCTCAACTTGTTCTGTCAAGTGTTAGAGAGTGATTATTTTAGGCTTTGTGAGCGATAGTTTCTGTCTCAAAAGCTCATATTTGCATTGTCTTGCAAAAGCTGCCATAGGCAATTTGTACTTGAAAAACCTTGACCCATAAACAAACAAACAAACAAAAAACCAGAAACGGGCAGCTGGCCCAGAATGGCAAGCAGTGCTTCTCAAACGTGAACTGGCACAGGAATCACCTGAGGGTCTTGTGAAAATAAACATCTTGATTCTGGAGGTCTACACTGGACCTGGTTTTGCAGCCCTAACTGCCCTCCAGCTGCCTCTGCACCCAATGCGTCTGGTAATTGAACTCAAGAGAGTGTACTGATAAGGAAAATCAGAGACCTTTTTCTGATCCTCAAACCACTATGCTTATTTTATTTCACTCCTTAGGTGGGAAGCTGCCTTGAACAAAAACAGTATCTGCGGGTGGCTTAAACAACACACACTTATTTCTCATGGTCGTAGATAATTGGCAAGTCCAAGATCAAGGCTCAGGCGGATTGTGTCTGACCAAAGTCCACTTCCTTGTTCATAGACCATCTCCTTACTTGTTCTCACATGTTAGAAGGAATGAGGGAGCTCCCTGACATCTCTTTTATGAGGTCAATGATTCCATTAATGAGAACTTCATGTCCCCAAGCCTCTACCTTCAAATACCTTCACACTGGTGAATAGACTTCAACATGTAAACCTGGGGAAACTCATATTCATTCATTTTGCAAGCAAAAACACTCAAATTTAGAGAAGTTGCTAACTTCTTAGAACATATATAAAGAATATATTTAACATTTGCCCAGTCCATGCATCTTCAACTGTATTGTGATCTGAACTTCCATTTTAGTATGTTTAATGCTAATTTTACTTAGACAAAGAACAATTTTTCCCCAGTGAGAGTCCATGTATAGAATAGGAGTCTCCTTCTCTTTCATTTTCATAACAGGTGAACTCTTAACTTACTGAAATTATTCTAGAATCACACAGACTATGAACTGACCATTACATCTATACCATCTTTAAAGAGGTTATAAAAACAGCCAGGAATGCCCAATCATTGGGAGTCAGTTGGCATGCAGTAGAATATGATGATCTTGCCCATTGTTGCCTCAAATTTACCGGATCAACTCGGTACTGGTTGTCATACCTTTGGAGGAGAAAAATCTCTCTTTGAAAGCATGGTGATTGAGACTTTCACATTCATCTTGATTTCTGCCAGCAGAAACATATTCTTGCAGGGAGCTAGACTACTCATCCCAAATAATCCTAGTACAAAACTCCAAAATTAATCCACCTTTACCCTTAAATGGGAGGTATCACAAATATGTTCTCTAAAACATACTATGCCAGTTTTATGAACTGATCTACTGAGTTTTTTGGATTTGGTCTAGCTTCTGTATTTAGGAGAGTTACAATAAAAATGGCCTTTTTATAAGGTCAGATTTAAATAACCTAGAAAGAAAAAGGATATTTCCTAGAGTTGAAGTTGCCATCAACCTTGATAAGTATTTTAGTTTTTTTGTGTACTTCTTAGTTAGAAAATTGTCCCTAAATTGAACCTAAACTCTTCTTGCTACAGAAGAAACCAACAATCTTTTTCTTTTTATTTTAACAGCTGCGAAATACTACTTATCCAGCAGCAATTAGCCTGAACTAATCTCCAAAGTCTCCTGAGAAGCAGAGATCTGAGTGAGGATTCCAGGCAGGGTGGAGGGCCCAGAAGGGGTGGGAGTGCAGCTTGGAAAACACTGCTTTTCATTACACACTGAATGCAAAGATAAAGAGAACTATTACCAAATTGGAAGAAATATACCAAAATGTGTCCTCGCTTTTGCTACTGATGTCTTTATGACTATTTGTTGAACGAAAATGGTCTTTAATGCTTACTCAACTTCTGTGTTGCTTAATTAAGATTTTAAGTAGCACATTAGAGTTATAAATTTTCTTGGCCCTTTTACTTCACTTAAGTTTATAGATGAAGATAATGAGGCAGGAGATAGAGGTCAAAAGATGAACAGAAAAGGACAAACTCAGGGTCATCACACTCTGCACATTTCAAGAAAAAGTTTGAGCCTTTATAGACTCCTGAGAGTTAACCTATAAAGCCCTTGATATCCTGCCTGAGGCCACCCTGCTTTACCAGGGCTCTAGGCCATGTTGGAGTCTAGCTACAAAAGTGATTTATGGTGGGGCCGAAGGGTCATGTGGTATCATGTTGCCTCTGAAGGGGATGGAGAATAAAGTTAGCCACCTGGGTGGTCAGCTATGCTGTGTGATTGACCTCCAATAAAAACAAAAGTCAGGTGAGCACTCCTCATAGGCCAGCCTCTATTCTTATTATTGAACATCACTGCTGAAAATATAAGTGCTGTCTACATGAATCCATTGGGAGAGCAGAACTAGAAAACCTGTGACTGGTGATTCCTAGATCCTGATATCTGTGGCTGATTTTATTCTGCATTTTTTTGTTGTAATAATAGCAGCTGTGAGTACACGTATCTTTTCTGATTTTCATGAATTGTAAATTACTGAAACTAAGGGCGGTTGACAATCCCTGAACACAAGTGTTTATCATAAGTACATAGCCATTTTGTGACAGATCAGAATCAACTGTTCTCACTCACTTCTGCAGCTCCACTTAGTTGCATATTTATTAATTGGTGCCTCAAAGCAACCATCAAATCTACAAAAGGGGTCTACCCTCTCCAAGAGCTAGAAAAGCCAAGGCAAACACCATGAGTTTCCTTTCAGAGAGCTTAGTCTACTTACATAATTTGTTGAGTGTGGATTTTCTTACATATTTTGATTTAAAACTCTGTTTTTTAACTAAAAGGTTCTTAAATTATTGAATTTGCATCTCTCCTCTTTCATTTGCCATTATGAATCTCTTCAGAAATCTATTATGGATTCCTCTGTATTATAATAATTGCCCTAGTTGATTTTAAGCAGTATACAGATGAGAAGTCCGTCATGTGTTTTCACAGCTTCCTTTCCCCCCAGAGTCACCTATGGAGAATTCTATGCTGAATATACATTTATATGATAAATGATCCAATGTTTGAGTAACTGACAAATGAATAAATGTTTGGTAGCACAGAAAAATGCCATCAAGTTCAAATTATAACCAAATGTTCTCCAAAGTCTCTGTGGAGTAAATACACTGGGAAACTACTAAGTGACATAAAGATCTCTGGAGGTTTATATGAAGATAATAAACATCTATATATTCAAAGTATTTCTAGCAATGGAAGATGTTTATTGTATTTTCTAGTATACTATATATATATATATATATATTTTTTTTTTTTTAACTATGGTCTTTCACTTGACAGTCCTCAGCTCCATGGAAGCTCTGTCTGAAGCTGTCCCAATCCATGTCCACCTTGTGAACAAAGAAAGGCAAAGGTAAGAGAGTTTCACTTCTGACTCGACATCACTCCAGAAAATCAGTTCAAGGGCAAGCCCACATCCTCTGTCCTCCTTCCTCGGGTATCGGAACACTTGGCTCTATTTAGCCAAGAGAAGAAAGCAGAGTGGACTAGAGAAAAGTTCCCTCAGGGAACTTTCTAGAAGGGGAGAAAGGAACTATGCCTGTCCTGTGAGATGGGAATGTGATGAGTGGGGTGGATGCCTTAACAGGTTATCAGTATGAAAGTTATTATAGGTACTGAACATAAAGATGCAAACATTCTCAAATGACTGGAGTGGGTGGTAGAGTGTGATATTCTGCAGAGTGACGTCAAGCACAAGTATGAGTGAGAACTTTCTTATCGAAACCAAGTACAAGTATAGGGGCTGCAGGGAAGGAGATTCCCATCAGCGCCAGCTTCTCCATTATTGCCTAACCTGGGGAAATAGGTCTGGGTCTTTGGAATACTTGGTGGGCTGGCATGATGATCCATGTTGTCAGGAAAGTGCACTAGAGAACCATCAGGGGGAAGGGCCTGCCCTCTGGGTCTTAGAGAGCACCACTTATAAGGCTCCCTCAGCATCTCTGCTGCCACCAGTGGTGGCCTCTTGGGGGCCCTCAGTAGTTCCTCTTGGTCTTTTCCTCCCAATACATTGATAAATATATTACTACAGAGCTCTATGTAGAAAATACTCCTTCAAGGCATGGCTTTCACAAAATGTAAACAGCAAAGTCAAAGTGACATCGCCGTACAAGCCTCTTTGGAGAGCATTATGCCAGACAGCGTCTGAAGCTTTGGTGAGGTGATATGGTGTTTCTCCCTTCTTTGAATCAGGCTTCTGGCACTAGACAAACTCTGAAAGAACTTTTCACTGTCCCTTTCCATCCTCTGCCTCTGGAGATGTCGTTTTGGGCGCTTTTCCTTTTTTTAATTTTTATTTTTAGCAGAATAAGGTGAAATAATGCTGTCTAAATTCAACCCCTGCAAGTCTAAGCATGGCAGGGAGATTAGACAATTTAGAACTCTTCACAGTTCTTTGACATCAGTAATATAGGTTTGAAGAAATGGGGATGGCAGGAGTGATGTGGTCACATCCCCAAAAGCACCGTCTTGGTGAGGTACAAGACCATGTGCCTTAGACAATGCAGCAGGCTGATACGCTATATCCTAAGAAGGAAGAAAGTCATGACCTCTTCTGGACCTTGGGTTAATTTAAAATCCTCTTCCATGGCTGTATGCATAGTTTATTTATAAATTCCAGTGTGAATAAGTAGCTAATTTGATCAGATATTATTTTTAACTATCTAAAGTCTTTTTCAGTGATTCATTCTCGACAGTGAAAATAATGTTCACTTTTGTACATTTTTCATAATTTACTACTGAAACAGAGTATTCTTTTTACATAGTTGTGTTATAGCCATGTGATTCAAGAAATTATACTGTAAACTAGCCATTTCACATCTGGGTATTTACCAAAGAAAATAAAAACTCCAGAAGTTATATGTACCCCCATGTTTACTGCAACATTATTTACAATAGCTAAATTCTAGAAATAACCCAAATGTCTACCCATTGATATATGAGCAAAGAATACATGTACATATATACACATGAAATATGATGCACTATTCACCTATAAAAAGGAATGGACTCTGAATACACTAAGCTAAGTGAAATAAGTCAGACAGAGGGAAAAGAAATCCCACTCACATTCACAGATAAAAAGAATAAATTGGTGCTGATCAGAGGGAAGGGTTGGAGGTGGAAGGAATAGGTGGAGGGGATCAGAAGGCACAACAGTTATAACATGCATAAATCATGAAGATATGATGCAGAGTATGCTGCCTACTGCTTACACTACATATTTGTGAGATAAACATGATAACCATTTCTCTACAGAAATGCCCATATACTGCATATTTGAAAACTGCTAAGATCATAAAAGTTGTCATTATAAGAAAAAATATGTAACAAAGTATAGTGATAGATTTTCATTTACTTATTATGGCAATCATACTGCACAATGTACAAATATTGTATCATTATTTTGTACATCTTCAAGAATATAATGTTGTTAAGTCAACTGTGCCTCCATCTAAAAAAGTCAAAGGGTTGAAGTACTAGTGCTTGGAAGGATAGAAATGTAACACCTGGTGATCAGAGAAAGTCTATCTAATAAATCAGCATTTAAGTGGTGATTTGGATGGCCAAGATGGAGCCAACCTCTAGTGTTGTGTATTTCTCTCTGTTCTGGATTGCTTTTACAGTTTGGTGTGTAGCAAGACCTCATTTTCTTTCTATTTCTTGTAAAGGAGGAGGTCCCTTGTGAAATACTTCAGCTTCTTACAATACTAAGCATTTTGTTAGATTTGTTTTACAAAGTGAACTTTGGGTTATAGTATGTCAATGGATTTAAGGAAAGTTAGGAATGTGAATGGGTTCCAAATTATTCTTCCAAAACAAAAATATGCTTCTGAAATCTGATGTTACATGCCATTTTGTTGGCTTTATTTGCAGTCAGTGTTTAATGTGTTAGGAGGAATGCAGGTCATGAGTAAGCAATAGTTATATGCCTATCCACTCAAGATTTATTCTCAGCTCTGTTGTGTTACTCAAAGTGTATGGGATATTAATATGTTGGCTATTTTCAGAATGAATCCACTGTTTTAGTTCTTCCACAATGTTGCCTTTAATTAGATTTTCTAATCAATCAACTTTGTGGATCAGTCCATGTCCAGAAGTCCATATTAATAAAATGTCTGCTTACATATCAGAAATTGGTGAAAAGTTTAATTTCAGGATGCTAATCCATCTGGCTTGGCCAACTGCAGAACTGCAGAAGGATTAGTTGGTGGTAAAGGGAACACCATCTGTTTCTGAGAATTGTTGATCTCTGCATGATAAGTGAGGAGTCAATTGCAAGACTGAAGAGCCAAGATGGAGAAAAGTAAAGTTTATTGACACTTTTACTTCTGAGCACAATTCTCACAAGATAAATCAACATCCTAACAGAAAACTTCCAAGTTTATATTATTCAGCTAGTCACTTAGAAGAAATTGTATCCCATATATTTGCCTTTCTTCCCCTCTTCCTCCTTGCTAGCAACCAATTGGCCATCAGAACTAGATTCATTATGCCTAAACATGTATTCCTTGTAATGAATCACCTGATTATCTATTAGTTTTGAATCAATCAGGCAATATACAGTGTGACCTGACTCCAATGGCCATGCTAGTCAATTGCTAACTCAGTTGTAGTGTTATTGTCATGATCCAAAAGTCCTGAACTCTACTTTTATATAGTCAAGTAGTGTTACACAGGAACTGACTTCATTCCATAACCATAGCTCCATTCTTATCCTTTTAGATAAATAGCTAGAAGATCATTCAGGAGACAGAGTTAATACAATGCATCACATTTATTTAACAAAGGACTTCATGTCTTAGTGACAGTCATGCAGTTGAGTTATTACTGTGAACAACAGCACATTACACAAATAAGTGAAAATGGTTTGGTCACTGAATGAAACCTGGAGCATGTAGAGAAATCAGTAACAAGGAAAATCAGTTGAATGTTTTCTTTCTAACCACTGGACTTCAACTTCAGTGACAGCATTTGAAACTGACTACTACCTCAACTCTTTTCTTTAAGATTCTATGACAAGATTTCTCCTGCTATTCCACTTCTTTATCCTCTATATTCTCTGCTATGATTAATTCCTAGACTTTCTGTCCTCATTAGTGATCTAATCTCCTCCCACTGATTCAGGTTGAATCCACATCCTGATACTTAAAACTATATTTTTCGTCATCATTACACCAGAAGGGAAGCCTCATCATTTCACATTCTACAAAACATTTTTCATATAGTTGAACTTCAAAGTTACAGACTGAATCATCTTCCTCCTTATGCCGATATTTTCCTGCAGTTAACATGGTACCAAACATTTCTGAGTCAACAGAACTCTTCCTCACAATTAATTTCTTGCCCATTTTGTCATACAGACTTCTTTTATGCATCCAGCAATCTCCCTGGAGATCCTAA
The DNA here is from genome assembly GCA_004024945.1 of Uropsilus gracilis. Lineage (NCBI taxonomy): Eukaryota > Metazoa > Chordata > Mammalia > Eulipotyphla > Talpidae > Uropsilus > Uropsilus gracilis. The sequence continues at coordinate 373,263 of PVHY01000022.1, forward strand.
TTTAAAGTATTTTCATCCAAAGATCTACTTAAGTAACAATTTATAATTCTTACTAAGCAAAGCCAGTAAGGTTGTCCTTCAAAGTAAATAAACTTATCACAGTGACTTCCAGTCACAATCAAAGACATTTGATGTTTTTTAAGTTTGTATCACCAGGACCTCTAGAACAAGTAGATGCAGTGGGGAGTAATTAAGTGCCCTATTATTTTTTGAAGGAAACCTTGACTAATAAAAGAGAATCAGATATAATGCATTTAATATTCTGATTGTCACTATATTTGTACACCTAACTTCATCATGAAAACTTGTACCCACAGAAAGAGCCACAAAGTTTTATTAATGATAATATTCATCAATTTCAATCATTTCCTGGTGCTGACAGATGGAAAAGTATGCACTCTGGGTAGCCTCTTTCAAGTTTGGCAGTGGATGTGCATGATCTCATGAAACAAAGATAGAACATTCTTCAGTTCTCTTGGCAGAAGGGGATGGGAAGTGTAAAAGGAGATTAAAATACTGAGTAATATTTCCTTCTAAAAATCTTTAAGTATTTTATAAAGAAATGACAAACCTAAATGAAATCTGCCATAAACTTAAGAATTCTATGGCTGTCAAACAAAGATATTTTAGAACCTGTGTGCTTGATAAATTCTAGCATAGATGTACTTGAAATAAAATGGATAAAAGTTAATCACCTCTTAAACTAAACCAAATCAAAGCTCTGACATAATGTTTAACAGATATCATTTAGTTATTCAATTTTATTGCCTTGTTCTTATAATAATCTAGCACTGAAAATCTTGTAAAATATGGATATTTTGGGCCCCAGGATCTCGTAGAAAGTTCTTTTTAATGGAAGTTGCATTATCAAGGGCACAGTTGATATCCTGTCTAATTCTTTAATTTAATTTGCAGTAGCAGAATAACTGACATCAACCTTGGACCAGGACCCAAACTGGAGCATGTTCCAATTATTAAAGAGCTTTCATTCATGCCCCATCTCCACCTTCACTGTAATGTATCATATTAGAAGTAAAATACCAAGGAAGTATATAGGTTAAGCTTGCATGCCAAGTCAAATGGAACAGAGATTGGCTGAGTGATTGTGGAGGATACTGTAGTCAGATCAGTAGAAATCAGAGTCGTGACAGACACTGTTTAGTTCAGCTGGATAGTGGTACAGACAAGTAGTGAACAGATTTCTGGAATCTAAGAATGATTAACACAGAGAAAGGAAATTTATGTGAGTTGTGCTTTTTCCAAATGTTTGACCAACAGCCTTCTGAAAAAGGGAAGCTATTTATTCTAAGCCATGAAATGAGTAGCAGTAAGTGAAGTTACAAACTTTATAGCACAAGAAACCTTTAAATTAGAAAACACAAAATGAAATATGCTCTCTTGAGTGGGACAGTAATTCCCAAGACTCTGAAGTACTCAAGCAGGGGTATGGATATCCAAGATAAGATTCCAGCAGATGCAGAAAGAGAGAGAATGATTTCTGAGGTATCTTACCATATGGCATCAAACTTCAAATCATGAAAAACATCACCTTCTAGAGTAGGGTTGCTTAAAGTATCCAACTATATCAGATAAATTAATATATTTAAGATTTTCACTGAAAAATCATCCCAACCTGAGGTATTGATGATTCCCTGCTACAATATTTTAAAAATATTTTCTTAAATTTGAGATTTCTAAAAAATGTATTAAAAATTGGCCATGTTTGTTTAAGATTTCAAAATGTGGAATCCTAATGTGTGAATCTGGGTATGGATACATTTGAACTGACAGTCCTTGCTGAGATGAAGTTTATCCGAATTCATTGTGCCATATATTTGAAACCAATCAGTTGCTCTGGAAGCTTAGGTCTATGATCAGTTAGAATCCTGTCGGCAATCAAGACCTTTGCCACAGAGTGAAGGAGATGGAGAGAAAATCACACAAGACAGAGAGAAAAGCTGTGTAGTTGGAAGAAAAAAGCTTTCTTGATTATGCTGTGGACTTTCTGAAGTCTTTAATTCTCCCTGTAGCCCATCTTCAAGCTGGCACGTGGGACATACTCTAGATGGATGGGGATACTCATCAGGAGAAGCACACACATATATCTTGTAGGTTGATTTTTTTATTTGCCAGCTCAAGAGGAGCAGGGAGATTTATTTGTAAGGATGGTAATGAAGGTGGGGAGGCACTAGTTAGACTGCAGTTTCTGTTCCCAATGTTATTCTTACTTTTTCTCTTCTTGATGAGTTGTTCTTTATTTCCATTATTTTCCTTTAAAGGGAGAGAAAGGATATTCTGATATAATCAGCCAGTCACCTGAGACAGGATGCTAGGAAAGATGTGGGAACATAAAATTTCTATGTATAATATTTGTTAAATTATTTCAACTGTTTTCATTACACTCTACTGCTTATACAAACATAATTACTTATATCAAATGACATAGGAATTCTTATTGTTTTCTTCATCCCCAATCAAATATCATGTTCCCTTCCATGATCTTTTTATTGTTTTGCCTTACAAGTAAATAATTATAATGAAAAATGCTTTCTTCTTCATAGCAGTAAGATGAACAAATGGGCTGACATTTGTTGGACCTTATAAAATACAGCCAAGGAGCACCATCCTGATTTGAATCAAGGAATGGAAATACTATAAGGAAGGGGTGAATTGGAATATTCTTGGTTTCCATAGTGCTGTTTCCTGCCAAGGTATTCTTGGTTGTCACCCACCAGCATTCTAATGCAACAACTAACAATCTGTGCAGAAGACTCATACTAGACTCTAGACCGCACCGATTTTTCTATTTACCAAATGATATCAGTTACTTAACCTGTCTTAATTTCCTTATCTGAATATGGAGCTATAAATCCTAAACACGTATGGCTTTGGATAGTGAAAAATTTAGATAGTGAATACCCTGTAAAATAGTTCTGATTTTTTTCATGTAAATATTGTGTAAATGACTAGATGAATAAGTTCATTTGAATGCCTAAAAACAATTGTAGATGATCAAAACACAGTAGAGCAAATTCTTGATATAGGGATTCACATTATAGTCTACCACAAAGGATTGCTTCTCTATGAAAACCTTAATGATAAGAAATTATATCAAAGCTTAGGATCAGAGGTTTGAGAATGTGAAGTGTTTTCATTTGTTACCTGTAAATTGTAAGCATTCAAATGAAAATTTAATTATCCATGGGTTTTCACTTCCATTTGGGGTATGTATAAATTTTGGCCCTTACTATTTGGGGTATGTATAAATTTTTTTTTAATATTATGGTATAAGAAGTTCACATCTAGAGACAGGTATGGATCAGTTTATTTTTAAGCAGTTTAAAGTTATGAATCCAGGCATTTCTGAAAATACTGTTAAGTTCTTTATTGTGGAAAATCCACATAAATCCTATGCAATACATTCAACTTTCTCTAAAATATGAATACAATTTTAGAAATAAGTCCCACATTTAATAGTATTTCTGTAGAAAATAATATACTCGGGGATACAATAGAGAGCAACAGAAATAACTCTTCTAGCTGCCTGACTCCTAAGTAAGTGTTGGTGGCTTCTGTGTCCTTCAGTGGGACAACAGAAGAAGACATTTAACATAGGAATGCAGGTAGCTGGAGAAGAGGAAGACAGGGACAGGTGAAGCATAAGTTAGCACCACTTTTTTTTAGTTATCCTAGAGAATACTCTGGCAATAAAAATAATGATATTAACAATGGCCTCTTACTGAAAGAAAGCTGAATTAGAGGCACTCTGGTCCTAAAAGGTTCTGTCAATAAAAAAAGTTATGTTAAAAAACAAAAAGTCTTGAATAGTTTCACAATGGAAAACAGAAAACAGGGGAAAAGCAATAAGTTATGTTAAAAAACAAAAGGTCTTGAATAATTTCACAATGGAAAACAGAAAACAGAGGGGAAAAGCAAGGTTAAAAAGAGAATTGAAGGAGGGAAATAATGACTGAAGGAAAAATGAGCACAGGAAATGGGGTTGGAAGAAATGTGTCATAAATGTGAAAGACCAGAGTAAAAAGGGGTTAAATAAAGAATAAACCATCATTTCCCTAAGATATAATCCTCAGTTTACATCTTTATAAATACACTGCAGATAGCAGGGTAACTACAAAAGCACTCACATAGATGTGAATGATTATGCCCCCAAAGGAACACTCCACAGTTCCAAAAGGAACACAAGCAGAAATCATATTTTGACTTTAGAATCAACCAACTTCGTGTTGGTCAAAATATGCATCTCAAATCATCAACAACATAACTATGGATTAATGAGCATAGTTAAAAATAACATATTGCGCTTGTATAGTCAGATGACACTTTTTTTTTTTTTTAAGAATTATCCTCTGAAGTTAGTTGCTAATTCAGTTTCTATTCTTGAACATTTTGGAAACATCTTTGTCAACATTTATCCAACAGATATTTTGCTCTGAGCCAGGTGCTCTGCTAGACATTGGAATACAGAGAATTTATCAAGAGAGAAAGTGTTTGCCTCAAAGAAATTAGAGCTCAGTGGAGAAGAAAGATAATACTTAACAATAAGAAAGGAGATGAGCCTTTTGTTTTCAGAAGGATTAGAGGGTCCAGTTCTGAATGCTCTCAAGTCAGATACCTTTAAACACCTACTGTTGTATTTCTGGTGTGTGTGTGTGTGTGTGCGTGCGTGCGTGCGTGCGTGCGTGCGTGCGCGCGCGCATATGTGTTTTCTTTTACAGTTGGGGTAATTTTCAGAGATCATTTCTATAGTTTATCTTTGATGCTTGTAATTGTCCATCTTCATTCAAGATCAGTTTTGATGAATAAGATGGGGGCCAAGTTTCTCACTAGTTTTGGTCAAATACTCTGTCTCACTAATGTTTTCAATGGTCCATATTAAGAATATAGAAAATAAATTTAGTATAAATCAATGGAGCTAAGTAATTTTCCAGAAGAAATGATGTTCCCTCTCTGATATGATGCTCTATCTCAGGTGTCTCACTCCTCAAAACATAGGCATTTTTGATTCGTCTGGATACGTATTGAAAAACATTAGATATATTGGTTTAAACCCAAGGAGAATTGGGTCCCCTTGACTCATTCTAATATTCTGAACAATGAAACACTTAGTTGTTCCCAAGATTATATCAAGAGAAACAATTACTTTTCTTAGCTGTTCTCATAGAATTTAAAAAAGGAGGAGGGAAAGAGAAGGAGAGGGAGGAAAAAGAGGGAAAAGGAGAGGAGAGGGGGATGGAAGGAGGGGGAAAAGAGAAAAGGGTAAGAGAGGGAGGTTGGGAGGGAGGGAGGGAGAGAGGGAGGGGGAGAGAGATTATTACATGTGAAACTATGAAACTCTCAGACTGGAACAGGTCAATTCACACTTTTCTAAACAGAGAAGTCAGATATCACTTAGAATTATTTTGTTTACAAATTTCTGAAGACTTTTACATGAAGTTTATGTAACAGTTCTAAAACTCATCTTAAACTCATGAAAGTTATTTTAAAAGAAGGAGTTCCCAAAATATTTGGAGCACTCGTAGCTGCATTAGAATATTATTTCAGTCTTCTAAAGATTATTATAATTATTAAATAACAGCAGTGATTACTATGAAGTAATATATCTTTAAAAAATGATCAGGAAAGAGAGAACAAGACATAGTAGACCGAGGGCTATTATAAAAAGAGACTGGGCTATTTATTGCCTAAAATTTGATCTTGGCTTTCTGTATCATTAGTTATTTCCAGGGAAAATGAACCTTGATAGAACATTTGTTCACTTTTGGGGGGTGGGGATAGTTTTAAAAGAATTAGCTCTGTTCTGAATTCACCTACTCCTAGTCAATTTCTTATACTTTACAACATAAATTATTTATCTTTTTTATTACTGTATATAAATAATACCTGAAATAACATATTTTTATATTTTACTTCCATTTCCTTACCATAATTCATGTACTATATATAGTCATACTATCATTCATTCATGACCAACTTGATGTAAAAAATTATAGTTTATTGAGTAATAACAGTAAGTATGGTTTAAGTGTATTTCCTGTAGGATCCTCATTTTGAGTGAATCAAAAATAGTTGCAATTTCTTCCTTGGACATATGAGGGGGGAGGGAAGATGAAGGGACAGAGAGAATGAAAGGGGTAGGAGGGAGGGGAAGAGAGAGAGAAAGAATGAGAGAGTGAAAGAGAAAGAGAGAGAGAGAACATTCAGAATTAAGAGAAGAGAATTGTGTGTTTATTCAGAAGAGGTGGAGGTAGAATCCAGGACTTCAGACAGAAGGGTCTTCTATTCCATCATAACATCATTTTATATTTGTCTTCTTTTATTTCCTGAAAACAAAACAGTAATTTGAAGGAAGAAAAAGAACCTGGATAATACAAGAGTTTTCAAATTCTCTAAATTCTCCCCACTTAGAGTTAGCACAGGCTAGTCTGGGAGGCCACGTTCCTGATCTGGCCCATTTCTTTCTGGGTTTCTCCTATTCTCTGATCTCCATCTACACCATCAGAGATCAGCCTTATAATCAAACTAGAGCATGTGTCACTAGACACTGAGCATCCTGTCAACTGTCTCAGGTCCTAGAGAAACACGGCAAAGTATTTCCTACAGGTATCTTTATTCAAAGGACAATTTAACGAAGAGATAGATACTAACAGTATCTTGATTTTTTATTTTTTTCCCCAGTTCACTATAACTGAACAGAAAAGAACTATAAAACATCAAATAATGCCACACAGAATGACAATATATAATTGTTGCCCTTGGTAAATTAAAAATTTTATCCATAACAGATATTAAGAGTTCATAAGCCCGATTATTACTCTCTCTTTCTTTCTCCTTACAGTTGCTAAGACCTCATTCCTTTGGGGAAATATAATTTCATCTGTCTCTTAATTCAGTTGCTAACAGAACTTATTTTTGACTTTTATTGTTTTTCTTCGGTGATTTCAGCCAATCACATGCCAAATCTGTACGGAAAAGAGAAAACCTACTTTTTCATCCAGGAGAAATAATTTGATTAAAACTCATTTCATTTGGCCTCAAAATTGAACCACTTTTTAGCAGAAATACAGACTGGACCAAAGCCCATGTACAAAGAAGAATTTGAGAAAATTGCACATAATGCAAGAAAACTTACATTTGTGCCAGGTTTAATGGCCTATGGTATCCAATTCATAAAATCACAACCAATGACTTCATCTTCTCATGTTAATTTTCTTCTCTCTAATCTCTAAAGAGACTCATATGCCTGCCTGGAAAAATGAGTGGAGCAAAGCACCCTGACAAGGTATAGTAGATTCAAATTTAGACAAAGCTGTCTTTGGGAAACTACCAAAGGTTACAAAAGTGACCAGTTATAAAGAAAAATTAAAGGAATTAAACTGAGTCATGTTATTTTCATCAGAGACTAGATCTTAACATTTGTGTGTGTTTCAAATCTAATTCATGCTGGACAATCTTAGTACATTCATCAAAATGGGTAGGTGTTGGCTGTGTTTATCCTAAACTCAGATGTGGTAAAGGAAAGAAAGATTAATCCGATAAAGGCATCGCTGGTTCTAATCGGACTGATGAGAAAATGGAGTGTGGGTGTGAGAGGTAATGTCGGGTGAATTATAGTGAAGTGATGAACTACCTTAATGCTGAACCAATCAAACAGATAGCTCTTCAAGATTACTAGGGCATCTTTATTTAAGAGAGGCATGCATCTGTCCCCATCCTGGCCTTCTTTACAAGAGTGCAGAAGTACTCTCCTGTATTTGGTGAATGAAATCTGAATAGGAGAGTTTCAGTTAAGGCTGCTACCCTTCACACACTCAAACACTGGACAGGAATTTCCTTTCTAGGAGGAGGAAGAAATGATGTTTTGATAATACTTCCAATTCACAGCACAGTTAAAAATCCTAGAGAAGAGTTAGCAAATATTTTGTAAACAATCCTGTCACATATTTGTGTCTTTGAATGTGCACTCTTTTTAATTAAAAATCGCGTGCAACATTTGTTAGTCATCCTTGTCTTATAAATAATTTAGCAAGTAATTATTTCATCTTCAGGAAAACAAGATAATTGTCTGTAAATTATTATGGTTGCATAAAGTTAAGTCAAGATGTTTTAGTAACTGGTAGAGAAATGCAAGACACTTCTAGTGAAGCATTTCATTTTAACCTTTGCATTTGTCTGATTCTATCAATAAATCTTCAAAAAATGAGAATACAAATATGTACCCCTCAAAATCTATCCACAACCTCACTATCAAGAGATATAACTATCATTAATATTCTTGCAATACATGAATGTATACCAAACATGTAATATGTAGAAAAGTGTATGAATGAATATGTACCTTTCTACAAGCATGTACATTATACATGTGTGATACACATACACGATTTTTAATGGAATTAGACTATACAGCTTCTTTTGAATACAACCTTTTTTTGTAAATAGATTGGAGGACTTTCACAAAATTAATATGCAAAAAATCTGTTACTATTTTTAATGTCTTGTTCATGTTGTAGGTTGCCTTATTTCTTTAACTTAGCACTTATTAATGGACTGATGTGAAAACCTTTTACCACTAAACAGACACACATTTAAATTTAAAAAATCTGAAGTCACATATGACTCTGAAACCTTTTCTTTTGAATACTTCCTATTAAGTCAACAATAATAAATGCTCCATCGGAAGGGATACTTGTATCTATTTGAAACTGCACTGCCAGTTGACCTTAACATGGTTTTTTTTTTTTTTTAATTAGCCAGACTATTTCCTAATTCCCCTTATGTATTCCTAAGGAGCGTTAGAAGACAGACGTTGCTGTCTGTATCTAACACATGACTCCCACATTGAAGCACGCACACATGTAAGCTGGAGCAAGAAGACACTAATGTCAAATCTAAGGTATGTAGATTCCTGGGATCCACTCTGGACCAGTACTACTCCCTGGAAGGATGGGCAGGGAACTTGCTCAGCATGGTATCCCATCCTTGCTTCTTTTTCTTCAGTTGTAGTGATCTTTGCTGGCTGCACCCAAGGCCTCTTTTACATTAGGCTGAAAATGCCAGAAAATCTATTACTCTCAACGTTGGTTGTGATCACTTCTCTATTCTAAAACACATTCGCCATTGAGAGCTTGTTTTTTGCCATTTTAAATTTTATGTGAATACTTGGAAACTTCTCCGTACTGTAAACTTTGATAGTCAGTGACCATATACACTAGTTTCTTGGGATCCTTTGTACTTCAAATAACACACAAATTGAACACAGTGTTTCAACTATAGCTATACTATATCAACAGACTACTGAGTAGTAGTTTTGCTATTGGACATCAAAATTTTTCACTGTACTGTTTAAAACAATTTAGTATCTTAGTTCATTTAAAGAGAAAGGATACTTCATGGCTTTGTGAGTTTTATTTTTTAATGCATATTTTGAGTCCATTCTGGAAAGAGGTTTGAGGTTAAAAAAATCCAATTATTTGGATGTTGAAAACCATTAGATTGGACTTAATGAAATTGATGGAGTTGTACTGTATGTAAACATAATTATGGCATGATTTTAAAAATGCTTGCTATTAAGCCAATCATTTTTCAATGTTATCTATTTTTCAGAAAAATTTCTACCTAGCAAAATACATACCTTTATATAATTTGTCCAGCTTTAGAATATAATTTTCCAAATTTTGAGAAGAGATCAAATGAAGGTAAGACAGTCTGGAAATCCTAGGAGGGAAAAGATCAGGTTACCACAGAGATCTTACTGTGTATTATTACTATTGTTTTATTATAATTTAAATTTTATTAAGTTGCTAAATAGCTTTTAATTGGACTCAAATTTCCTTCAATTTTCTCAAACACAACAAAATTACCATGCAAACCGGGCACAGTGGCTCGTGTCTGTAAGCTTCAGCCTATGAAGTGGCCGGGGCTAGGGATCGCGGTTCTAGTCCCGCCTGGGGCACGTAGTGAGACCTAGTTCCAAAAAATAGCTGGGCGTAGTGGCGTGCGCCTGTAATCCCAGCTACCTGGGAAGCTGAGGCTGGGGATTGCTTGAGTCTGTGGTACCCCATGCAACAAGAGCCTGCGGTTCCACAGACAAAAATAGCGAGACCTAGTCACAAAAACAAAAATAAAAACAAAATTACCATGCATATTTTACCAGTTGAAAGCCAGATCTAGCGACATTTTCTAAAACACATAGATTTTAACAGCTATAAATGCAACTTGAGAAGCTCAGAGCAATTGCAGTCAGGCACAGCCACCTGGCTTCAGTGATCTCACAATCTAAAATTTAAACCTTGATCTCTAAGTTCCCAAATGATCAAGCTTTTGGCTCCTCCTTTTTCCAAATGACTTATTTTCTTTCACATTTATGAAAACATAATTAAGAAACACTAATTCTTATTACAAATTTGATAATTGAGATGAAACAGCAATTTCTTGAAGGATGCAATCTACAAAATCTCACACAATGAAAAAGATTATCTAAATTCACCTATATCTGTTTGAAAAATTAAACAAAAAATCATCTTCTAAAATGGACCCATGTGATTTCACTGGTGAATTCTACCAAATAAAGAAGGTATAATACAAATTCTTGCTATTTTGTTCCAGAAAATAGAGGCATAGGAAGCACTTCCTAACTCAATCTGTCTCATCATCTTTATAATGGCGATATCTACCTTGCAGGATTGTTGTACGGATGAAGAATCTGGTTTTTACCATTAGTGTTTCTCTCCCTATTTTGTTCATTTGTAGGATTTTATTCATATTCTACCCACTATGTTCTTTCAAAAATCAAATTGAATTCCATTGACACCTCTGAAAGCCTAATTATGGGGCAATAATGTAGTGAAATAGGACTCAAAGGATTTTGATCACATCCTCTAGCAGTGAAAATATTTTTGAGCAAGTAATCTCAAAACATATTTAGTTACCTGTGCTAAATTATATAAGTGTAACACTGACAGTTTAACGCAATGTTAAATAGGTATGCACATGAGGTAAATCAAATATAAAGTCTAACATTTTATTCCTTCATTCTTGTGAATCTCCTTATGTGCTGAATTTTGGAGTACTCTGATATAATGAGTGAAATGCCATTTGATTCTGTGCCTCACTTGTGCATCTATAGTGTCCATTTGATGTTATTAACTAGTTTCCAAAGAATGGTAGCCAAATCTCAGTTGGGTTTTCCCAGGAGTTATTAGGTCAGTAGGATAACATGCATCTATAGTTATATAGGAAAACCACGACTGACTCTTGGAGTACCTACACTCCAGATTCCTTAGAGAAAAGTCTTTCAGAAATTCTTTATCACTTTGATTTTTAAAATTCAAAATCCCATGCTCTTACTTGACCCTTGTCAACCAATAACTACTACCTAGTACAGGAAGACGTGCATATGTCCTTAAAACAGCTTGGGTTTTGTAAATATCTGATGCTGATTCCCATTTGTTTCAAATTTGTCTCAATTCATAAAAAGGGCCACCCTACCATGGGTCATTATTTATGAGCTCAAGAAAGCCACCTCCACAGTGCTCCTGCAGTGTCACTTTTCACAGGAGGGCAGGGGATTGCTTTTCTGAAAAATGACCTCATCAAGAAAAAGCACTGGGGATGGTAATTCTAAGTCCTGCCATGGCCCTGCTTGCCAGAGCAGACAGCTTTTGCTATTAGGATGCCCAGCCAAACACAAATAATCCACTGCCAGAATGAGCTCCTTGGGACAATTTAAGAGTCTTTGGAAGTGAACGGCTCTTTGCACTGGAATGTAGCCCAGGTCCATTCTCAAACCCAAGTCAAAATGACAAAAAGCGAATTTCTTGGGCCACTCACCCCCTGAGTGTAAGATCACTTTAGGTTGGCAGCTGTACTGTTTATCTAGTTATTTAGGGTTTTTCACCAGATACACTGAATACTCAAAAAACCAGTTTCATTCTTACTGGGCAGGACAGTGTTGATAGACTGTAGAGGACCAAACCGCTAATCCAGAGAAGCAGGGTGGAAACCAAGGAATAGGCAGAGATTGTTCAGTTTAAAATCTTTCTTTACATAGCAGGCTCAAAGTAGTGCAAAGGTGTTTTTCTTTTAGTAAAAAAAAAAGTCCAAAAAAGAAAGGGTCCCAGAAGAGGGAGCTGAGTGTTAAGTATTATTTGAAAGTTTCCTTTCAAACACCCCAGTTGAGGCCAGCACTTTGGGTTGGCCAGACTCCAGCGGGGGCTTCATAGGCAGGTATAAAAGAACCCCTGGCATTATATACTATACCTGCATAAACTTCTCATTACACATACACATAGAAAATACTGGGATAGCTGAGCGTCTCTGTAGTTTTGGCAAAAAAAAAAAAAAACCCAAATCAAAAAACAAAACAAAAAACAAAGACAGGCCATTATGGTAATAGTCATAGGAATTGTCCCCTTCTTTATAGTCACTATGACTTTGAGAAAAGTATTTTACAGAATTCTCTAATAAATGTGTTTTTGTCAAATCCATGGATTTAGGGTTTATCATATGTCCTTTCAGTGAATCAATTCATCCATGTTTCAGAAGAAATAGATTTAGCTGATTGAGTTGATGTTATTAATGCGGATGAAAAATATTAGATAGTAGTTTATTCAAAGATTTCCAAGTTTCCATGTTTTAATGTGACTACATCTAATTCTAAATTCATATCTTTGAGTTTCAAATGATTCTTACGACATTTTTATATATTTTTTCTTTCTTTTTTAAAGTTATATCTGTCTTTCTCCCACCTAGTTCATACTCCTCCATTTTATAGCCTTGGCTGTAAATGTACAGGTGGGAGATGACATGCTAGACATGTGAGTGAGGGAAAAATTATGAGTTTTCTTAACCAGGTCAATGTATTATGGTGTGTCTACATTATGACCATAATAAAAAAACACAAGACATAATAGAGCTTGCTCTCTCTCTCTCACTGTCTCTGTCTCTGACTTAACTGTTTATTTTCAACTAAAAATAAGAATGTCATCTAACTAAAAAAATCACTGAAATGGAATATCCAATTAGATACATTGCTATCATCTGAAAGATCCATAGCCTCTTTGTTTGATAACAGAGCTAATGATACCAGGTTAAGTGGTACCATTCATAATCATAACATTATTTTCATATACAAAAACAGCCCACTTTAAAAAGAGGGAATGCTATATGAAGCTGACAGTAAAGGAAAAAAGTTCAGTCTTATTTATGGTTAGTATGGCAGAAAAAAGGAACCAAAATGTTCAGAGATAATATCAGAATAACTTGAGGAGAAACTTTTAGACTGGGAGAAAAACAACCAAAACAGAGTTATAACATTCCCAAATACTAACTGGTTCTGAGTAGGAAAGAAACCCAATGCCTCTGAATAAGTTAGGTACAGATTTTCATGAGCAGGAAGAACAGCTAAAAGGAGGGACTCATTATGTTCATGGCCCAGGATCCAGCAAAATGTGGGTCCAAGATGGGCTAGAAAAAGACACTTGGTCAAAGGAGTGACAGAAGAATGAATGAACAGGCTCGGAACTGGGGAAACCGTGAACCTGTTCCAAGTGTGAATATTACTCTCATTCAACACCCCTCTCTTGAAACCAAGGAAATGGAAGCTGCAAGTTCAGGATTCCATCAGTAGGGGGCCTCCTAATGTGCACTCCATGCTCAGAAGAACCCTCCTTTTTCAGTTGGTAGATGAACACAGGTTCCCCTGGATGGATAGTAAAAAGAGTATAACAGTATTTGGGGGAGCAATGGAAAAACTGGGGGAGAGAGAAATCAGGAGAGGGTTAAAGAGAGTGACTGGGGCAAGGATGGTGGGGGTAGAGAAGATGGTAGAGGAGAGTGAGCTGCTCTATCTGGATGAGCTCCATTCATCTCACTTCTTTAACATGGGATGTCTTACCCTAACCGTGTCATCAAGACACCATTTCAGCTCCCGGTAAGAGAAGTGTGCTAGGTCAGCCAGCGAGTGGAGCCCAGCCCATAATTTCTAATTCCCACTGGTACATTTATATCCCTTAAGCAGTACTGCCCAAGAGAGACATTTGGAGAAATAAAGAGGACTATTAATAATGAATGGTTACCTATTTCTTTCATGGATACCACAAATGGTGTCGAATGTCAAGAAGCAATTAGCCAGAAAAATATTCTCAGAGAAATAATACTTCACTCCTTGTCTGGGTAAAGGGGAAGCTGGAGAAATTTTTGACAGCAATAACTAGCTTTGGTGGAGGTCATGTGTTCTTTTTGTGATGGTGGGTGCCCAGGAGGAAAAGTAATTCTCTTCCCAGAAGGCATTTTCCCCTCTTTTTGTTGAAATTACTCCACCTAAGTTTTGGTGATGGAATTATTATTACTTCTTGGTGAGCTGGAAGGGAGGCCTCTCCATGACAAGTCTTGCTCATTTTCTAATTACCTCCTGAAAAAGCAGAACCCCTGAAACAATAAACTGGGTAATTTAAAAGGCGTAGCTGACTGAAATGAAGGGCAATTTTCGAGTTATTTTAATGGCTTTAAAAGTGCAAATCTTATCCTTGGAATCAACTCATCATCAGATCTTAAAATGAAAAGTAATACTGCCTTGCCTTCATAAAAGCCAGTTTATCTCCTTCTGTATACCATTTTCATCAAACAATGCTTTCCACTTGTTTTACTTTCACTGTGAGAACGTGTGTGATAATGTATGGTATAAAAATCAAGAAATTAGTCTCCCAGCAGGGAGGCTGCTAACAACACCATTCTAATCTTATCCTTCAAGCAGCAGCAGAAAACATATTAATTGCAGTTTAATTTATGCAACAAATATTTCATTTTAATTATGCTTAATTTTTGCCTTGCTATAAAAATGTCAGTAGTTCTGACACGGTTTTCTCTTGCAAGTTTTTTTTTTTTTAATGAAAGAATTAAAATCAAGTGCTGTTTCTGAAAGAAATTATGAAAGATTTCTAATTACTGCTTATGTTTTTGAAAAATTGCTAATCTAGTAGCCCCAAAATAACATCTGGGAACATGAGAAGTTTTATTATTCAATATTTATAATTCTTAATAATATACATGCAACATTAATATAATGGAATTTGCACAGGAAGATTTTTTTTGTAATTACAGTATATATCAATAACTGTCATTGAATGGTGAATTATCTCTATAGAAATGTTTTTGTTGGTTCCTCTTAGGAAAACTAAGACAGGAATAAAGGAAACTGATTGCAGTTGCTAAGCCATACTAAAGACAAGAATATTTACCACTTATAAGAGGGGAAAGAAATGTCAAATCACCAAAGCTGAACTGTGTTAATTATATTCAACAAATATTTATTAAGCTCTTACTAGGGCAAATCTTACCTAAACATAAAATTGATGTAAAAATGTTACCTCTTCTTGAAAATCCTGCTCTCTTCAGATGTAAATTAAATCTCCCTGAAGGGAATGTCTATGGTGCATAATTATAGCTCTCTTGCAACCCATTCATTTGTATCTCAGTAACTCCCCCTCATGTTTGATCTCCTGCACTGCACTAGATGATAAGGTTCTAGGGGTAGGAGCCATATCTTTCTTTATATGCTCCATCTACCACATTCAAAAGCACTTGCAAATGGAAAAATACCAGAATGAATAGAATGTTTTGGGAAATAAAATTGTGGTTTAAAAATAACCATAAAATTAATTTAATGATAATTAAAATTATTTCAGTGATAAAATAAAATTATGACTTCACTGATGTATATAAATGCTGCATAGAACTGTATTTGAAGTTATCCTTTGATTTAAAGAGGACAGAGCCATGATTTCTCAGCCCATCATCATCTCAGAAATGGCTCCCCAAAGGATGAAGAATTAGATACCTCTACAAAACTACATCTTCAATGATACCAGTAGTGGCCTGGAATTATAATTTATATTGAGAAACAGATGGGGAATGGCAACACTTGGTCTAAGATGAACAGAGACACTTCTGCATGGGAGAGAAGGATACCAATGGCATCCCATTCTAATTTCCTACATAAGTCAGAACACTCAGGCATTGCAATCTTCAGTATCTCAAAAGGCAAAAGAGAGGCACATAGGGCTTCGTTGAAAGTCTCTCTAAAAAAAAAAAACTTCCAAGTACCCTTCCCAAGTTTTTGCCAGGGAACCTCCTTTTTTTCCTTCCTCCAGGTTCAGGTGTTTTGTTTTATAGTTACGAAAACCAAACAAACAACAACACAACTGGAGATACTAGACTTCAGTAGAGGACAAGGGTAAGACCCTATGCTGAGAATTAAAAATTCTCAGATTGAATAGTGAGGACATTATCTACTCTCCTCTGCCTACGAGGGGTTAACTCCCACAGTAGTATTACACTACTTGACAGAATAGAAAAATGTTGGTTAGAATAGTGAATAGCCATAGTATTGGTGACTTCATTGAAGCTTACCTCTGTGCAGAAAGCTATCCATTCATAAGTTTGCATACATGTGCCATGATCTCTACTAGTATCTCAGGTTCTCATTTGAAAATAAAAACAAAGATCAACAGATGTTAGAAAAAAAAAACTCCAATGAGAGAGAGAGAGAAAGAGAGAGAGAGAAATGATAAAGCAATTTAGATGAATTATGAATTTCACGCAATGCAAGAAGCAGAACAAAGCATCATTGAAACCGAAAACAAATATTCTAGGAGACATTACAAAAGGGCATTGTGTCTACAAGTTTATGCTGCTATTTTTAGAAAACAAGAAAGAACTGTATGTAGTGAATGAGTAATATGAAAGCAGAAAAGAACAATTTCATAGAAAAACTGGTATTTAATATCAAGAACCTCTCTCCAAAGTAAAACAAAAGGACAATGGAATAGAAATAAGAGATATAAAATTTTAGCAAAAATTGTGGATCACTGTAGACTATTTGATCTTTCATTGTAGGTACTTTAGTGAAAAAAGATCTGAGAAAAGAATTAGGAAAAGAATGTAAGAAAACTTCCTCAAAACAAAATGACAGTGACCAATGGTTTATATGACAATAAAGACATAAAATTTTTGACATAAAATTCTACATCAACTCAATATCAATTACATGTGTGATGGGATTTGCAGAAATAAATTTTATTGAAAGCCTAGTACAAGATATGGGAAAAAGTGACAAGTGATGCAAAGTAAATTAAACAAATGAGTAAAAAGACAATCATTAATTCAAGAAATATAGAAAGTTGTATAAATAAGAAACATCTCCGAATACTCCTTGGTTTAACAGGATAACAACTTTTCCATGGTAAAAAAAAAAGTTAAGTCTAAATATTTGTTGACTGAAGATTTATAAATAAATCTAAGGAAACATGGAGATGATGGCATCAAAGAGTTAAATTCTCATCTTCAGTTGCTGAAGTTCAGTGGGTAACCTCTAAAGCTGATTTATCAAGACAGCATTTTTCTTTTAGCTAGAAGATAAATGGGTTAAAAATGTGATCTCTCAAAAGGAGGTCTGGGCATGAAGGATGGAGAGAAGTGAGTCAGGAGCCTGGCACTTTACATGATAAATTTTTGAACAGATTTACTTTAACTATGTATACGTTTTACTTTAATAAAAAGTAAAAAAAAAAAATAATAAATACATATTGCACCAGAACGTCCACTATTCTTAGAATTAACTTTCCTTTTTTACATGGACAATTATTTATCAACTTCCTAGTAATTGATGCCCTATTTTAATCATTTATAGAACAAACTTTATTACACTTATCCTAAAGATATAACTATGGCGTTCTCATGTTATTATTGTATTTCTCTTTCTGAGCATTTTAAATTCAGTTTCCCATGAGCAAGTATATATAATAAAATACTTAAAATGCAGATAAGATAGTCACTTGCAAATTAATGTATTTTATAATGCCAACTCCATTTTCTAGCTTCTAGAAAATTATACATACATTTACTCACCTATGTTCAATATTTAGTTATATTTGAACAAGTAGTAAAAAAGACAATGCTCTATCTTTTGACCCTATGTCCCCTTTCTACAACTAAATCAAATTAAGATAGGATGTGATCTTCCTCACATGCTGTTTTATACTTGAATGTCCTTGAAGTATATTGAGTTTGAACTAAAACATGCATCGGTAAAATAATTCAGTATTCAAAACATTAAGGAATGTTTGTTTGCTATTGCCATCCAAAGCACATTTACTATAGAATGTTTCAATATAATAACTCCTAGCAAATTTTATGAAGACTGTCAAATTCAAAGTCATTGACATTTGATAAGACTTTAATCTCAATATTTAATGTGCTATTTCATTAATACTGTTGGACACCATAAAATTATTTAGAGATTGGGAAGATATAAAAATAGAACAATTTAAATGATTAAAGGATCAGAACTCTAGAATTGGCATATAAGGAAGGAAAACAATCTCTTGAACAAAGTTAACTTCAACTATGTATGGACTGTCTTGATTCATATCACCTCTGTTTTGTAAAAAAAAACTTTATCATAAAATAGAAGTATACTTCAGCATATATAATAATTGTCACTTAGTTGATAATCTTTTTAAATTGTACTTTTAAAACCAAGCCATTAAGCCATTAATATGTTACACTGTTAAGAAATGAGTTATATACAGGCAATACTTATAAATCCTTGAGAAACTCTAACCTGTTAAGTAGGTGAACCACTTATAATGTAGCTAAATTAACATTCTATTTAGTAAACTTTTCCTATGAGAAATATAAACTATATTTAATATAAGCAAAAATAAAGCAAGCATACATGACAAAAAGTTCTAAGTAGATCTGATTTGACTCTGATGTGAAAAGGCTAAAATAGCTATGGGGATATTAGTATATCTTGTATTTGCAACTTGAAGGTTAATGTGTATTATTAGTAGAAAACATCACTGAATTAAGCTTCTTAGGTTAAAAGTGTTAGAAACAAATCAAAATTCTCCAATGGTAATTCATGTGTACTTTTAACAGATAGGACCCAGAGAGTTCTAAAGTTATTAAGTAAAATTTTGATAACTATTCACTTTACTTAAGAAAAGGAATAGAGGTGCAATATGAAAAAGCCACTTTAAACTCTACTTTATCATGAACATATATGAGTATGTTAGATGAATATAGAATTATGAGTCAGATTTATTTTATGCAAACATTCTGTAGCAATATAGTTTAGAGCACTAATGCTTAATAATTTATCTATCATTTATGTAGACATATTTAGCAAATATAAACTATAAGTGGTAGTTGTCATCAGTGCTATTTCTGGAAACCCATTAATTTCCAAGACCTTAGAAATTAGTGATAAAGTATTTCAATTAGTTTTGTCTACTCTCCAGTGCTGGTAGGGACCTAGGCAAATTCTCAAAACTGTTAGTGTGATTTAGTGTGTATTAAGCACACAATGTTCCATTAAATTCTTATCTATCATGGGGGACTGCTAGTTACTTGGTCTAGAAGAAAAATTTCCTGTTCCAAGAAATCTTATATAGAGAGCCCATTCTTATATTGAGAGCCCCAAAGCAAATCTTTTCCATCTTCATCATCAACAGTGCATAAACAAACTGAATTAGGATATGTGTGTTGGGGAGGTGGGGAGACTGCAAACAACAATTGCTAATGTTTATGACATCATGGGTTGATTCTTTGAAAAGTCATCAAAGAATTATCCCCACAAAAATAAATGGCACTCAGATATTTATATGAGTAAGGCTTTGAAAATTTTCAGATGGCAGATAATTCTCAAATTATTATTCCAAATTATTCTGGAAGTTCTTTTTACTTCATTTTTTATTTTAGCACAAGGTTTAAAGTTGGATTTCTTCTTGGGTCACTGTTTTCTCAAGGAAAAATCTCTTTAGGACAGTGGAGGGTAATGAGTGGAAAACAGGACGGTGAGGTGCAGCAGTAGGGGAAAACATGTTGCACACAGGACCCTCCATGTCACGCCAACAGGAGCGGTAAGAAGCAGCACCAAGTCAGAACTACAACTATCATCTTGTGGATCATTTATTAGTGTGGGAAATCTAGGTAATGGGGGTAAGTAGATTGGGCCTGGAAAGAAGCCTTTATCCAAAGACATACAATACTCAAACTCACAGGCTCTATATGTTGGTAGAATGACTATGTTAGTGTTCTTTGAAAGAAGAAGGATCAGAGGGAAGAAATCACACAGACCTGTGAAAGAAAACTAGACCTGAATCATAATCTCTTAGATGCAAAGCAGACCTCTTAATTTAGAAATATCACTAGATATTAACCCAGAGTTGAGGAGAAGAGTTTCAGAATATATAAAGTCACCATTTATAAGAACCTGAAGGAAATTTAAGTTATGGATATTTGCCAAGTTCAACCACTTCTTGAAAATATGAACTCTCTAAAGGAGACCTGAAGACCAAAAAGACAAAAGAGACTAAAACCACAGGATTGATATCCATAAAATACAGAGTCAGAGATATTAGTTAAAAAGAGTAAATGTAGGATTAGAATAGCAAAATAAAAATTCATTTTAAAGCTAACAGTAGTGTATTCAAAGTTAAATTGACAAAAAATGTTATAGTCTAAATCTTTTACACAAAAGTTGAGGGCTAGTGTGACACTCCAGTGTAAAGGATAAATGATTCTTTTATATCATTGGTCCTAATGTGATTGAAGATGCTAATCAAACTCTAGTTATTAAATCCCCCATTCCAGACACCCAGAAGGAAGAAATAAGAATGACACTTTTCTTAAAACACCAAGAAAAGACAAAGACTAGATGATTTCACTCATATGTGGAGTAGAAAAAAAACAAAGCAAAGAACCAAATAAATCAAAATGAACTTTAAAACTGATAAGAGAACTGAGATTCCCAGAGGGGGAGAGTGGGAAGCCAAGAGGACCTAGGCAAATGGACTGTGGTGGAGGACAATGAGTGCTTTGTTGGTGAGTGTGGTGTACACTTGTAGAAGTGTCGACCTGTACCCATAAAACATATACACTGTTGTAAATCAACATACTTCAATAAATACAATTAAAAATCAAAATATCAGTGAAGACAGTCCACCCAGGATTCTTGATTCCTACATGTCTTGTTGAAAATGTCAGAATTACAAAGCCTTGATCCTTCTGTCATCTGGAATAAGGTTCATTTTTCAGTAGCGTTCATGCAACTGGTGAGCCTGAGAACAGTGGTGTAATACCTCATAGAACTTATCAGGTGTTATCTCAGGTGCCTGTTCTCCCTCTGGATAAAATACACTGCTTTGTGTTTCTCTAACAGTGTTAGGTTCCCTACATCCAGGAGTTTTCTCCTAAGTGGCACTTGCCTGGCAGGCCTCACATGGCTCTCTATTTCACTGTGTGGGATTTGAGACCCAGAACCAGACCACTGTGCTAAAAATATTACCATTTTTTTTTTTTTTTTGCTGTGAAGGACGATCTCTAACTGGGGAGGCTTGTTTATTTTACCAGAATCCCTGTAGTCATATCAGGCTAATTGACCAACATGCATACTTTTTTGGTGAGAGTTCTACTTTTTGCTGTCCTCCACACCCTCAGACTAATTGATGGGGGAACAAATTCCATTATTCCTAGAAGTTGGACCCACACCTTTGCTTACATTCTATTTTCCAGTGTACAGTCAAAGGACTATTAGTAGCTTTAAGAGGTGGCTGATAAATGGAGTCTTTATCTCACTCAGCCATGTAGCCAGCTATAAATCAGTGACTCTATTAGTGTAGAACAAAAATCAGCAAACTACAGCCCACAGGGCCAAGTCAGCTCAACTTCCCTATTTCTAAATAAAGTTTTATTGGAACACCACTATGCTCATTCTTCTATATTCTGCCTCTAGTTGCATTAGTTCCATACTGGCAGACTGGAAGAGTAGTAATATGGTCCTGTGATCTTCAAAACCTAATAATAGATTCACTATCTGACTTTGTAAGAAAGTATTTTCTAGGCACTGGTACATAAGGGAAAAGCTTATATTGACCTGATATGATATGTGATGCAACAACATACTCAGAAAATATATTTTCCACAATTGAAAATATTGTGATTCTAGTAATAAAATAAAGATTAAATTAATTAGATGTCAAACTTTCCTCAGAGGCATATGGGTTTTCATTATTCATTTCTTTACTCCTGAAAATAATTTATTATTTGATCAAAATCAAAGATAAATAGCCAATATATTTAGAAGTTTTATAGTGATATTCTGGACATTGTTTAATAGATGCTTCATAAAATTTTGTGGGTTAGGGCAACATTCAATTATCTAAACATAAAGAGTAGTAACTATGTTGTTAATTTTGTAAACCCAAAGACAGTATAACCAAAGAAAATTTCCCTTAAAAATTAATTGTAAAATGCCCCCAAAGCCAAAGACCTGAAGCATGACTGAAGGAGCAACAAAATGTGGCACAAACTGCGGAGATGAGACCCACCAAGACCAAAGGTGCTCCAAAACCAATACAGGAATGATCAACAGCATGTTCTACCAAGTCCCGGGAAATCGCACTCTCACCAAGGACGAGAAAATGGATCAAGGAAAAAAAAAAAAAGACTAAAGGACTAAACATGGACAAACAACAAAAAGAAAAAAGAAAGGAGGCAAAGAGACCAGAGGAGATGTGGTGTTGGGGGGGTATTCCCATGGGGATTAGCAGTTATATAATCATATTGTAAAATATGCAAAAATAAAAATTAAAAAAAATTAATTGTAATATATTCAATTTGTTATGAATATATGTATATACATTGACTATATGATACATGTTTACCTACATATATTTATATATTTCCCTCTTAATTTTTGAAAGTTGTTATTTTTCACATGAATATAGCTGACATTTTAATCATAAACTAGTACACTTTCTAAATACCTTTAAAGAAGCTGGCATACAACTGGAAAAGGTAGGTTTAAAGAGCTAGTTGAGAAAATATGCAATAATGGCTAATAGCCTAGATATTAGCAATGATTTGCTTTATTTAGTTTTAATTTTAATCTATAAAATGAAAGGAAATGATAGCATCAACATAACAGATTAGTTTTGAGACTAAAAGTGATAACATACTAAATGCTCTTCCAAGATAACTTATTGATAAAAAGGGAAGAACTGAAATTCATGGACACTTTGTCACTCATATAGCTGGACTCTAAAATAAATCACAATAGACTAAACATTCCAAACTATTTTTCTTGTCATTTCAAAGGACAGAACCGATGCCAGTGGAATTTACTACCTCTATTTTACTGAATCATATTCCAAATGAGATAGAACTCTACAGAGCGAGTGCTCAAGTGCTCAAGTTGCTATTGACAAATGCAAACATTAAAAATGAAATTGAATTCCTTAGAAATTGCAGTCATGCCTGCAAATATTTGATTCCATTAAGGGAAAACCCTTTAAAAAGGCTTTTTGGGTTGAACTTCAGATTTTCGTAGGATGATGAAACTGGGAATGTACAGATATTCCGTCTTAATTCTTCAAAAATCTTGGCTCAAAACAAGATGCAGCTTGTAAGGCAATGTAGAATGATAAATGAACAAATATTTTCCCCTGACAATAAACTAACATCTGTGTATTCTTTTCTATGAAACCCTGAGTGGAATTTTAGTTGCCTGTCCACCAACTATGATTTGCCTATATTATACATGCATTTGGGAAAAAATGATATGCATGGATATGTTTTATTGCTACTTTTAGCAGGATTGAAACAGTATATCACATTTTATTTTGGAGGTCCTTTTTATTAGCTTTCTACCATTTGATCAACTGATATCAATAATAATAATTTTTTTTAATAAACTGGAGTTTCTAAGTCCTATCCTGAGACTGTAATATTTCAAAAAACAGTCTAAGCTTTAGGGAAAAAACCAATTACAGAAACAGCATTAAAAATGCCAAGCACCGGGCAGAAGCAATTCTGGATCAGTTTAAAAAAGTGATTGATGAAACTCTAATCCAAGCTGAAGGAACAGTTTCACGACAAGCTGTGACCATTCCACACACTTCATTAGCTGCCATAATTAGCCTGGTGTTTCAATTTGTTAGAACTGGTGGGGACAATTTTCCTCAGAATGCAAACATCAAAAAACAGGGTCCCTCAGACTTCAGAAGAGGCTGATGAGAGGCTTTTCTAGTCTCTGTTAACTAAAAGATTAATTATTGCTGATGGGAGGCTGTGCTGTGATTGTCACTCTGTCTATGTGCATTACTTTTAGCATTAGGAGAGAGACATGGATGACACCGCACTACTCAATCAAGCAGCTTCAAATTACCGCCCAAAGTCGCTTTTAATATCCAGGGTATTTTTGATTGATTTTTCTTCATGTTTCCTGGGTCTAAGACTCACACCTAGTTATTTATATCAGAATTCTGAAAAAGCCTCAAAAATGTTGTGAGATTTGGTTAATGTATTTTGCTTCCTTCTTTCAGTATAGACCTGAGAGTACTTTCATATCTCTGAATGAAAAGTGACATCTTTCAGAAGTGTCCATAAATCTTCTAAGCTTACATATATTTTAACCAACTTAAGACTACATTCATTTTGCCTACATTTGTAAATACAGGACTATGATCTTTCTCTTGGATTAAAGGCAGACTCTGTTTTCTCACAATGCAAATTCATGAAATCCAATTAAAAGAGATTGGAAGAAAGGGACTCGTGCTTAGTTTCCTTAGGCGAAAAAGTTATTCATTTCTGTTTGCTGGACACAGACAAATTTGATCCTAAACTGAAAATACACACAAATAGAAATTGTTGTTAAAAATTTCCTGAAGCTCTACATTTTAATCTCCTAGTCTTCATTATTTATTAGGATGAAGCTAATACTTTCACACCAGAAAGACCCACTTTCTGTATTTCTTTTTTAAAAACTTACTTCTTTGACCTATAATGAGTGACCTGTTAGGAGGAATTTAGTGACCTATGGAGGTTGTTTTTATTGCTGAAGAAGTTGTGGGTATTTTCAAATCCACTACATTTTCATGAAAAAATTTTAAAGTGGAACAAATGTATCAGGGAAAAAATTTATCTAAGTTTCCAGAGAAATTTTTAAATCATTACAGCACAAGCAAGTCCTCATTGTCCCAAACAATTAGGCAGTTACAAGATTTAGCAGGGCACTGTCAAATACATACACAAGGTGGGTCACATGTGCAATTCAAATTAGAAAGAGTAACAAGAAATAAATGAAATCAATTGTATGAAAAATAAAAAAAAATAATTCAATGTCTAAAATATTACCAGTATAAGTATCCTTACTATAAAAAGATGAGTATATCTCAAGATTTTTGTAGTCTATCTTTGAGGTCCACTTAAGCACATAGTCAAAGCAGAGAAGCCTTGGTTCTGGGGCTCAGGAGTTACATGGTTAATTGTGCCAAATGGCACCAGTTTACAGAATGTAAAGTCTTCTTCTCAGGGAATATCCTTTCTACTACAGAGCAATTCTGGCCTTCCATGAAGCCCCAGATACACACATAAATCTTTAAGAATAGATGCAGCAATAGCCACATCAACATTTTTAGTGAAGAGGAAAAGCCATCCATCTTAATAAAGGGACAATGATGAAATACACACAGATATTAAGAATGCCAACAATCAGTGACAATTATGCAGAACTTAAGAAATCAGTGGGTCATGCAGGTCATGGGGACAGTATAGTCATATACTGGGCCAAGAAAGCAAGGTGAAAACTATGTCTGACTCTAGTCAAAGCTGAAGTAGAGTAGCCTGTGTGTGCTTAAGTGGGCACACCCAACATCCACACAGGGAAATTCTTTATTTTCATATTGGTTAGAAAAGAACTGCCAAACCAAGTTCCAATGCCACAGCTACTCTCCTTCCCCACCATTCGGCAGTTCATACCAGCAGGGGTGCCAGAATCATTTTACATTCTGATTGCTTTACACCTGTGAATTATAGTTAGCAAATAATTTTGATATTGTTTATGCCTATAGGACATATATAATTAGTAAGGCATAATGGCTACAGTTAACACTGGTGTGTATGTGTGTATGTATGTTCTAACTCAATAAGATAGTTCTTTATCTTCTTATCAAACCATTCCTTCCCATAATTTCAGAAAGTATGCTTAGAACCAAAATATCTAAGTTTAGTAACTGTAAACAACTACATGAAAGGCATATGGAAACTAATCTCAATTGAGTCTGCCAAGTCTTTTGCCTTTCAAAAGATATTACAGAGATTATTTCTGTTTGCTTACTGCAGTGCACGGAAGGTTTTACTTCCACAGTTTTGCATCTCAACTATTTATCTGTGATTTAATTTTTAAACAGTAGAGAATATTCCCAAAATAACTTATAGTTCTACATAATATTCAAAATTGTGTTGAGTCATTCATCTTAATATTGTAACACAAAGACACTCTTGAGACTTAAATTATAAACTAGCACATAAAATAAGTAACTTCTTCAGTAGTAAGATTTCCCCATTAAAATCATGAAGTAAATACAGCTGGAGCAATTCGGTGCATTGTGAAAATACTTCAGAGAATTAAGCTCTTCGTCACAAAATGTGGCTTGATTCGTGAAGGCTAGAAACTAACCATACAGTGGTTTACCCCTTCCAAAATCTTTGCCCAGAAACACCTTATAATGCCAACAGAAGTCATGTATCATTGGAGAAAACTCAGGTGACATGAAGATAAATGCTGATGCTAATTTATGACTTAAAATAGAAAATAAAATAGGGATATACTTGTCTCCCAAATAGTTGCTCTTATCTAGCAGGTTGGGGAATGAATAATATTTTCCTTAGCATGTCCTACAATGTTACTGAAAGGAACTACGACACTCATAGGTTTAGTCTATGTTGCTACAAACAGTATGATAGAAAAACTATTTTGTGTGCCCCTTTTGGAAACTGTATGGGCTATTCCCAGTCTTCAAAATGATGAAGTTTTTTGTAGAACATAGTGTAATTGGAAGGAGAAAACCTTGAGACTTCATGACTAGCAATAGCATGTGCAACCTGTGGAAACATATCTGGCTTTGCAGTTTAATAAAAAAATGTCCACGTACTATCCAATCATTTCACATCAGCAGGAATTATTCTCAAAGATGTTACCCTCAAACCCCTGAATGGAAGTGGTCGTCTTCCTTTAGTCAACTTCAGAGTCAGAGGCACTTTGGAAAATTTTTATGAGAAAATGAGAGCAGACTATGAAATGAAAACTCTTAAAGTTAAGGGTTGAACTTTAAGTAGAAGTTTCAAAATGTTTGCGTGAATAGGGAAGTCAAAGTCAGAACAATAGGTTAAGGAGCTCATTCCTGAATTAGATTACTTAGGCAATTTTATCATTATTATTCAATGCATTGTAGTCATATCATGCATGGTGCTAGAAAGGCATGAATCCTTTTGAAAAAGCTCTTACTCTGGAAAATAAGATGTGGGGGGAGGGGTGGGGTGGAAGAAGAAGGTTGCTCACTGAACAAATCTGCACTGATAAGGAACTATAAATTCCTGCCCACTAGAGTAAAGCATAGATATCAGTAAGCCCTGTAAACTAAATCAGTTTAGATAACAAAGGCATCCTACAGAAGGTCTGGTAACCGCCCTCTAGCCTAGATGAGCAAATGCCTACAGAAAGTTAGGCCCCAGGAAAACTGAAGTCAAGCTAAAGTCTGTTGTAACCATGTGGTCTGAACTGTATAAAAGCTGAGTGAGAAATAAACTCAGGGCCAGCTGATCAAGAGAAAAGCCCTGTGCCCTCCTGCCCAAGAGATCTCTTGATCATCTCGATTGCAATCCTCACCCCTTCCCTCAGGCACTGTTCCCTACCACTGCTGCTGGACCATGACAAGTGGCTCCTGAAAAGGGACATAAGATTAGAGGATGACAATTATGCCATCCATAAAATGTTTTTGTGTGCTAATATAGAAAATGACAATTTATTTCTGTAAAGGCAGAAATCTCGATACCCCGATGACATTACAAACGGAATGGTAAAGTTCACTTCTGTTTCAACATCCCTAAAATGATATGTAGTTCCACAACATTCAGCTGAAACAGACTGTATCAATAATGCGGACTTCAAGACAAATAATATCAATTCCTTATGGATAAAAGAAATGAAATGACATGAGTTCAAATTAGAGACATCTCTGGGAAAACTTTTATATTGCTTTAACCCAAAGCTTTGCTCTCTTGACAAAGCAAGGTACTGGTGTTCTTATTCCATCTGACTCTGCATACCAAGGAAAATTAGTACCTTTTCCCACACTTGTAGCCAGCAGAACAAAAAAAAAATATTTAATCAAGTTAATATCAAATGGTTACCCTAGCATTTTCAACTTTATACTTGAGTGAAATCATAGTAATATTTTGACATTTCCTTTGTTCAGTTCACTTTCTTGAAAAATTTGGATATATGTCTTTATAAATTAGATACTTAAGAGTAACAATTTCAATGAGAGACTTAAAAAAGTTGTATTACTTGATTTGCAAAGTAAATTATCTCTTAATAAAATAAAACTGATGGTATGCAAAATCTTACTGGATTTGAATAGTTGAATTGTTTGTCTTCTGGAGAAAATCCTCACAGCTTCAATCAGATCCTCTAAAGGGTCAGATATGGATAAAAGTGATCAAATTATTAAGTTGAAGTCTTGACATAATTTTGAAGAAAACAAGGCTGGGCACCTGGGCACGGTGGCTCGTGCTTGTAAGCTTCAGCCTATGAAGCGGCGGGGGCTAGGGATCGCGGTTCAAGTCTCACTTGGGGCCTGTAGCAAGACCTAGTTCCAAGAAAATAGCTGGGCATGGTGGTGCACGCCTGTCATCTCAGCTACCTCGGAAGCTGAGGCTGGGGATTGCTTGAGTCTGTGGTACCCCAGGCAAAGAAAGCCTACGGTTCCACAGGCAAAAATAGCAAGACCTAGTCTCAAACAAACAAACAAAAAACAAAACAAAAAAACCATAATTTTGAAGAAAACAGCATTCTCCTGAATTAAACTGATAACTCAATTTGCCAGTGACCATTTTAAATCAAATTTCCCACATAAAATAAATCTAAGAAATGAGATCTGTAAAGTGACTTTCTACAAAGGGATATGAAAATCACATGGTTATGTGAAAGAAAGACAGTGACTTATTTTAGTGCCCTAGTGAATCTATGTAGGTAGACAGGTCTTAAGAACAAAAGTTCTAACCCACAACCATGTCGCATGCAGTTGGTATGGATATTTTGTCTTGCATCATTTCTGCTAACTATGCTTCCATAATGAAAATAAGCCAAGTACAGAAAATCACTTGTATGTGTACCTTTCAATAAGAAAGAGTTGTTTTTTCTTTTATTTCCCCTTTCCTCCCACCCAATGATGCCTTTTCTGCATTTGGGTATTCAGAGAAGGACAATGGGCTTAGCTCAATATGGTAAAGACATAATCTGGAGTATATGTAGCAGATGCATATTCAATGCAGCTACTGATTTCTGAAGGTAAATTTTGACTGCAAGACAAAATCAAGTTACTGGCATCTCTAATAAGTCATGCTAATAAGTAAGAAGAAAATATTTATTTATTATTGCAGAGAGAGAGGGGAGGAGGGGGGAGGGGGAGAGAGAGAGAGAGAGAGAGAGAGAGAGAGAGAGAGAGAGAGAGAGAGAGAAGCAGGCAGTATTTGAAAGTGTCTTTCTTTGCATTGGAAGGAAAAACTTCACCATGGCAGTATTATAAGCTACAATGTACCCTATGGTAGAAAGAAATGTTCTTCAAAGTGAACTTCATTTTTATGTTAGCTGTCATCAAAAATCAATTCTTAAAGCTACCATTGATTTTAATGCTACAAAGTCACAACTTTATATTAATATAGTAGCTACATTCTGAGATGCTATTCTTTCTAGAATA
This sequence comes from Uropsilus gracilis, assembly GCA_004024945.1. Lineage (NCBI taxonomy): Eukaryota > Metazoa > Chordata > Mammalia > Eulipotyphla > Talpidae > Uropsilus > Uropsilus gracilis. The sequence goes on from PVHY01000022.1 coordinate 403,106, forward strand.
CCAAATACTTAACATTTGATTCCTGAAAATCTCCTAATTTGACAAATTCATGCAACTTCAGATCCTTTTTTATTGTCAGCATTTATGTCTATTTTAGTTTAGTAAGATGAGAGCTAGAAAGTTAAAACACAGGAAATGCCATTGATAATGTTTTGGGATAGGAAGAAAAAGTAAATGTGCTAACTGTGAGTACATGGAATATATTATATCACCTTTTATCTGTTATCAATTTAGAATTTTTACTGTACTTTGAAATTTAGGTAGCCATGTATATAGAAATTCAATTCAAAACTAAACATATTTTCTATACAATATTTTTACTTCCTTAATTATGCTGTTAAAACTAGAAAGCACATTAATACTTGCAGATTAGATTGCTTCCATCCTTTGGACATTATTTATGAATATTAAATGTCAAGGCTAAAATGACAGATGATTTCTGAATTCAATTAAGAAAACAATATGCAGTGTCTCAAAAGTCAGATAGGGATAAAGTAAGCATAGCTTTAAATTCCACTAATTCCTTTAAAAATTCCATTTTCAAGAAAACGCTTTAACCGTTTTTTAATGGTTCATAGGTTTTCACAATATGAATTTCTACTGAATATGCTGACAAACAAAATAGATGTACTTTTCTAAAAATTATGCTTATAAAATGTAAACGTAAAAGGGAAAAGTTTCAGTAAATGTTATTTTTCTTCACTGTTGCTATAACAAATGCCATTTTGATATATGACATTTAGAAATGTGGATAGTCTACTTCCAGTCTATCTTCTAATGACAGTTTGATTCATAACAAACATATATACAGAATATACAATAAAATAATTAAAAGACTGAGTAAATGCATAAGCATTATAATTACAGTGACCATAAGAACATTTAAGCTTGGAGCAGGGTGCAAATTTTACATCAAGGTTTAATTTTTTAGTTATAAGACTTGCCAGTCATTATTAACTACACTTAGAAGGGAGATATTAGAAAAACTGTTCTCAGAGAAGGAGAGGGAGAAAACTAGTAGGTCTCTAAATATTTGGTATATATTGCTGTGTAGATGGAGGGATTTGACAAGAGCCTAGAAGTCACAGAGATGAATAATTCTGTATGGGTTCAGGCGGTGTGAGCTGTTTCTGGGGCCAGCAAAGAAAACAATTGCAAAAGTAAAACAGCAACATTTTTCCTCTAAAGCAAGTTACATGATTAAATGAAGAAAGTAGGGAAAGCAAGACATTTATAATACAACAGACAAATGGCAATGCATTGCTAGTTAGACAGCATAATAAGTACATCTAATTTTCTCTTTAAAATCCATTTATTCTTCAAAGTCCTAGATCATCATCAGGGGACCACATTTTCCAACTGAGGAATTGCAGAGGAGGAAAATGAGATTTTATTAAATATTCCAATTGTGTGAGCAAACTCTTTTCAAATAGCTCTTGGAATAGATTTAATAAAAAAAAAAAAAGTAAGGTCAACATTTGTATCCTTACAATCTGCAGTGTGAAATATTTTCCCTACTTTTGTAGCTTTAGATTATTTAATGGATATCCTTAAGGCTAGTTGCTGTTCAGACTATCAAACTACCACTTTCCAGTTATCTGATATCTCACATTTGTTAAACTATTAATATACCAGTAGATTTACATTTTTCCTTAATAATTTATAACCTTATAATAGCCACTAAAGTAACAAATTATTACAGAGTTAATAACACAATTGTTAACCTGCCACTCATATAACAGAAGCTACAAAAAGAAACATTTTCTAAATGAGTACTGGTAGATGGCTTCTAGCATCTTCTTAGGAAGAACATGAATGTTCAATGAAATAACTTTGGGAGAAATGTCTTTAGAAGAAAATGTATTGCATTCAGGTACAATTTTCAAAGTATTCCACTATATACAAAGTAAATTAAATTCACAACACTAATTAGCACAGTGAAGCAATTTCTTCAAATGAATTTTCAAGCCAGAAGCCCAGTGTATGAGAGCGACTCGTGAAGCTCCTGCCCATCCCTGTGCTGTTGCGTGGTGTGTGTGGCGACAAGGTGATGCAGAATTAAGACTGTTTTACTTTCTCTTTATTTTTATGGTCTGCGTCACTACTGACTACCTTCTCCTTTTTGAGGAGTTGAAAACAAAAGCACCCCCTTTGAAAATGACCAAGATAACTTTCAAATTATTGTTTCTTTAAATATTTTGCTATAAAATCTAATGTAAGATATGAAAGGATATGCAACATTAGCTACACATTAAAGCTCAATCTGTTAACAAGCTTTCATATATTTACCTTAGAAGCAACTAAGTTACATGTTTGATATACTCACATTTCAATATTTAATTTTCATACTATTAAAACATTTTGAGAAAATAATTTATACTGATAAAAGGCAAATTAACTCTTATATTATGTAGGCTCAAGTTATTAATATGGTTTGTTACTACCTTTTAAATAGCTTTTATTATAGTGTTAAGCTGTGAAAATAATGCTAATAAAATATTAAATGACAAGTAGAGTATTAAAATTTAGGAAATTATTATAATGTAAATGATCAAAATATACTAATAGAATAGAAAGAAATTAAGAGTGATAAGTATAGTAATAGCTAAAATATATAGTATTTGCTGTGTTAGGTATTCCTCTGAGTGAGCAATAGGATTCTCTAATTCAGTCAACAAAACTTTGTGAACAGGATAAAATATTCCCCGTCTCACATTTGAGAAAACTGAGGTATAGAGAATTTAAATAATTTACTTCTATTATGTACCTAAACAATAATTTGAAACCTGAGAATCAGATCTCAGAATGGCATCCAACAGGACCGATATAAGAAAAGAAAGAGACATCAACCACAGCTCTGTCTTCATGACACAAAGATGCCAGGTGAGGGAAGAGAAGCTAAAACTCAGTTGTCTGTGGATTAAGAAGGAGGCAGAGAGAAATTTTAAGGAATTGGCTTAAGAATTATGAAAATTGTGAGAATAAATCTTCAGGATAACCTGGCAGACTGAAAACTTAAGTGGGAGGTGATGCTTCAGTCTTCTCCAGCAGCCTCAGCTGTTTTGATGTTAGACCTTCAACTGATTTGATGAAGCCCATCTACATGATAGCTAAGGTAAGCGCCTTACTTCGAGTTAACTGATTACAAATGTTGGCCACATCTACAAGATACCATGTCTTTACAGCATCACCTCAATTAGTGTTTGATTAAATAATGATACTATTGCTAGTCCAGCTGACACATAAACATCACAATCCTAACTCAGAAATGTCACTTTCAGAAATTCATTAGGGTAAAAATGTATGAGAATGTTCATTACCATGGGAATGCTCAAACAGTACTAAGTGGTTTGATAGGGGCTACTAGGACACATAATTTTTCCTTTCATTTCTCCACATTAACCCTCCAGATACAGCCAGAATGACACTTACGAACCACTAACTCTTATATTCATCTAATGCGTTAAACAAGTCCAGGATTCCGAGATCAAAGTCAACTTCTTTTTAAGGCACAATGTTTATTTCCTAGCGATATTTGGAGTTATATGAGGCTCCTCATTCTGGTAGATCTACTCTTTCACTAAATCAGATCAAAACATTAGCAGAAGGTCATAAAAGGAAATTAAAGCCATTAGTCTATATTTGGGAATGCTGGAAATAGAGCCAGAAGCTTAAAACTCCCCCTCTTATGATGATGTAATTTTCAAGTCAGCACCATCACTACCATCATCACTACCATCAACATCACCTTCATCACCACCAACACCACTGCCACCACATCACTACTTTTACGACCACAATAACATAATTTGAGATCCTTTAAATAAGAAACAAGGTTAGGGAATTTAATTGCAGAAAAATGCAAACAACATGCCCCATAATCTTTGTCAAGATGGAGCATTTGATTCTTGCTACACTAGATTAGAAATAATTCAGAGAAGACCAGCATAAGTTAAATCTTCAGAGACAAACTTCAAGAGAAACTTCTCATATATCTCAAGATCACACTGGGACCAAAAGTTTTCAGAAGGAAAAATTGACAGGCAAACTATAAAATGTGTTGCTGTCAAACAAAGGCTTTGCCCCCACATGCCAGGAAACAGCTGCACATGCAGAGCACACATCTGACCTCAGTGGACAAAACCAGTCTTAGAGGAAACATGGACCACAGTGTATTTATAGCTGTGGTGATGGTAAGATGGTAAGATGGGGGAGGGGGGTTGGAGGACCTCTCAATCTCATACTTTAATGCAGTTAGAAAAGTTTTTAATGATTTATTCCATGCTTTTTTATAAAAATGTGTTCCATTATGTTTGCTCATCCCTCAAATGTAATACTTTAGACTCAAATGCAAATTGAGCCCCGAGGTTAATAATCACAGACTAATATGGTCAGATCTAATCTACTGAGAATCTTAGATACATCACTGCACACAGTATTTCCATTCACAAGTAAAAACTCAAATCAAAAACTATTTTCAAACCATTTTTAAAACTATAATTGAAAATTACTACTCAATGAAACAAATCTATCAGAAACAAAACAGTGATTAGAAAGTAAGGTAATATAAATATATATTTTAACATTAAACATTTATAATACTCTCTAGGTTAAATATTATTTTAATGACCAATACAGCAATATTTGATTCCTTTCAATTATTTAGATGCATAATAAATTAGGACATCTATAGGCATATACAAATGTGTCCATAGTTTTCTAATACAAAGGATATAAACAAGCTTTTCCTAAAGCCTACTGACTTCCAGAAGACTGGTAAAAGGGTAATCAATGGGCAGAGAATGAAGCATTTTGGTGTCTGATGTATTATGAGAGAGACAAGGAGAGGGTGTGAGGGAAGGAGAGAGAATGAGAAGGAGGAAGAGAGGAAAGATGGAGACAGAGAAGGAAGGAAGGAGGTAGGAGAGAAGGGAAGCCTGGAGAGAGAGAGAAAGGGAGAGAGAAAGCATTTCCACACTGAATATTTGTTTATTGAAGGCCATCCTCATAAGCAAAATATTTTCCCTCAATTACACCTAATTATTTAATTGTTTACATTTACTAATGAAATGAAACAACACAGAACAAACAACCATAAGGGGCTGTTTTTCAGCAAGTGCATAATCATCAATCAACGTGTAGGGGAAAATTCTTAAAATTATATGAAGCTGGGTTGTTTAACTAGAAAGACATATTTTATCCCAATCAATGCATAGAAGTAAAATTATCCATAACTGAAGCATGTTTCTCTGCTGTGCTGCTCAGCTGTAATGGCCCCCACACACTGCGCTTGCACATCAATTATGATTATCATAATCACGGTCGTTAAGCTGAATGCTCATTATTATCAGGATGCTGGTGACAGCAGATTCAATCACCGGGTGCAATGGGCAAGCAGTCACAGTCCCACCCAAGTTTCTGCAGACAGCGATGTGCCACATTAAATCTGTGACGTGTTCCACATCCCACTCTATTCCAAAAGCTGCAGACGGTAAAGGTCAACTTTATGTTCTGTGCAATATGCTTAGGTTCTCTAAATCAATTCTTGGAGTATTGGAGACTTTTATGCTTTGTAGCTTATAAAATCCTGTTTAGGACCGAATGGACATGAAAATAGCAAAAAAGGGGCCATCTAATGTCGTAAATCACCTATAATAAGGTACACGAAGAAAGACTATCAACAAGAACCACCTGAAAGGGCCCTTCCTGAATTTTGCAAATGAGGAAAACCATGAAATAGATGCATGATAATCAGTTGTCTCAAGTTCATATAAAAACTCACTCTGATTCAGATAAAGGCCTCAGACTATCATTTCTGCTCCAGTAAATATTAATAGATGTAAATATTTTGACAATCAAAAGAATGTTTTTAGTATACTGAATTTCTTATATTCCAACTCTTTTACACCAGTCAGAATAAATTAAATTGATAGTGATTGACTGATAAAGTCCCCCTTTTAATTTCAATTCTATTTTAAATATTGTGATCAGGACAAAAAGAAATTTATAAACACAAAGTACTTGCTGGAAGTTAAAATATTTGCCACTTGAGACACTAGTGATTAGCAGTTTAACTTGTGGCAGCCCACAAACAGGTCAAACAAATATGAGTTACACTATATGTACATTATTTTATTTTGATTTCCATACTTTTAAGACAATGATATATATGTATATGCTATTTTTCTTTTTCATCTTTTTAATCTAATTTTTTTTTTTATAAATTCTTTAAATCACAACCTCAGTAAATGGTTTTTGGGTTATCTCCCTCACCTCTCCGTCAGGGGCCCCCTCCATTCTTTCACACCCCACTCTGTCGTTTGCTAGTCTGTGTTATGTCCATTAGTCTCTTTCTTTCCTGTGATAGTGTTCATTCATTAGGTGAAGGACCATGTTCTTGGAACCAGGTGAGCCTTGATGTGTTGGGCAGCCCGTCTATTTTTATTTGTCGTCTTTCCATGCTTTCTCGTTAGAGGCTGACTTCTCCAAACCCATCTCTGTTGTTTTGTTGCTTTACCTTATGGTTCTGGTGTCAGATTTAGGGGGTCTCACCCTGTTATTGCCAGTGAAGTTTCTCTGTGGATACAGGCAATTGTGATTGGCCTTTGTAGATATTCTCCTCTGCCTCAGCTTGCAGCTTTGCTGTGGGGCCAATGGCCCCAGTCTTTGGCTTTCCTTTCCTCTCCCATAAAGTGGGGAGGGGCGCCTTGCTCTCCCAGAAGGCATCTCCAAAATGAGGTCTTGGGTCCTCCAGACCTGGTGAGCTCATAGGTGTGCTTCATGCTATTGTGCTTTTATAGATGTTTCTCCTGTCTCATCTCGATTGGTTCTTTTGATTGTCCATCTGCTGTGTCCAGCTCAGGTTTGTGGGCTGGATTTTTACCTGGTCCCTCACCTGTTTTACGAAGGGGTTTGTTGTATATGTTCTTGCTCCTCCTGAAGATTAGCTGGAGAGTGAGGAAATGGAGGGGACACACCACACTTCTCCCCCCCACCTGCTGTGCTGGTACCTCCCTGCATGGGAGCGGGGCCAAGATGTCCATGCATGTATCATACCAATCCCTCTTTGGGCTGGGGTCTGGGGCAAATGCCTTGGCCAATATGGGCTGCAGATGGCTGCCCCATGCAACAACCATTCACTGGTGGATGGGGCTACAACCCCATCCGACCTCCCTCCTGGGATCTCCAGACTTGGGGGGGCTTACCCTGGGGTCTTCTCTGCCTTTGCTCCCCGATGGCTAGGGGTGAAAGGGTGGGAGCCCTGGATATCATGGAGGCCTCTGGGCTATCCCTGGCAGTGTGTAGCTGGCCTGCACGCCCCTGAGTCCTCCGGATGAGAGGATGCTACCTGACAGAGGTCTCCCATCCAGGCACTGGAGCGTATAAGCTATTTTTCATTATTGATTTTTATACTTTTGGGAAAAGGCATGATTTGCTCTCAATTTTTTGACTTGGTTATGCTATTGTATAGTGAGGTCAATAGCATTACAGATAAAACCAAAAATAGTAAATTATTTTATATAATCGATTAGATTCATTGATTTAATGTGTAAGTGATCAGAGGATTTATTTAATTAGTATTTTATTTTCTCTCGAATGATGTCCTTTGTCACAATTGTGTAACAAATCATTTGAAGATTAAAACTTTCAGTCTAGGCATGATGGTGCATGCCTGAAAGCGGCAGTTCAGGAAGCCAAGGCCGGAACCGGGTCACGGTTTGAGTCCCGCTTGGGGCAATGCAGCGAGACTTAATTCCAAAAATACAGCTGGGCATTGTGGCGCCGCATGCCTGCAATAATCCCAGCTACCTGGGAAGCTGAGGCTGGGAATCTCTTGAGTCCGTGGTACCCCAGGCACGTGAGCCTGCAGTTCGGGCAAAAATAGCGAGACCTAGTCTCAAAAAAAAAAAAAAGAAAAAGAAAAAAGAAAAAAAAAAGAAAAGAAAATTAAAACTTTCATGCTGAAAGGTGAAAGGAAATTTTCCATACAATCTTAAAACATGGTGGAAAAGATGGAGAAAAATATGCCAAATACATTTAGGTGAGTTGTTCTTTGGCTGAAATCTATAGCATTCAACTAAATCTTAGGTGCATTTAAATGATTGTAGATAGTACACCTGTCCACAGAAATAGAAATATTTATCTATATTTTCTGTCTTTACCAGTTTGAATTTAACAACTCTACTCCACCTAAATCTATCCTTAGTCCACTAGTACTGAATAAGTTGATTCTGCAGAATCAAGGAACTACAACATAAAAATAAACAAAATAGTCTGCTTTTACCAACTACTGGACACAAATCTCACTGATTTGTGTCACTTAACATCAAATCCGAAGGCAAAATATATTACTAGTTGCAAAAATTACATATAGCAATAAAATGACTACTTCTGAATTATATAAGCTCTACAAAGGGGTGATTTATTTCACTCAGTTATTTGAAGAGATCAGAAAGATGGTAAGAAAAAACAAGGAAAGAAAGGAGGAAAGAATTTAAATTTGCATTTATTGTTTTTCTACAGGGTTTTATGCAGAGTTAAGTAGACTAATCATTTACTAAGATTTAAAGACTCCCTATACTTTTCTCTCAGTTCTCAGGATCTACAAGAACAATCATTTCACATTAATGTTTAAAGTCTCTACACATTCTTAATGTAAGGAGAGACACTCAATGATTCTTCTTAAAGAACAAGATAAACCACTTTTCATTTCAATGATCATCCCAATATTTCCATGCAATTGCTTACTTCAGTTAAATAAGTGCAAATTCTTGAATATGTCAGAAAATATTAACTGAATCTGTGGTACATAACCAAAAAGAAGTACTATTTATGTGAAGAGAGAAACATTTGCACAGGACCTTTCTTATTCTGAAGTATCTCAGTGTCCTAAGACAGTAATCTATGGTTTGAGGTATTATTTATTTATTTTAGTCTTAGAAAATAAATAGCCTACCATCAGGTATTGTCACTGTAGTGCAAACATCATCAAATCACCCAAAGACCACCACTGTAGTCTCGTTTACATGTTAAAGAGAATCCTTTCTTGAAATTAATAGAAAGATAAGAGGGAACTAAAGCAAAAATTACTTTTGTAAAACATGTGATGGAGTCCACCATGTTGTACATTCAAAATATGAAGCTAATAAATAATAGCCTAGAATAGTTTTACTGTGGATTTTTAAGAAATAATATTATCGCCAAAATATAGGTTTTTTAATCTGTGAACCAGACTAATTACTTCGTACATAAATTTCTTATGGCTTGGGATTATTATTTGGTGTTTCAGAAACCTTTTTTAAAGATGACTTCACACCTGCAAAACAATAAGACACATTCTGATGTATTCAAGTTTCTTCCCAGCATGACTTACCCTTGGCAATCCCATATAGACAATGTCCTAAAAGGATAATTGCTCTTATTTTAGTAAAGAAAGATCTTGCTTTTCTTAGGGGTTTACCATATTTCTTCCTGTTGAGTAATGAGGACAGCTCTGCAACTTGGTTTTTCCGCTTTATCTTTGCCGCTCACCATCTGGAATCTCTAAGTCACCACCTTATCAGAGGTATCCCTTACTTATTGGCAAAGACACTCTTTCCTCTTAGATCATTTCCACGTGCTTTTGGAAAGTATTAGTGTGTAAATTAAGTCCTTGGGGGCAGACTATTAATAGTAGAAATATGCTGAATTTAATGGCCCTAACCCTATTCCAGAAAATCACATCTTCATTTTATCAGTATACTTTTACAATGAATACATTGCAGTTTCTGTTAGACAAAGGCTGATATGTGGTGAGAAATTTTCTTTTCATATCACTATAGGATGTGTAAGACCTCTTGGTGCTTCCTGTTTATCCACTCATCTATCAACAGAACCTGAGATTGAGAGCAAGCACAGGAACACTCATCTATATACCTAAAAGTTAGTTTAACTCTAAGCACAGACTAAAGACTGGGGTCACTGACTGCCTAAACTAATAATGCAAGTCATTGATCACAGGGTAGCTGTGTCTTGGCACCAAAGAACACAATACTGAATTTTTTCCAGAAAGCAAATTTCTTGCAGACAGGTCAACCATATCATCTTTACATAAAAGTGCTATAAACTATTTTGCAACCATGAAAGTGTGAATTTTAGTACGAAAGTTTGTATTTGTTCTAATGAGTGTTTATTTGCAGTCTTTTAAAAAGAGCACAGTTGCTTGCTTTTTTTTTAATGTCACATGAACTAACCTTGTGAGAGATCCATTTCTTAGAATTTTCATCTCTGAAATGCTGAGACCCATAAGAGCCAGGACCATACTTGCTTGATGTATGTATTAGTGGGAGGTACTTCTTATTTTTATGGTAGGTAGAAAATGGTAAAAACCTGAAAGAATAAGTGATATCCTTAATTTAATTTCTAGAGATACCTGTTAAGAAAAATCATAATTTAGAGAAGCAGTATAGTGAAAAATAATACTTGGTTTGGAATCAGAATATTTGTCTACACTAAAATCTCTGCCATTGACATTCTTTGTCACTAAGTCTTATGAATCTTCATTTCTTATTCTGCAAATATTCAAACTTTCCCAAATTTTTGTAAATTTACACAATTCTATAAATATAATATATAAAATATATATAATATGAAATAATACCTTGATCAATTAATGATGCCAAATAATTCAAAATCAATTATGTAATTAAAATATTCCTAATTTTAAAATACTATCCCAAATGAAAAGGACTGCATGTGCAGGTACTTTTTATATTAGTGACTTTTCTTCAAATCTTTAGTTACTCAAATACTGAAGGCTTTTTGGTGGTGGACATGAGTAATGGGGTGTTAAAGTCAGCCAGACCTGTATTCACATCTTAGTTTTGCCCTTGTGAGCTGTGTTACCTCAGGTAAGTTATTTGACCTCTATGATATTTTACTTCCATATAGGATCATTGTATGATATGTAGAGTTATCATTGTATGATATGTAGAGTTAAGCATGGAATCTGTAAAGAGCAAATATCCAATAAGTAATGGGGTATTAAGCATAGAGATGAAAGTTTATTGCCATCATCATTACCATCATTATTATCATCATCATCACCATCATCATCATCTTCATCATCATCACCACCACTTTATGGTTATTATCATGATCAGTAAAAGAGTTCAAAAATCTTAAAAACCATATAAATTCTCACAAAACATCTAAGATTATGAACAACATTTAGTGTGACTTGGTAAATTTTCCAAATCGCTCACAACACCCTCAGAATGACTGAGAATAAGAATGAATCATAAAGTTATAAATTCACAGAAGAAAGAAAACAGAGTGGAAAGAGATGATAAATAATAGTAACATTTGGAGGGCCTGATAAAAAGCAGATAAGAAATTCAAAAACTGAAGTTTCAGTAGACGGAGAGGCCAAGAGAAGCAGGGTGATTTGTTAGGCAGAAGCCTTGCAAAGCTCAGTGAATGAAACTATCCACTCTGCAGGAGGGAAGGGGGTGGGTGCAAAGCTGGAAATTTGAAGGCAGATGGGAGGAATGGCCAAGTCCCCAGCTTGCTCTCACTGCCCACACAGGCCTGTGGAACGCCTCTTCTCAGAGCCATTCCAGGAACCCTGACCTCAGGGAGAGCAGTGCAGTGGAAGGTGGAGCCAGGTAATTCTAGGAACACAGGGATTTTAATTAAAAGTCCACTCCTGATCTCTTCCTTTGCTTGCCTATGAAATGAGCTGGCAACAGGGGCTTGAATACTTTTGAAGACTAAGTATAACTTCTCTAAAGACATTGAGAGTTCCTAAGGAAACACCTTTATCCTTTTTTTAAATTATTTTTTATTTTTTTATGTATAATTTTAATTTTTAAATTGATTGTACATATGTATGAGTATGTATATATATTTTACATCATTGTCTACTCCAAGGTTCTCCCACCAACTTAACACCCGTGAATCATCTTAATATCTTGTGCCCATCCCTCCCCCAATTTTTCCTTCCTCCCCTCTTATTGGTCTATGCTTCAGTTCTGTTGACAGTTTTAAACTATTCTTGTCCATTTTGTTTGTTTTCCATATACCCCTCATATAAGTGAGACCATCAGTATTTCTCTTTTTCTTTCTAGCTTAGAAAAAAAGTATTGAAGTAATATTTATTGTGTATAACATGAGATAAGTGTTATTGTGTAATAATATGAGATAAGTTTCAGGTGTATCTCATTATAAACCAACATCTGTATATTCTATATAAAGTTCAATTCTGTCTTTTTGAGGATTTCTTAATCAAAAGGTCTGTACCGCGCCACCACGGTAGGATAAAGTCTATCAGGCAGAAACCCATCCTCACACACAAAATAGATTTTTTTTTTAAGAGACTAGGTCTAGCTTTGTTAACGGAGGTAGTCCCAAACCCGCAGACCCAAGTGATCCCTAACTGGGACTACAGGTGCACCACCACACCTGGCTATATTTTAGAGACTAGGTCTCACTATGTTGCTGGGAATAGTCTTGAACCCTTGGACTCAAGCGATCCCTGGCTTCAGCCTCTCATCGTTGGGATTACAAGTGCGTGCCACGGCCCCCAGCTACAAAATAATTTTGAATCTAATTTTTAGTCTCTCCTTGAATTTAAGAATGAATTACCAAATAAGGAAATTACCAACATATGAGAACAACACAAATTCATATACATAAGATAATCAGAATTACCAGAATAAATTTATTAATTATTATTATCAAGAAGATATGATATCAATGTAATTAAAAGCAAACTTATTTTACATAAAAGGCACATTTACAGGAACAGAGCAGATTCTGGGAGAAATACAAAGGGCAGCATAAAATATTCTGCTGAGAATATATTCTGAAATTAACACTTCAAAAGAATAAAGTTGAGGTTCAACAAATTTACTGTACCATTAGTACATGCTAATATTTTCACATATATTATCTCTTCTAATGAAGACAAAGAAGGGTTTTTAAAATCTCAATGCAAAGCAATTGAAAAAAAATTTGCCATTATATTCATAAATTAGTCTGAAAAGTAATATACTCAGAAAAAATGGTGTTATTTGATCAATTTTCACACCTCCCTACAATTGCTTTTTAATGTTTATTAATAAGCTCCTTTTCAATAATTTCTTAAGAAAATATTCTCTAATACTATTTAAAATGAAAACAAACAGAGCTTTGTATTATACAAAATTACACAAGCATGCATTACATATGCTCTGGGGGAAAGAGCTCTCATATAAGACAGATTGTGGTCCTTCCAGGGCTAATTTGCACATGGGATGGACATCACACACACACAAATTAATGTGGCCCCAGTGTCCCTGAGTGTACAGAGGAGGCGTGTGAGCCGGCTGCTGCACTTACAGTTCTTAGCACTTCCGAATTGCATTTTAATAGTACATTTTTCTTTTGTGTCTAAACAAAATTTGCTTTCTCAAGGGAATGGATGGCTGAGAAGACAAGGCTGAATGAAAGAGTAGGCATTTCTCTGTCCACGAATTAATTTTACTTTCATTTGGCAGTAATGTTTCATTCAAGGAATACATGATGCATATTCTTAAGGTGCACCCATGGATATGCATACATATGTACATATATCAAAATGTTTAAGTGTTTTACAGGTGATATGTGGACAATTATCTTCAAATTGGGAAGATATTTAATTCTTAAACAGATTTTTAAGCATAAATAGCTGAAAGCATGAAAGCATAAATAGCTATGAAAACCCTCCAAAATCATATTTAGTTTTTAGTCAAACTTTTAGATAATTATCAATTAAAGTTCTGTCCAGGTACAAGATTTGTGCAGGTCTGAGGGAGTTTACTGTTTGTATATGGGTAGCATTTGCTTTGTGCACATGGGTGCACACCCACATGTGCGAGTGTGGTGGTCTTTGTATGGAGGGTTGTATGGGGGAGTGGGGAGAAGTTATCTTCCCATTCCAGGTAGTCCTGAACTGAGGTCCGAAAGATAATTATAATCAAGTTAGGAACCGATGAAGTGATTTGAACCCCAAAAAACAGCATGGACAAAGACAGGAAGGTGAGTAGGAGTAAAAGAATGTTGAAGAACTAGGAAGGTGCTTAACATGGCTAGAAAAGTGGTTTCTTCAGGAAGGAAACAAGGTGAATAGCTTTATTGTTGTGCAAATGAGATTGCTCTTGAAGAACATATAGACCTATATTATGGATCATAATAAATAGTAAAACATTTTTGTCTGTTTTCACAAACACGCACACACACTCGTACACACACAGACACTTTCATCAGTCATAAAGGTTATTCAAGCACAACAAAATCTAACATGGGCAAATATTTCAAAAGGAACATGCTGATAACGATTTGCGGATATTCAGCTACAATGGCTATGGAACAGGTCCCTAACTCTTCCCAAATCATTCCTCTCTCCCTTAAAGAATTCTGAGTGAATATATGCATTAAGTACAAAGCAGGATAAAGGCACAATTAATTATAGTTTGAAATTTGGGTCCAAATCACAATAAGTTCTCCAGTGACATATGCAGATCACCCCAACAGCACACATAGGTTAGAGGCAGAAATAACAAGGACAGCTAGTTTCTGTGATCTAACACTTCCTTGGGTGGGGACTGCTTCTTAACATGCCCTCAGGACATCAACAGCAAAGTCAGAGAGGTGACAAAAGACAACACACCTGCATCCCCAGGGAGACCAGCCTTCTGCTCTGACCACTGGGCAGAAAAGCAAGTGGAGAGGCAGCCAAGGACTATTAGGAGCAAATCCAGGGCACCACCTTTCCACTCCAGTATCTTGAGAGGTCAAAAGAAACACTGAAGAGAGAGAACGCTCTCTGGATGATGACAAGAGCAATGCTTCATCTTAAACAAAACAAGAAACAGGAAAATGGTCTCCAGGGAAGAGGGGAGGAAGCAATGGAGCCTTCTCTTCCCCTCAGGTAGTAGCTCTTACTAGTAATGAAAGGGTATTACACAGTTGTGGGTCTATTTATAGGAGCAAATTTAAGTATATACATGGTGGGTGACATGATTATTCAATTTACCAAAATTCAATTTATCAGCTATGTCTAAATTAAACATTCAATATATTTTGCTTAGACATGGGTATAGCAAGGTGAAAAAGCAGATGTTTCACATAGGACCCTTATAATTTAACAAGGGGAAAAGACAAATAACTATGAGAATATAAAAGGGGGAAAAGGGCAAAGCATTAGGATAGAGGCAGGGTAGAGAGCATAGAGATAATATCTAAGCTGAGTATTAATACATGGGTCAGACTTCATTAGGTAGACAAGGACACTGAGGAAGAGGATGTAGGAAGGGACCAGTAGAGGTGATCAGAGATACAGGCATGGAACTTATAGTAAGTCTTGTAAGCACAGTTCATGTGTCTGAAAAAGTAGAAAAGTGCTCTTACAGTGTGCTTCTCTGGCTCCTATCAGCATTCCTATTTAATCTCACTTAATCCTCTCCAGGTTTACCTCCCATCCAACATTATCCAAATTACTCCATTCTTTTCTCTTTACTTTTACCCAACACTGTAGCCAGCCCTGGGGCTCCATGCTGGCCCTCTCCCATTACCGCACACTTGGTCAGAACATTACAAAGGATACTGAATCCTGGGGATCAAGGAAAAGTGACCCAATATCACATCCTTCTCCAATCTATGTTGCTAAATTACATGCTTATGACCTTTTCATACATAACATTCCATTTTTTACTAGAAAAAGTTTCTGTTCTTATTTAGGATTTAGAGAAGAATCACAAGATCTTGCATAATAGATGACTACTGATGGATTTCCTCTTTTCAGTTAGGAAAACAGAACCAAAAATATATTTTTTTCTGTCACCACAGATTAGGTATAAACTGATTTCGTCTTTAAACTGCAAAACTTCCTACACTTACAGGCAAGAAAATGCAATAAGACGATAGTATAGAAAATAAGATCTCATGAACTTTACTGCCTTAATTAAGTTCAGTAATTGAAGTTATCATCTTCAAGTTGTAGTTTACTTCCATCTTAAGAATGAATCAAAGATGCCATTGTTTGCTAACCATGTATTGCTGAGATAATAAATAACCAAAGAATCTGCAGAAAATCAATTTTCAGTTTTATTTGATATACTACATAGAGGGTGAACCATGCCAATTATTTTTTCCTGTTCTTAGAGCAGAACCATAAAACATGCTTCAAAAGATCACAGGCTGCATAAATAAAGATATTAGTCTATGAGCAGGTTCTCTTATGACAAGTATTAAAACAATAATAGTATGGATGGGGCTATGGGAGGAGCAAGTGTTAGGATCCACCTCAGTATCTTTGCTTAAAAGGTTAATCTAAAATACATGCTAAAGAACAATCAGGGATTAAGTTTTTTTTTTTGTTATGTTCAATATAGAATATTTATTAAATGGGAAGAAAAGAAAAAAGAACAGGGGTAGGGAATCCACTATGTACTAATGGAGCCCAGGGAATGCCTTCTGGTCTGCAAAACTTATTTAGACAAGCAAAAAAGACAAAAATAAAAGTTTGAAAAGAGGTGATAAATGGAATTAAAGAGAAAATATAAACAATTAGATTATTTTAATCTAATATACAAATCAACAAACCACAAAAAAATTTTCATGTTACCATAAAAGTAAACCTCCTCAAAAAATTATCCTACTAGACTTCAATATTCTAATATTATAATATGGAAAATAATAATTTTGATATTTCGAGGACTGTTAAACCAGTTCAATTCTGGTCTCATCCCATGAGCCAGTTCTCATTAAACAATCATAGATTTTTAAAAAGATAAAATATTTTGAAAAAAAATGAATAATTGGAAATAAGTTCCTTATGTCAGTTATATTAGAAACACAATGAGAAATGCATTAAATCTAGTACAAATAATTATCAGTAAATGTTGAATAATTTTAATTCTTCTAGAAAATGCCAAATCTGGTTAACTGTTCAATTCATTGAAAAGGACTATAAAATGGGGAACATTTTTCCTTTACAATGCAAAATAACCAAGGTCTTAGAATAAACACAGTTAATAAGCAAATATTATATACACACACACATAAGTGTTTTCACTGTTATATTAACAATCCACATTTCCATATAAAACTAAATAGTATATTTATACTAACAGATAAAATCACAAAACATAGTGTAGCAATCTATTAAAATGCCTAGACTAGCAGATTTTTGGTTGAAGAGATGTTGATAAAACAAGCAACAATTTAGAATAGGAATTAGGCAGACTTCATTTTACAGGTGAAGACAGATTTTACTGAGATATGACTGCAACCATATTTATATGCTCCAAAAACACCATAAGACATTTTATAATTATAGAGTGCAACTTCAGTAGAAATTTAAGATTCAAAAACTATTCCAACAACAGTATCAACAGCACAGGTTTCTTCCCCTAAGGAGAAATATAATCTTTAAGTGTAAAGAACGCAAATGGCAAAACTATCACTTTAGCTTAGGTTGTAAACTCCAAATTTAAGTTGGAAGACATATTTTGCCTTTCTCTTTACATTTCTCTTTAAGAGGAACAGAATTCTCTGGATCTACTATTATTACTAACACTCTCAAGACATGGTGACTCAGCGCTTACATTAAGTATGCAACATCTTTATGATATATGTTTTGGAGCAGTGACTTTTACTTTCCTCTAGTTGACAGTGAAAAACCTTAAAAACAATGCTGTTGAAAGATACTGAATTTAAATGCCTCAGCTAAATAACATTCACATGGGCTTTTCTTTTGGTCATTTACAACATGTTATAAATTATGTTGCTGGAATGGCTAAAAATCATGAGCTCAGGTATTTTAAGAACTTGGACAATTGAAAGAAAAACATAAAATCACATAGGGAAGTGAAAGTGGGAAGTACAGATTAACCTTTACAAGTTGTAGGAATAAAATAAACTGAAACTTAAGAAAAAATAAAAGTCAAATCAAATGACTTTGTTGAGTTATGTCCAGAGCAGCAATAAATCAAACTACGGTCTGTGGAGGAAGGGTTTCCAGGAGCAAGTACCCCCAATGCTGAGTCTACGTTGTTCATTACAAGGCCCCAGTGCCTAGCACAGTGCCAGATACCTGCCAAGAGCATGATATAGTGTTCACTGAGGGAAGAAGTTTGCAACATGCTATATATTATATGTGAACTCTTTAAAGTTCACACAAAATAGAAGGATAGCTTAGAGTGAGAAACCTTATTAATACCCTTTTATTATATATTTATAATATTATAACTATTTTAAATGTAATTTTCCTCAAGTTCATTTGACAGAAAACTCAGCAATAACCTCCAGGCTAGTTTCAAGAGACAGTCTGGAAAATGCTGCTGGGGGTGAGAAAAAGAAAAAGAGTTCCAGGCTGGTCTGTTTCTGGGACTGTTAGTATGATGTTAATAAAGCTCAAAGAGAAATCCCAATTGAACTAATTTTATTTTGATTGATTTCTCTTTCCATGCAAATGATTTTGGCACACAAATATAAAAAAAGATACAAAAACCTTGTTTAAGCTTGATATGTAAAAACACAAAACCGGAGCACCGCATCATTTGTCAAGTCATGCGCTAGGCATGCTGCACGTTGGGGGTCTTGTTCTGGAAGCTTCTCATCTAGAGCAAGGGTCTCCTATTTCTGTGACTAGAACACATTTCATGTGTTCTTACAGAATCACATGTAAGAACAAAGAGCACACGCTTTCCTCAAGTGTGGTCATGAGAGACTGTGAGTGCCCTATTTCCAAATCTCCTAACTTTTACTATAAACTAGAAAGTCTGCATTTTTATGAACTAATTACCATTTTCATTACCTTTCAACGAACTTACTTTTTAGAAAACTGTAGTATCCAAATGTAACACACCTTGATGCGGTATTCAGTTCAGAAGTTACTGGTCAGCAACCTCTAACTTGGGATTTGTAAGTAAGCATCTAACTCTGTCAATGGCCTTACAACTTCTAATCAACATAAATTATACCTCAAATTGCTGGACGGAGCCTTGGATACCATATACAAATCACTATTAGTTGTTCTGAAGAAACTGTACCAAACTGTACCAAAAGTAAACCAAAATGACTTTAGAATACAGATATTATAATACATGGATGACTTCATCTCATGCTTTCAGCAAGATTGTAAAGTGAAAGAGCAACATCAATTGAGAATAAAACTCTAGAAAAGTAGTGTCAGCATCATATATGCTTATGATATAACATTTATATAAACATTTACATGACACTTGCAATCATTTTAATGCTGTATTATATCCACCTTTAATATTCTAAATGAATTTAAATTTTAATAGATGCTAAAAAATATTTATGGAGGGAGATATAGAGGCACTAGTTTCACCACATGTAGGAGTGCAATTTTGAACATGGTCCCCCCCCCCCCCCCAATGGGAGAAATAAGAACTAGGTGGCAGCCAAAGGAAAAAGAAAAGGCTGTCAAGGAATGATTTGACAACAGTCAAATCTTACGCAGTCTTTTTAGTCTTCATTCAACTTAACACCTGCATTAAGCTGTTTATCTTTTCCTCATATTAGTTTTTATTCTCATGTCCTGGTATTAGTTTCTTGACTATTTCATAATTTTCCTCCAAAACTTGAATTTATGACTATTACATTGACCAGAGTATGCATTAGAACCACTTGGTCATATGGTTCAAAAACATATGCCTACTGAGTTAAAATACCATGTGTGAGTATCTGGGATGCATATGTGCATATGTGTAATTTCAGGTGGTGCAGATAAGTAACCTGAAACTAAGAACCATAGTCCTAACATTGGCTTAACAGCCAGAAGTCTGTACTTAATCATCTTCCTACAGTTTCTTCCTAGGGGGTACTTCAACAACCAACGGTTTAACTATCACCTCTATACTGATGATATCCAGTCTTTACTTCTGTATACAATACTTTCCTTTACCTCAAGACCAAATTTTCAAATAGATTCACTAGAAATATCTACTTACATGCACAGTAAGAATCACAACTAGAGCTGTTACCAAATTTAATTCAAAATCTACAATCTACCAAGCCAATAATTCTTCTTACATAATTTTTCTCAGTTAGGGAAGGACACTTTAGTGGCCAGAGACACCTCAGTCATAATCCAACAAGTCATGGCACCAGCAGATCCCTGCCTGGGCACTCATCAGTCTTCTTCCTTCTAGACCACAGTTGTAAGCTATTTGTAAGCTAATTTCATATCCCCATTAATGTAGCACATATTAATGACCTATCTATCTATTGTGCTCTAAGTCTACCACTTATGTGGTTACTTTGACAATATAAATTGAACAAAACTGATTCTCTTTCAGGAATTTTGAACTGAAGAACAGTATTAGCTGTGGGTTTAGAGTTGGGAGGTTATGCTGAGTCAGGCCTGAGGCAGTCATGATAACTAAGTGACAGCTGAAGATGTATAGGAAAGAAATTATGAGTCAGCAGATAAGAAGCTAGTCTAGTGGGTAGAAAGAAGACAAGGACAAAAAGTGTAAAGCATTTCCAAATCATCTTTGTCAAGCTTTATTTCCGTTCTTCCCATTTCTATATAGTTCCATAATGTCTCTCTTCATACACACCCTAATTTCTTGAGTCCCCTTGAACAGGATCCTATTCTTTGCAACTAAAAAGCTCTAAGACAGTGATAGAAAAGCTCAAAGACACTATTTCAAGTGGGTTCCTAAATCTGGTTTAAGATTTCATCTATAAAGAATTTTGTCAAACTTCCTCCTCCCCTCCCCTAACAATGTCCTTGTTCTACTGAGTCCTCTTTGTCTCTGAACTGGACTAATGCAATAGTCTTCTAACTATCTTCTGTCACCAGTAACTTCCCTTAACTGTCAACATGTCTTGCAGAGTGATATTTCTAAGCTATTGGCCCTTCACATACACCAAGATGGCTTACACTGTTTCTATGTGATGAAGTCCCAAAGTGTCATCATGGCCCAGGATCATGAATAGTCTGATTCCACCTATAGTGTTCAAGCCATCGCTGCCCCTATGCCTGAGGCACTAAAGCCAGGAGGTAAGCTTCACCAGAGACCCCAGAAGGCAAAGAGAAACTCCCATGAGTCACAGGGAAAGCTAGATGGGAGAAAGCAGATGGAAGCTAAAATGTCAAGAAAAGCAGAGATGCCTTTGTCTAGGCCACCTCCTCTCACCCTCTCTGTAGCTACCTGGGAAGCTTCTGTTCAACCTTCAAAGCCTCTTCTGACCCCTGATGCATTATTGAACCCTAAATTGAAACATGAAAATCTGAGCTATAAATGCCATGCCAATAGAAGAATGTGAATATGGCACAAAATGACTTACTTTTGCAAAAGAAATTCCATCTGCTTCATAATTTGACTAAAAAAAGTCAATTGGCAAAACTTTCCTTAACATATGTTATGCACTATATGAGGAAGAGAGCTTAGAATATGATAACAGCTAACCAAAAAGATGAAAAATGCCTTTTGATGACTTATCTGATTCCATGCACTGGAAGAGGAGATTGTGTCTTTGGACTATCACTAAAAGTACACTGAATTATCACCATCAGTCAGTGTTACACATTTTAAACTTCTTTAGAACTGGATGTCTATAAGAAAAAGAATTCTAGTATTCTGTGGTCACTGATTTAAAAAACATTTTTTTCAAATAGTGAACAAAAAGAACACAGCTCTCACTGTGCCGCCAAAGTAATAAAGGGCTCTTTTGTAGACAAATTCTAGAACTTCTTAATTATACACAGGCTTATTATCTGTGTCCCCAGTGTTATAAAGTACCAGAACTTCATTAGAAAAATTAAGCTGGAAAAATGAAGGCAATACTTTGTAAATTTCCACTGGAAATTAGCAGGGAGAGGCAGAGGAATACTGGATCAAAAGAGGGTAATCATGCTTAACTGTGCCCTACAGCACCCGCATGGATAATGCGATTTGCACAGTAACTACCTCTCATATTACTGCTTGTTTGGAGTATTCTGTGTTAATGGGGTTAGCTAATTTAGTATTTTAACTTAAAAAGACTCTGCTGATTAATAAATGTTACACACTGTGCTAGTAATTAAAATAAGTGGAAGAGTTACAAATAAAAGTTGAAATGTTAAGGAAACATTATCTGAAAATATATGACAATCCCTATTATCATAATACAATAACAATTCAAAAACATGCAAATTGAAATGGTGAAAATGAAAAATAATATAAGACAAAAAAGTTTTGAGATGTTTTTGTTAACTTTCCCTATTACTATTCTTCAGTGAGAAATATAAGCAGATCTCATCTATGTCACATTTTCTTAAATGCTCTTTTAAAATTTTCATTTTGGTTTATTTATCTGGTTTTCAAACATGTCCCACAAAATTTTTCCTATGAATTGTCTATGAAATGATAGTGATACTTAATTAGAGACAGTATTTCAAAGGTTTCCAAATAAATTACCTACTATTTGCACCAACTTTTCCATCTAATCTAGGTTGCAAGTTTTGGTGAGATGAAGGCAGATACATGAGATTCATGACTCTGAATGTTTTTTGTTAGTGATGGCAAATGGAGAAGTTAGTTTTATTTTGCTACTAAATGTTTATAGAATGGCTCCCATTTCAGCATTCTTAATAATGTCACACCTAAAACGCATCTTTGGCAAAGGATTATTTTGAACCAGAAGCACTAGAGAAATCATAGGTACAGGAAAAGTGACCTGACCTCCCTTTCCCCTAAAGTTAGGATATGGCTTAATCAAAGTCACCTCCTCAGTGAGAGAAAATCTCATCCCAAGAGACTGGGAGTTGTGACCAAGAGATTACTGTACAGCTTTTGCTAAAATAATTATCTTCTTCTGATCTTTCTGTATAGTTACTTTTTCACCATTGATTTTCTTTGTTCCATCTATTATATAAACACTTTATGTTTGTCCCTTCTTTGGGTGTTAACATTATCAGGAAGGCTCTAATGTCATGTAAAACTTTTATTAAATAAATCTGTATGTTCTTCTCCTGTTAATCTGTCTTATGCTAATGTAATGTGCAGGTCCAGTTAAAACTCAGAAAGTGGATATAAAGGCTTTTGTTTCCTATGCTGTCAGAAAATTAACACCCCCCCCCTTTTTTTTTTTTTTAAATCAGAAAGAGACCTCTGCCCTCAGGTTCTTAAAAAAGCCTATACATCATTAAAATATGACATCCTTACAACGTGTTTTAGTCAAAAATTTCTCTTTACAGGGAAGCTCAAGATACAGCTATGTTTCTGTAATGCTCTAAAAGTCTTTAAATCTGTAGGAGAATTTTCAATTCTTAGGTATCCAAGGGTTTTGCTCAAGGTCAGTTCAGATTTATAATTAATCTGAACACCAAATCCTGACTTAGCAGGGCAGCTCCTTGATTTGAAGAACATTTGGATGAGTTTTCTATTGCTGCTATAACAAAGCACCAACACTGAGAGGCTGAAAGACTAGGCATATACATTTGTCAGTATGAAACCATACTCCTGAAATTGATGGAGAATTGTAAAACAACATATACACAAAAGAACACAAATGTATTATCTTAGAGTTACAGAAGGGAAATGTCCAAAATTATCTCATGGGTCTAAAATTCAAATGTGATCAGAGCTGCATTCCTTTGGAGGCTTCAAGGGAGAATCTTTTCCCCCTTTCCTGAGGCTGTCCATGTTTCCCATGACTTCCTCCTCCTGGCAAAGCAGCTCTTCTCCTGCACATCACTCCAATCCTCCATATAGTCAAGTCTATTTTCATCCCTCTCTTCCACTTTTAAGTATCCTACTGATTAAACTGGGTTCACCCAGATAGCCCAGCATACTCTCCCAATATTTAAACCCTAATGACATCAGCAAAGTCTTCTTAATTACACAAGGTAACAGATTTACAAATTTGTGTGAAGAGAATATGAACTCTCAGGGGACATTGCTTACCAGAACACAAGCTGATTTCTCTACAATGTCTTAAATTTATCCTGCTTTGGATGCAGCCATAGTATGTATAGTTATACCTGCCTGTATTAAGCCACGATGTTTATAGTAAATAGAAGGTATTAACACATAAAACATAAGGCTTGTGTGAAGCCTCTATTAGGCTATCATCTGCTAGATGAGCATTTTTTCCGTTCCATCACTGCCATATGAAGAGATAAGTGAAATATTTTCTTTCATAGACCTTGTTGCACTGTTGTCTTCAATTTCTTTTACCTCTGGTAATACTGATTCTTTCCCCACTTTCTCTAGGTAACTTTGCAATACTCCATTTTACAACTGAAAACATACTTTTAAATGTTCTCTGAAAAAACACTAAAATTCTCACTGGCCATGATCTCCTATAAAGAGGAAGTACAATGTGTATACCATTCTGTCATTTAAAAAATAAAGGAATGATATTTACAAATATAACTGTATAGACCAACAAAAATGCCCTCACAAGGAGCACAAGAAGAGTTGCTTCTGGAAAACATAACTGGGGATCTACCATCCTGTAAGGTTTAAAGATGTTAAAATAAATGTAGAGTGCAAATTCCAAGTTTTATAAAATAAGTGAAAACCCCATTTTATTTCTGTAAGTAGATCTGGGCAGACTGGGTAATTCAAAGGAGGGAGGAAAATCCTTAACAGAAGCAGAAGAGAAATGCGTCAGTAATAAGAGAAATGCAAATCAAAACCACAATGAGATACCACCTTACACCAGTAAGAATGGCCCACATCCAAAGAACGGACAACAAGAATTGCTGGCGAGGATGTGGAGAGAAAGGAACACTACTACACTGCTGATGGGAATGTAAACTAGTCCAACCACTATGAAAAGCTGTGTGGAGGACCCTCAAGTTAATGAAAATGGAACTACCATTTGACCCAGCAATTGCTCTCTTGGGAATCTACCCAAAAGAGATCTCAATGTGGGTACAAAGGGACACCTGTGCTCGGATGTTTACTGCAGCACAATTTATAATTGCAAGGTCATGGAAGCAACCTAAATGTCCCAAAACAGATGATTGGATGAAAAAAATGTGGTATATAAACACAATGGAATATTTACTCATCAATTCAAAATGACAAATTCAATGATTTTATAACAACATGGATGTACTTAGAATAAATCATATTAGCAGAAACAAGTCAGAAAGAAAAAGACAGAAACCAAATGGTTTCACTAATATATGGGATATAGTGAAAAAATAAACAAAAGACTTGAGGAAAAGTCAAAACAAGCTAAGCACCAAACTGAAGTACACAACTTTGAGCAGGAGGGAAAAGTGGGGGAGGGGGAAGGAGGGAAGGGTAGGGGGGTATATCCCTGGGATTACAATGTTGTGAAATTTGTATATAAATAAATAAATAAATACATAAATGAACAAATAAATAAATAAATAAGTAAGTAAATAAATAAATAGAAAAGAAATGACTGAAAGCAGCTCAGAAGTTCTGCAGTGCTGTTTTCTGGGGGAAATTAGCAGAATATAGCTAGTGAAATAATCTTGTATCAGATGCTGAAGCTGTGCGTCTTGCAATAATGAACTATGATTTATCCGGAGTTGAGGAAGCCATCACAAAGTATGTTGACGGAATAATCTCTTGCTTAAAAATCTCTAGTGTTGTTATGGTAAATATACCAAATGGGAGTAAAATTAGGCAGACCAAATAGACTTTTTATTATAATTAAAATATGATATTATGGCCTAAACCTAAATAAAAGCAGTGGTAAAAAGGAAAAGAGGGGTTAAATTTTAGATTTGAGGTTGAGTAGACAGGATTTGAGGACCAAGATAAGAGTGACATTTCTCCCCATTTTACAATTAGGGAAATAGAAGCTCAAGAAGTCTAAAGATCATACTGCCATTGCGTAATGAAGTCAATATTTGCACTTAGATACACCTCATTCCAAAGCCTGTATTCTTTCTTATTTGACTATTACTTCTATAATGATATAAAAACAAAACAACCAAATATGCCATGTCCTCAGATATGATGTTACTCTACAGAAACCTATGATGGCTTCTGTACAAATATCAGTGTGGTCAGGTATCTGTTTGATAAATTAATCTTGTTATTTTATAAACCTTTGCATCATTGAAGATAGAAAAATTATCCTGAGCAACATGACTCTTTAAATATTCATCACAAAATGGCATATTTTGCTTGACTAAGTCTGAGCAGCATTAATCTTTCTATAATTCTTTGGTAAAACATATCTACAAACTAATTGGAAATAAATGTTTCTTATTTTCATATGCATCAGATATTGAGAGACTCAGTCAATTATTGAAAGAATCTGTAAAACACTATATGGCTAATTATTTTACTGCAACTAATTACTATAAAATCAAAAGCTTTATAAAAATTACTTGAGATGCTTGCCAATTTGGTCTTTCATGTGAGTTTGTGTGAGAACTTTTATTTTTCAAGTCTTTCTAGAATTATATGATTATAATAAAGACTAATTTATATCCATCCCTCTTACCAATAAAATGTCCAAAATCTATTGCTAGATGAGAAGTAATTTGAATTTATTAACTTTATTTATATAACTATGGTTTATAAGGTATTTTTGGATTATTATTATATAAATTATCGATAACACATGAATATAGTGTACATTTTATTTTATATAAATAATAATTTCAGCTTATATGTTGTAGATTATTACATACTAAATAATATTTCATGTTATATTAAACTAATTATAATCATAACTTGTACTAGACTAATATAATTATCTTAATATTTAGCATACATAATACTTAAGATTACTATAACAGTATAAAGATGATTACATGATACATTATGGGGTAATAATAATTTCTAAGGTAATAATAATAATAAATAGATTTTAAATGACCTATTTATAAATCATAAATGTTTCTATACCTTAAGAGCAAGCATTTTGGAGAAAGATGTACAAATTGAAACCTGTATAATGATAAAATATTTTAAGATAAAATAATTTAAGATTGCATAGATTATTAGATCATCCTTTATCTTTTTTAGTCATTTTCCTTGGTAATAACAACTTCTCTCATTGCATCTGATTTATTAATACTACACTGTCACATCAATGTATCTAATGAAATTTAATCCACATTCAGAAATGTTTTTGTTCTGTTGGGTTGTATTTCAGATAGAACATAAATACATGTGCTTTTTATGAGGTAATTAAGAAAATTGCCTTCACAGAGGTATGAATAGTGATCACTTAACTCTACAAAGGTTTTCTTCCTTAATGTAATATACATACATATGCACATACACATATATATATACACATACAGATATAGATAGGTAGATATAGATATACAGATATATTCCATTGATATTGACCTAATCTAAACTATTTGCATGTTGAAATATGATCATAGATTATATTGTAGATTGTGGATTATAGATTCTGAATAGGTCAAGTCCTCACAAATAAAAGATTCTTTATACTTTGAGGACATAAGAAATAGTGGAAACCTGAAGACAGGGTACAGGACACAGTCATTTCTTAGCTGGTAACTCACATTTTATCATGAACATTCCGTGCCTGCTCCTGCTTCTTGAGCTCCTCTCTGGCTTCCTGTAACCGGTTGATGGGTTCTGCCACCCGTAGCGTTGGCTCTAAAGGCTTGTAGCGCTGTTCCAACACCTCGGTCATATCACGGAAGGGCCCCTAAATAGGAAGTGGTGGCATTTCTTTTTAGACCATGGTTGATGACCATAGTTTCTGACTACAAAACATAGCAATCTTACTAAACTATTGTAAGAGCGATGTGTTCATTGCTGAATTAGAAATTATGCAACACAGCAAGAATAGCATTTATCCTCAAAATATGTTCACACAAGAAGTGATTACATGAAAAACATTTCAAATTAAGGGAACCCTTTCTGACTTACATTGGAAGAGTTTTCATGCTAGAATTTGTAAATTTATATTGAAAAGTTGCTTACTTTCATGATTTAAAAAATCAATATTTAATGTAATCTAATATAATTGAAAAAAATTCTCTCCCTTTTTGAATAAGTAAAATATTAGGAAGGTCTTGAGCATTGTTCTCCCATGAGCCCTCCTTTACAGAAATAGGACAGAATTTGCAAGCTTAATTTTCACTAAATTAAGCCTTAAACAAATAATAAAGCTTATACTTATCACTCTCCCCCTGCTAAATATAGAAGGGTCATCTTTTTCATACCTTAAGTATTCTTTATTTAAAAGTCTAAAGTCTATTGTTTAATAAAGCTGATAAAATAACAACCATTTAATGATACAAGTATACAGCAGAAAGTCCACAGTGGCAACTTTGAAGAGTGATTAAATTAGTACTTACTTATACTAGTTACTAGAACTCACTGGTTTGCTGAAGCATATTATAAGCAAACTCAATAAAAATCAGAGGTGGCTTTAAGATTTTGCTGTGCAATTAATGACACGTTGGTTTCTTTTTTTCCATCACTATTGTTGTGCTGTAGAGAAGTGATCTAAAGTGGACAAAGATTTCTAATCATATTCCTTATCCTTAAGGATCTCTTCTTTAAATAGGTTATCACTAACAAGACACAGCTGGAGTTACTGCAAGCACTGAGTGAAGACTGTGGGGCTAATAAAAAGAAATGATTCACGCCTCATTTGTGTTCACTTATGTTTTACATTAATAGAAACCAATAATAGGAACCAGTTACCATAAAAGTCATGGACCGTAAATAACACAAATGGCAAATAAGTATCATCTAGTACTTTTCACAGCTGGACAGGAGGATTGCTATATTTGAAAGTAGTTAATGAATTTTTATTGGAACTTTACTTTTTAAAGATACAGTAACATGGTTTCAAGTTCATGATTAAGAAATCAAATGGGGATTTTAAAAAAACAGATTCTTAATCTTTTACTTTGACAAAATTGTATGGTCTTCAAGTTAACATCTGATTGCTCTTAGGGGCAAATTACTTCTCTAGACCTTTTGTCCTCAGATGTAAAATGACTTTATTTGGAAACCAATTACTGAATTAACATCACAGTTCTCTTCTAGTGCAGGTAACAGATGAGGCCTAGAGCTTCAGCCACCTGCTAAAGTCACCACAAAAGGACTGCTTTTTCAAAGCATGACATTGCTAAACACTCAAAAATAGTCCCCATGGTTTTATTATTCTTATCACAATTATTATGTATTTTAGGAAGTGTTTGAAAAAGATGTTGAGCAGTAGACTGCAATTGCAATTGCAGAAGCACACACAGGGTGCTTTTTCTCGGTGTCTTCTGATATTTGGTGGTATGGTACACCAACACAACACATTTGTAGGGCTACTTTACTGCATGCTCCAGAACTTTCTAGACTAGAAAATGAAAAAGAGAGAGAGCAGACTACTACCTGAGAGAAGACTTTGGAATGAAACACACTGATCCACAGAAATCGTGAGCTGAGAAATGGTGTATTGGTTTATACCACCAGGTATGGGGCTGATTTATTACATGGTAGGAGATATACAGAGCTAAGTTTGTGATGAGAACTCCCAGGCAGGGCATTCTGCGCAAACTGCCTGTGTGAATCAAAACCCACTCAGATGCAGGTTAGTGCTACCTGGTTGGAGCTATGTAGGAGTATTTGTCTACTCCAACTTGAACACTCATGGGATGGTAGTACTGCAGCTCTCTGGAATGTTCTGGATAGTGATAATCATCACCCAACCCATCCCACTGAACCCGTTAGCCCTAGAAACAATCTGATACATCTGCTCCACTGCAAGTCTGTCTTCTCAATGACCACCGTATAGTTTTGGACCTTAATTCTCCATCTTGTGTAGTTTTGGACCTTAATTCTCCATCTTGGAGTTTTTAAATTACCCAAACCTAAATTATGTTTCCAACTGTATATAAAGATATAAATTATCAGATGAGAGGCAAAATTAAAAATCAGTTGGCTAACATGTTAGATATTTCTAGTAATAGCAGTATTTTTACATAAAAAGATGAATTCTGAGCCATCTCCTCTGTTTTTGCTCCCTGTTTAAACAATACAATTCAAGAATAAAGAAGTATTAGTCATTTTCTTGGGATCCATTCTGATAGTACTTTAGAAGAACTATTTAAAATTAGGTTCCATAAATACTAGTTTGCCTCTTTAGTCACAAAGACAAAGCAAAACGGTAATTTTATTTTTTTGAGAGCAGCAAAATCAGAGTTAACAGAATTTTCACGGAGGCCTGATGAGGCCTGAGGAGTACCTGGTACTGCTTTCGATCAATGGGTGGTAGAATTTCGGACCGTGGGAAGGAGCGGGTACTGGTGCAAGCCAGCCAGTCGTTGAGGTGGATGGAGTGCTTCTGCCTCCCTCGGTGTTTTCCGTGGACAGTTCCAGGTTTTGCCTTCTGTAACTGCAGCTCCCAAGGGTCAGGTTCTTTTCTGAATGGCGAGTTATAGATACCTGGAATCTAAAGAAGATGATGGAACTTTGAGGTTTATATTTAATTTTCATGTGAAACAAAAAAATAAGTCTGCACGAAAGTTTCATGAGTTCGATTTGGTGGTGGGTGCACTACAGAGGCAACACCTGCAGGAGTCTCCAAATATTACCTCAATTAAAAATAAGTGAAGATGGTTATCTAAAACTACAACACTAGGGCATAACTAGAGTGGACTTCTGATTTAATAAGATTTCACAAAATGCTCAAACTTTGCCTCTGCCCCAAACTAACAAATTCAGAATTATTACTGGTTGAAGATTAAACATGTGAAAAATGACTGAACAATAGTTAGGGTTTCTATAGATTTCACACAGCAAATTTTATGTAAATGCACTTAGTGGGAGAACTTTAGGTCACTATTTGCATTCTAATCATAGACTATGTGGGCGCATGTTTAGTCATATCTTTAAGTCATATCTTCAATGACACAAACTCAACATGAGTAATGCGAGAAACAGTTTCAGGTCCAAAGATGTCCTCAGTTTGCGTTTGAATGATAATTCACTCCACACTAATGGCAGCTCTTTAAAATAATAAACTAGCATCACAAATACATATAATATCAGCTGCATATAGTACACTTAATGCAGACACACATATATGGATATCTGTTGATTATGAACCATTCAAAGTTACATGTGGTTTCTACTGAGGAGTATTTGTTGCACTCATGTGGTTAGGGTTGTACTTGCATAGTGTCTCCTTGATTTTGCTCTATTCTCACTGACCTTGCCACACATGGCATCAACGTAGTCAGGACCTGAACAGAATCTGCCATCCAAGAGAGGTGCCAGACATGTATGCAAGGCGAATGTTAAATTCAAATTAACCAGATGTCCATTTTCTGAACATCCAGTGGTGTTTAAGTAGACAAGCTTCACAGAACCACATTGTGAGGCTCTTTGCATAAACACAAATGCATATTCATAAGGAAAAGTTATAACTCATTTTTTTTAATAAGGAAGAAACAATCCTCTTTATTAAACTCAAGGTATATTTAGAAAGGATCAAGAACCAGACATTTCCTGGGGCATATAACTGTACCAAAAGTATTCCTTTACAAAGTAACTTCACAGACCAACAGTCATAGACTCACAGGAAGTTGTATGTGGACATATGTAAGCTTGAATCAACACACAATGCAAGTGTTTTTGCAGCAGTTTTCTAGCAGATCTTTATTTTGTTGCTGCAGGAGTGACAACTCATTTCTTACTCTGCAGATAATCTGAACTAGAACTAATGTAAAGAATGTGTCCATTTCACTTATCTTTCATAAAAACGCTTTTCTCTTATGCTTCCCTCATATTTACAAACATTCCTAGTTGCTATTTTTTACCTCGTAGAATGAGCAGTACTAAAGTTTTATGATTAACAGATAATCATAGATATCTGTTAATCACAGATAATCCATCACTGACCATCGCATGGATTCATAATTATCTTTGTGGGTGTCAGTTTTCCCCAAGGGAGCAGAACTGGAGCAGAGGACTGTTTTAGTTTTCTTCTGTACCCTAAGAAATTGGCTGCATGTTTGGCACATAGACACATGAAAATGAAAACTAAGTGCTTATCTAACAAAACAACGCACATTTGGAAAGGCCGAAGCAAGCCGCTACTTCACTCTTACTGTCCACAGTCAAAAGATTGTCTTAGCAAATTATGCTTGAGATTTATTTCAAACTCTTGTTGAATTCTTTCAAAAACTATAGATTTTTATTTTATCTTTTTTTTTTTTCATTTATAACATGCCAGTGTCAATGTGCTTTTGATCTCATTGTGATAAGGGACTGAATAATCCTAGAATCACTTATGTCCCCTCCAGTTCAACTTGTTCCATTTTATAATTGTAGACATTTTTTTTCAATAAAGGAGCGTCATCATAAATATTTTTTAAAAATTGAACTGGTTCTTCACTCCCCAGTAAAATCTATGCACAAACAAACAAAACACACATACACAAAAACAAACCAAAAAACAAAACAAAACAAAACAAACCCAAGTTGAAAATATTACAGGCAATTGTATGAGTCATTTTAAAGGTGATATTATTTTACTCTTTTACCATATTTTACATAACATAGAACAAGATAGAAACAGAATTTAAAATGATGTTAAGAAAACCATACATATATATGTATGTATATGTTCACAATAGTTTTCCATGGGTTGTTATTTTGAAGTTGATGGTAATTTTTAAGATGATTTTGAGTTGAATATCTAAGATGAGATTTAGGAATTGTGATAAGAAAAAAATTAATAAATATTTTAGAAAGACTATATAAAATCTACAGAAAGACTGGTAAAAAATATTTACATCTAAGACACAGAAAAGTGATGCTCTAATTAATTGTTCACAATCATGGAGATTAAAATAGCAAAGCACATACACTCTCACTAGATTACTGATCATTTAAAAACATCTATCCACTGGAATAGCTGCTACCTGCTATTAGCTGTACCCCCATTAGAAATCTTCTTTGATCTCCTTCCACATTTGCATGCACATGTATACATAGGCTAGATGGGAAATGCAAATAGATCAGTAGACATGATAGCTTTCTTAAATTATATTTTGCAACCTATATGGAGACCTCCTCATGTGTATTCTCTTAGCAATTTAAATCAAATATAGGTAGAAAATATATTTTAATTGAATTTAAAATGTATCATTTAAAATCTTCAAGGAGTCGGTATTTTAGAAATTAAATTATTTGCTAATGTACATCAACGAAAATAGTCCAGCCCTCCCTCCATCCCGACTGCAAGCAAATGTCCCATTTATTTATACTGACCCAATTCTCATTTTACTATTATTTCTTTAGGTAAACAAAATACACCTTATTTACCACTTTCTGAATTGCCATATTTCATAATTTGTAAGCCACTAGTGAATAATGGTTCATGGTTGGTATTTTAAAATATGAGTCACAAAAGGCAAAGTTAACCCTATGGGACTATGACATATTTTTCAGTTTTCACATTTTTCACAACTTAGAAGGGCTACTGCCAAGCTAGCTTTGGGGACTTCATTTTCAGCAATAATTTTCTAGAGTGACCAACACTATGGGGAAATCTGTGCTAACTGTTTAAAAAAAAAAGGTCTACAACTGAGTTATTTGCAGTACTGTCATGCTAACATTCAACTCAATAAGACCCAAGAAATCTCAGGAGAGGACTCTGCTAATAGCTTCTCACTGACCTCCTTGCATCAGGCCCTGCTGCTGACTGGTTACCCAGTGGTGAAGACGGCAAATGAGGTGTGAAAGCAGGGATTTTTTTAAAGGCTATGATTCTGACTCGTCAAAGGAAAAAAAAGAAGGCAATGAGTTATATAATAGATATATAT
Organism: Uropsilus gracilis; assembly: GCA_004024945.1. Classification (NCBI taxonomy): domain Eukaryota; kingdom Metazoa; phylum Chordata; class Mammalia; order Eulipotyphla; family Talpidae; genus Uropsilus; species Uropsilus gracilis. Next base: position 436,884 of record PVHY01000022.1, read on the forward strand.
TTTTCTTGAATTCCCCCCTTCAGACCCTCCATCATGGGAACTTAAGCATGACCTAGAATATTAATTATGTCAGGTTGAGCAATGAGCAAATGTACCATTTGTTACCCAGTCACCCTTAGCATTACATTAATATTTTGAACCCTTCCATATTTTGAACAATCTATCAGTTGGCTCTTTTATTCTCAGTTTTCAGTCTTGTAGTAAAGCATTAGATGGGAAAATAATATAAAAATGCAATGGATTTGAAACTAAATCTATTTACTTGTTGTATGTGTGCTGTCTGTTTCATTTCATGAAGAAGGTCTTTAGTGGACATTTTCCATTTAAACACTGAGTTTAATTTTGTAATTTCCTGGGGGAAGTTATATTGTATTTTTTCTCTTGTTATTGAAGTTTACTCTTAAACCAAATTTCTGTAAAATAAAAAGAAAATGAAACAGGACTGTGTACAGCTTTCATTCCCAAAGCACAGAGCTTCCATTACATAATTTACCCTATTAGAAATAATGATGCCTCATGATTTCTAGGACACAACTGACTTCAATAATGAAGAACTACTAAACATGCAGGGCAGGTAGGGAACTCAAGTTTTACGGTGGGAAATGATAATTATAGTATCAATAGGAGTGACTGGGGGCCTCAATGAAGAACAAAATTTAAAAGCATTTTCTTGTCCCTTGATTCAGAATTTGTGAATATTTTGAGAGAAAATAAATTCTAAAACATGTGTGGCTTCTAAACCTTAATAAAAAATGTTTTAAAAATTAGGAAGTCAAGAGTAGTAAAAATCTCTAAGAATAAAAAAGTAAAAGTGGGTCAGAGAATGGTGAATGAGATATCTGCTAAGTCAGGAGCTGCTGAATCAACACTGACCAATGCTCTTCATCATAATGATCAGGACATACTAGTGCCAGGGGATTTATAAAAATCCCACTCAGCAAATAATTGCCCTGCTGTTAGGAGACAGTCAAGAGTGTTAACACAGTCACAGTCCAGTGTTTAGTAAGATATTCCACATTCAATTACTCTTGCTGAGAACTAAAAGGAAACATGGTCATTTCTCAGCTGCAGCAGTTATGTTTCCACAGGCATTTCAGACAATAGGCATGTTAGCCCTCGGATCCACAACTCCAAAAGGAACAGAAATTTTATGACAATGTTAAGCATTCACAAAGAATGTTTTTGGTACAGAACTTATCTATATAAAGCAAGATTTGAGAAAGAGAAAAACTACTGACTGCAAATGCTTTTTGTCTTCTTTCATCCACTTCAGTTAAACCACAGAATTTCTAACGTTTAAAATCAAGTTATAGAGGTCAAGTTACATGTAGACCCCAGGTGTAGCTGCTTGATTAGGTTAACAAATGTATACTTTTTAAGTCATTTTGACATTTGAATCATTTTTCTCTTATATGAAAGTACTCTCATGACAATAAAAAATTTTAAATAAGATGCAATATCTAAATATTATTTCAATTCAATAAACATTGAGCTTTGACTGACTTAGAAATACTTTGCTAGATATCTAAGGTGGGCAAAGAGATAAATAAAAAGTGATTACTCCCTCCACTCATACTCATAAGAAGTGATCATACTTATTAAGCTGTTTCCAGTGGGTAGGAGGGGGGAGTTTAGAAATAGTTGGTGACTGCTATATAACTACCAGTCTATAGTAAGCATCTACTGAAAACCATAGTAGAAGTACATTCCAAAGGTGATGATAAAGGTGAGATTTTTTTTAGAAAACTCTTTGGGGAAAGTGTATGAATTTGTGGCAAAGATGATTAGAATTTGAAAATAAAAAAAATAAAGGGATGAAATTTAGTAGCTAAACAAAGGGGGGAATCATATGTATGGGAAAAGATAGAGCCTCTTTTTAGGGAAAGTCATGTTGGCTGACTACAGCAAGAGGGGACAGTCAGAGATATGTTAGCAAAGGAAAACACTAGAAGGCTTAGTTCTGTATGCAATGAAAATATTTCCTGATCTTTGCATTTTCTTTAGAAGATCAACTCGAGAAAGTCTGATATAAGACCCCAAGATGCATGAAGTCTACAAAAGTAAACTCCATAGAAAAATAGAAAGGACAGTTTAAAGACATAAAGCAGGCATCAGAATTAGACTGAGATATGGCAGAGATATTGGAATTAGCAGACTATGAATTAAAACAATTATGGTTGGTATGTTCAGCACTTTAATGGCTAAAGTAGACAGCAGGCAGGTACAGAGGGACAATGAAAGCAGAGAGTTAGAAATGATAAGAAAGAATCAAAAGGAAATGCAGAGGACCGACTATTTGGTGATATTTGACATGAAGAATGGCTTTGGTAGATTCATTTCTAGTCTGGGCAAGGCTAAAGAATCTCTGAGTTTGAGGATATGTCAACAGAAATTTCTAATGTGGAAATGCAAAGTAACAAAAGTCTCATAAGAAAAGCAACATAATGCCCAAGAGCTGTGAGACAATGACAAAAGATATACCATACATACATGAAGTGAGAACAGTAGATGAAGAGAAAAAGGAACAGAAGAAACACTTGAAATAATAATGACAAAAAAATTCCCAATTTAATGCCAGATAGTGAATTGCAGAGCCAGAAAGCTTAAATAGACCAAAGGTCAAGAAAACTATGCTAAGACATATTATATTCAAACGTGAGAAAAATCAAAGGTAAAATATTTGTAAAAAGCACAGTGGGGGAAACATGCCCATAGAAAAGCAGAGAACAAAATTATTTTCAATGTTTCCTCAGAAACTAGAGAAGCATGAAGAGTGCAGTGGAATGCTTAAAGTGCTAAGAAAACAAAACAGAACCATAAATCTAGATAACCTTGAATTATTGTTCAAATTTAAAGAAAATATCTTTTTTGATAAACAAAAGTTGAATAAATTTGTTGCCAGCAGATCTTTCTTGCAACTTGTTAAAAGAAATGCCTTAGAGAGAAGGAAAAGGATGTAATTCAGAACCTTGGTGTCATATAAAGGAAAAAAGAGTATCAGAGAAGTGATAAAATGAAGATAAAATAATTTTTATCTTCATTGTTTAGTTTATCAAAACATAACAGTGAGTTCAAAATAATAGTGACAATGTAGTTATTCTATAATGTATGCTGAGGGTGTGTCTGTATGTGTGTGTGTAGTTTCTACACATGTTTACATGTAAGTGAAATGTATTGCAGCAATGGTACAATATATAGGAGAAGAAAATTCAGACTACTTTGTTTTTATAAGGTATTTGCACTACCAATGAAGCAGGATAGTGTTATTGAAAGTGTAGTTGGGAAGAACAAAAAGAATCAGAGTAAAAATCTATGAAACTGAAAATCAAGAGAGAAAATCAATGAAACCAAAAACTGGTTTTTTTTTTGATAAAAATCAATAAAATTAATAAACTTCTAGGGAGGCTAGGGGGAGGAGGGTATAATCGGGGAAGGGATAAGCACAAGAGATCAAGATGATGGTTCATGGGTGACAAGGGGAAAACACACACACACACACACACACACACACACACATATATATATATATATGGGCAATCAATTTTTAAAAAATAAAATTAAGCTAAAAAGATGAGGAAAATTAAAACTGTCAGCAGAACTGAAGCACAGACCAAGAGAGGGAGAGGGGGGTAAGACTTGGGGAGGGATGAGCACAAGAGATTAAGATGATGGTTCATGGGTGACAAGGTAGTGGGAGAACTTTGGGGTAGACAACTATGTAAATATATATATATATATATGTGAAATCAATTTAAAAAGAGAATTAGGTATCAAAAATGTGTTTGATATATGAAGAAATATATTCAGTTATTTTCTTTGGAAGGTAAGTCAGGAATACTTTCTTAAACTTCTTAAATGAGCTTGTTAGGTAGTGACTGATGTAAAGCAAATGATAGGTCTTGTGGACAAGTCTGAACTATGATTAAAAACTATACTAAAACCTAGAAAAAGAAAAAAGTCTTTAGGCAGGCTAAGGAAAAAGAGGGTAAAAAATTACTAATATCAGAAATAAGAGATATACCATTAGTACAGATACCATGGAGATTAAAAGCACAAAATAGAGGCCAGGCACGGTGGCGCATGCCTGTAAGCGGCAGCCTAAGAAGCCGCAGCCAGGGCCAGGCATCATGGTTCAAGTCCTGCTGGGGGCATGTAGTGAGACCTAATCCCAAAAAAGTAGCTGGGTGTGGTGTAATCCCAGCTGCCTGGGAAGCTAAGGCTGGGGATTGCTTGAGTCTGTGGTATCCCGGGCAATGTGAGCCTGTGGTTCCACAGGCAAAAATAGCAAGACCTAGTCTCAAAAAAAAAAAAAAAAAGTACAAAATAGAATTTTATGCATAACTCTCCTTCTCCAGGTTTGAGAAACTAGACATGGATCAAATAAAGACACACTCAGTGTGCCAAAGTTCATACAGGAAGAAATAGATAATCTGAATAGGGTCATACATCTAAAAAAAATTTAATTATTAACAATCTTCAAAAAGAAAAAGACATCAGCTCCAATGACCTCACTGGTGAATTCTGCTGCATAAGAAGGGAAGAAATTATTCCAGTTCTCTACAATATCTTCCAGATGATAGAAGCATCTTTTTATGATGCTGGCATTATCCCCACAACAAAATCAAACTAAAAAAAGAATCTCTTATGAACATAGATGCAAAACTTCTCAAGAAATACTGAATCCAATAATACAGAAAGAGAATTATATACAATAACCAAGTTGGATTTACTCCACGTGTGCAAGTTTGCTTCAACAATTTTTCTTTTTTATTTTTAAATATATATATTTTTTTATATATAAATTTCACAACTTTGTAATCTGAAGGGTTTGCCCCCCCCTCCCCTCCCTTCCCTCCCTTTCCCTCCTGTTCATAGTTGTGTATTTCATTTTGGTGCTTAGCTTGTTTTGACTTTCCTCAAGGCTTTTATTTATTTATTTATTTATTTTCACTATATCCCATACATTAGTGAAACCATTTGGTTTCTGCCTTTTTCTTTATGGCTTGTTTCTGCTAATAAGATTTCTTCTAAATGCATCCACGTTGTTATGAAGTCATCCAATTTGTCATTTTTAATTGATGAGTAATATTCCATCGTGTATATATACCACATTTTTTTTCATCCAGTCCTCTGTTTTGGGGCATTTAGGTTGTTTCCATGACCTTGCAATTATAATTTGTGCTGCAATAAACATCCGGGTACAGGTGTCCTTTTGTACCCACATTGAGGTCTCTTTTGGGTAGATTCCCAGAAGAGCAATTGCTGGGTCAAATGGTAGTTCCATTTTCATTAGCTTGAGGGTCCTCCACACACCTTTCCATAGTGGTTGAACTAGTTTACATTGCCACCAGCAGTGTAATAGTGTTCCTTTCTCTCCACATCCTCGCCAGCAATTTGTGTTGCCTGTTCTTTGGATGTGGGCCATTCTTGCTGGTGTAAGGTGGTATCTCATTGTGGTTTTGATTTGCATTTCTCTTATTACTAGCGATGTTGAGCAATTTTTCATGTGCCTGTTGGCCATTTGTATTTTCTCTTTGGAAAAGTGTCTTTTTAGTTCTTCTCCCCATTTTTTGATTGGGCTTTTTGTTTTGCTTTTGTTTAGTTGTGTGAGTTCCTTGTGGATCTTCGTTATTAAACCCTTATCACTCATGTGGAGAGCAAAGATTTTTTCCCATTCGGTTGGGCATCTTTTAGTTTTTTCTGTTGTCTCTTTTGCTGTACAGAAGCTT